>QEPC01014615.1:1127840-1265340 GCA_003113815.1 Sphenodon punctatus | reverse complement strand
TTGTAAAGGCACTTTCACACAAGACAAAATGTGCAGCATTTGCCTCTGGGAAAAGCTCCAGGAGGCAAATGCTGCATTGCTTTTGGGTGAAAACATAACACTAACTCCACTTTAACACCACTTCAACATTTCTTATGCATGTTGCAGGGCTGTATTGGTGCCCTATGCAGCTGTGCAACATGCATAAGAAATGTTGAAGCAGTGTTAAAGTGGAGTTAGTGTTATGTTTGTAATGTGGGAAAACAAAGTCGCACGGCTTTGGCCCATATCATGAGGAGGATGCAGAGCTCGATTTTTCATCTCTGCATCCTCTGCATGATCCAAGCGAAAGCCACACAGCTTTGTTTTCCTATGTGACAAAAGCCACACAGCATTTTGCCTCCCAGAATTTTTCCTAGAGGCAAATGATGCACTTTTTGTCTCGTGGGAAAGTGGTCTAACTCATTCCTACCAGACAATCTTTCCCTCAAATCCCAGTTTCTCCTTTTGAGAATTTCAGAGCACAACTAAAAAGAGCCTAAAGAAGGGAAGAAAGGTCTGCCCCAATTGCAGCATGGGAGATTGTAGTCAGTAGTTATTAGTATTATTAAATGTTTATATAATGCCAGCAATGTATCCGGTGCTTTACAACCATCAGTTATTGACAGGTCCTTGCCCGAGTGGGCTTACAATCTAAGAGAGACAAGAGTGGGAAGATGAAGGGGAGGAGAACGGAGGGAGAGACAGGAATACATCCATGAAGTTGAAAGTTTCAGGTGTACCTGCTTACCTTAGTTAAATGGGAGAGGGGGACTAAGGGGCTGAGGAGCTAGGGAAAACCTGGTGGAAGAGGTAGATGTTCAGGAGTGATTTGAAGGTTGGGAGGTAAGGAGACCACTGTACAGAGACCACTGTGTCAACAGCTGAAAGATCTGGCTTGAGATCCATGGTCTCTGTTCTTAAACTACAGTCTGGATGTTACAGCACAATGAGAAAACACTGATGTGAATTTCAGCATCCTGATTTTGGGGCATCTTCTCCTTTCCAATTGTGCATGAATTTCCCAACAATGTTAAAGTGCCCCTTAAGCTCCACTGGTTTTACCCTGCAATTATAATATAAATAAAACTCACATGGAAATTGGTGAAGGATTTTCCACATGAGGGCTGCTTACTGTTATATAATGTTTGGCTGCCTGCATCTGTGTATGTTCATGCATTTCTGTCCTGCCCATAGCTGTGGCATTGTACTCATGAGGCCCTCAGGAGGAAAATTGAGATTGAGAATTATAGCCAAATTCTTGTAATGCTAATATTGGGTATTTTCAGACAATATATTCATCCCCCGCCGGGACGACCCCGTCACACCCTAACAGACGTGCCGGGGGATCCCGGCGGGGAATCGGGGAGGGGGAGGGGGCGGGGCCCCACCCCCTCCACGTTCCCCACCGCCCGCCCTCTGGGGAGANTTTGCAATGCAACGTACGGCCGCACGGCCCTGCCCCCTCCACGCTCCCCGCCGCCCGCCCTCTGGGGAGACGGGCAGCTGCCATGGCCAATGCGGCTGCAGCGCTCGCCCGATTTGGCCATGGGCCGGAATCCCTGCGGGGATTCCGGGCCGTGGCCGCCGTCCAGAAGTGACGGCGGGGTTCATCATGGCAGGGAATCGTCTTCGCCACGTGACCGCTGCCGGTCCCGCCGCTTTGGCCGCTCGTGTGGTGAAAGTGATTCCCCGCCATGGTAACATCGGGGGGGGACATCCGTTCCCCCCAACAGCTGATCTGTGATCACAGCCACCACAGGGAATTGACTGTGGTTGACTGTGATCTCGTAACGTCTGAAAATACCCATTGCTTACAGAAGGGCATTCTCAGTCCCACTGAAATCAGTGGGAATTTCAGAACTGACTTTAGTGTGACTAGAGGTATATGCTGCTGATGGTCCAGTTCCCAGTTTCCACTCCAGGGAAAATTCTTCTTTAGCTGTGAATAATAATAATAATAATAATAATAATAATAATTAATAATAAATAATTAATAATGATATTACATAATTTATTTCTATTGTACTCCTCTTGCCAAATGGTGCTGGAGTGCTGCGCAATATAAACTTTCCCACTTCTGTGCAGTAGTTTCGAATACATGACAATATAACATTAATTTTAAATATAAATCCATTTAAAATAATTTAAAAGGAAAAGGGAAAGAGGGAGGAGAAAATACATTAAGGGGAACCAGCAGTGAATCGTAAAAGCACCTGGAAAACCAGTAAGTCTTCAAGTGCTTTTTTAAAGGTAAGGAGGGTAGAACTGAGAACACCATCTGGAGTGAGTGAGTGCCACACTGAGTCTCTACTTAAGAGCAGCTCCTCCCCCCCCTTGTTTTCTCTACTTTTGAGGGCTGCAGTGGCCCCTGTTTTCACCAGGGTTCAGGGCCCCCACTCCCTTCCAGTGGGACCCCAAACAGGTGGGGCCCCACCTTAGGGCCTCATAGAAGTTGGGGGGGAAAGAGGGCAGGGTCATCCGGGAGGGACTACAAAGGCCCCCGCATTTTATCTTCGCCCTCGGTCCCACAAATTCTAAGACTGGCCTTGCTTACGAGTCCATTTCCCCACTTCGGTACAGTAGTTTTGAATACATGCCTTATCAATGTGGGAACAGAGCCGTGTCTTATTTTGATGCGCACAGATGATTCCTTTTTGGAATCACAAGTTACCCATGTCATGTACTGAGGTAGTTGCCGACCCCTTATTATAGCCCAGGTCATAACTACCATAGGGACAGGCAGTGCAGCTACTTTGGGGCCTGCCATTCTGGGAGGCCACGGTCCTGGGTGTATTTGCATGGGAGGTAAAGCAGTGTCTCCATCCATCTTCTGCACCAGGGCCCATTCCAACCTAGTTACGCCTCTGAATAACTATTATTCATGTGCCTTCACAAAGCTATTATTTTACCAAGCTGTTTGGCTTTTAGGGTTCATTCCTTTTCCAGGGGTGTTTGCTTGGTAACGCTCATTGCCACTCATGCTCATTGAGAGAAAATGTTCTTTCATTGGGGAGATAAAAACTAATGCCCTGGCACTTTGCTCCAGGAGGGATCAGACTTTGGTGGTGGTTGTTGTACTTTTGATAAATTGATCTGTAGGGTTTTCCGAGTGCATGGGTATTTTTTAATGCAGATATACATTACACACCAATAAACTGGCCCAATTTGACCTAAACCTGAAATCTCATAATTTGTTTCCAATGCTTGCAGCTTACAGTTTACCCTCTTAAAATACCTGTTTTACACATTCAGTGTCAAATACATTAGAAAAAAACATTAGCATAGGTAACAAAATTGTCTTTTTTAGAAGGGTTTAAATCATTTCCATTTCAGTTTAATGTGTAAAGTGGCAGATTTTCCCAATTTGTTCATGAAGTTATGTATCACAGGCCTTAAATCATTTAAGGTTTTAAACCTGAGGGGCTCTCTCACAGTCATGAACTGGAAAGCAGATTGCAGGAGACATTGACATGCTGATCAATGACATGAAGCCTCCAAACATATCAGTACAGGACTTTAAGAGATGAAGCTTCACTCTGTTCTGTCTGTCATCAGAATTTATAAAGCGTCTTAGTGAAAGCCCCTTGAGAATCATTCTTAGAATTTTGCAAGTCATGAACGTGTATGTAAAATCTGAATATTTTTTTTTAAACACAAGTAACCTTGTAATAGCACAGCAGAAAAAAAGTAGTCTATAGTGTTTGTGTAGGAGTACTGAGATCCTGTTTAGTGAGATAACATCTTTTCCAAAGCAACAGCTTATTATCTTCTTTGTTTCTAGTACTTGCCATTCTTACTTTGAATGAGCTACAAGTAAACACTAAAAAGGTATATCCGAGGTTTAAGACATTAACAAAAATAAAAAACGACAACAACTACGACAAGCTGTCACATCTTTCCTGTCAATGTAGGATTGAAAATGGTGAAAGGAGACTGTGCTATCACTGGACCAGACATGAGACTTATCAGAATGATCATTAGGAAAGCGTGTGTCCTTGATTCACTTGGAATGTTGGGAGGTGGCGTGCGTATATAGGTGTCTGAGGGGGTGGAACCTATTTGCTGATGGGCAGTGCTTATTGGCCAAGAAGGGGGGGGGGGCAGTATGTTAGGAGGTGTGCATATAAGTGCATATATAAGGAGGTGGAACTTATTTGCTGACAGACTGAACTTATTGACAGAGGAGGTGGAGCTTGTTCCTCTTTGACCACACAAAATGTTGGGCGGTATGGAATACAGTGAAACTTCCTCTACACAGACACCCGTTATGTAGATTCTTCTTTACTCTGGACATGCTTTATGATCCTTCTATATTAATGTTTACTCTAACAAGGTGTTCGGATGTGCAATGTTATACTGTAGTTAAAACACTTGCGTGATAATTATAATTAGGGATTATTCTACCTTGTGTATCCTTTTCTACCTGTGCAAAATAGGATACCATATCAGAATGGCAATGTTTTATGCTCACGTTAAACAGGTATCCATGACTGATCAAGGAATAAGATGGTGAAAAATCAATTTCTGCACCTTTGTCATGTGTTAAAGATGATTTGTTGTAAAGGGGAGGATACCATTAATGACTGGCAAAGTTATTTAATCCAGCCTTTTTCCTTGATACAGAAAACCACAAATTATAATTTACACTTCATAGTAACAAAGGGCATAGTCCTACTACACAATTTCATTTGAGTAAAGGGTGAAATGCCTGGCTCAAATCTAGTAAAATCTCAATTTCCCCTTCAGAAACAGGGGATGTGATTCTGCAAACAGGTGTAGTCGTGGTAGACAGGTGTAGTCATTGGGGTTAATCATAGTACTTAGCACTCAGCTTGCAAACAACTTACTGTGTTACCAAGCAGAGGTCCTAAGGTTGTTCTGAGAGACAGTAGCTTGATGTATAAAACTACCTAAGCTGATATTGAGAATGACCTGTGATTTTTTCTGTCAAGCACTAGCATAAATATAATTAGAATGCTTGACTTCCAAGTTCTGTAGATCACAGACCTGTTAGAGTGAACTTTATTTAGCTATACAAATTCCCTTTGCAGAATACTGTTAAAGAACATTCTTCACTACTGTGGACATAAGAGATGTGTTGGAACTAAGTTAGTTTTGCCACTTTTGTTCCTCTCCTTTTGCTTACTAGTGTAATGACCTTAAATTCACTACAGACAAATAACTTGGAACTATTGTATCTTGGCTTTTATTTCTGGCTCTTGTCTCTTTTAAGTGGGGCTTATTAGATGAGATCATCTACAAAGGGCTTATTTCTGCTATAAAATGGAATTTAAAAAAGTAAAAATACAATTAGCAGTTGTTCTCTTTTGCTCGGTTTGGGAGATTAGAATATCAATGTCAAAGAGAATAACTGTGTTTCTAGAGGATGTCTGCTATGCAACTTTTGTTTTATCCTGTTTTATCCTTTCTCACGGCACTGTCTAGGGGAAAGGATCAGAAGAATTTCATTCCATTGCTCGGCATTGGCTTGAGAGGAGGTTTCCCCCTCAGCACAGTCCCGAATGGAAAGCACTTTTCAGAACCTTAAGCCAAACGACCACCAAACACATTGTAGAGCCCTTTAAAGAAAAAAAGGGAAAAAAAGAATAGGTGTTCACATTGACAATGTTCCCCATTCTGAGTAGATATCTATTGATAGGTTGTTTCTGCTTGGGAAGGGCATTGTAAGGTTTTTGCTTAAATATCTTTCTAATACACAAGAGTTTGACTATTTAAATTTCTCATAGTGCTTCTCTTTACAGTTCCAGACCTGCACCACCGGCCCCACGTTTCTAAGAATTACCTTCAGCCAGGAGACAGAGTCGTTGGTTTTAGAGTAACCTGGGAAGGTTTGTTCCTTAACCTTTTTCTAAGTTTATGAATGTGTGGTAGTTAATACACCCCCGCCCCACCCCCCTAAAACTTAGTTGTCTAGTCTTAATAAGCTGTGGGGAAATGATTTATCTGATTTAAAACGCAAAATCCGATTTTCATGAAAAACGTGTGTGTTTCCTAGATCTTCAAGGAAATAATGTCATATATTCTTTCAGGGCAAAAGGCTTATTGTCCTGGAGGGATTGGCATGGGAGAATTTCGAATGAATGGATTTTTCAAATAAAAAATCTGCTTGGTAAAACCGTGAACATTTGTCTTAAATTTGATAGGATAATCTTATACAGCTGGTATGTAATGCACTAGAAATAAACTGTCATAGATTAGTTTATCATCTTCTAATTTTTTTTAAAAAAAAAATCTTTTAAACTTGTGATTAGATTCTGTTTTAGTTATTTTATCACTTAGGCAGCATGATCCTGGGTGTTTACAAAATGTGACGCTGGCCTAATAGGGCCCGCATTGGTCCAGCTGGGCCAATGTCATGGCAGTACATTTGTTCTGGGCCTACCAGATTTGGGCCTGGAAAAAACCTTGCCTGAGGTGGTGTCCGGCCCAGAAATTTGGGCCTGGATCAAAGTGGGCCCACAGTCCGCGCCCAGCTGCTCCCGGCTGATAGAGAGTGGGTGAACCAGGAGGGAATGTTTGTTCCTGGCTCAGTCTCCTCCCGGCTTGAGGGGTTGCCATGGCATCCAGCCATGGCTGTCTGTCATGGCAGTAGGGTGAGGCAACAAAGCAGCGCGGGGGAGTGGCCGGGCAGCCGAATGTCACTTTGTGCCCCTCTCCCCCCCATCCCCGGGGCTGGACGCAGGGATGTGTGTTCCTGTAGCAGCGTGCACCCAGCCAGGGGAAGCCCTCTCCCCTTCCTCCCAGGCAAGGTTAAGTGATGTTTTGTTAGTTAACCCCCCCTCTGATGGGATAGCATATGCATGCTAGCAGATAGCACAGGTATGAGTCTAACTGGAATGTATGGGATACTGTACCTGTACTATTTGCTTTTACGCATTGTTCCTGCCAAAGAATCAAGCTTTAAAGTTGGGTATTCAGCAGAACTTCCCTCATGTATGTTGTTAGGGATGCCAGGCTGTTATTTAACTGCCACTGGAGATAAGGGGAGGAGGGTTGCTTAGCAGATTATGGGTCTGATTCTCTTCTCAGATGTATCCATGCAAATCAAGAGCAGCTCCAATAAAGCCTTGGAGTAAATATTGATGTGAAAGCCAGATTGGCCCCATGCTTCTAATTTTGGAAGAAATGTCCTGCCTCCTAGGAAATAATTTATAAATAATCCAATGCATTATATTTCCACTGTATACTTTTATAAACGAGTAGTAACTCCATTTACATCAATGGACTAACCTTGATTTACACACCTAACTAAGAGGGAGGAGAATCAGGCCTATCATAGCTTCTGCCTTTAAATCACTTATTCAAAGTCAGTCCATTCTGAGCTATCTGGCCCATTGGGCTAGGATAACATTGGGGAAGCTTTTCCCTCCCACAGTTCACTTTGAAAATTAGTACAAGATTGGAGGGGTTGCGGGGGGGGGGCAGGGGAGAGGCGTAAAGTGTGTGTTGAAGATGGGGGAAAGAAGGGAAGAGGCTAGATCAGGGGTGGGGAACCTCATGGCTGGGGGCCAAATGTGGCCCTCGGCAAGTTTTTATGTGGCCCCTTTCCAGTGCCTGGATCTGGCTCTTGAATCCAGTCTCTACCCCCAACCACTGAGAAACTGAGCTCAGGATAATGGGGCAGAAAGGAGGGCATGCACACAAGGGTAGGGGACAGATCCGCAGCACAGATCCATGATCTGGACCCTCCTTTTCTTGAATGCACCCATCAAGCCCCCAACCTCTATGTGATCCTCGAAACTTATACTAATTTTCAGTGTGGCCCACGGGACAGAAAAGGTTCCCCACCCTTGGGCTAGATCATGGATATATGTCACAGATCCATTCCCTGTTTTTGGGTGCCTGCCCTCATCTCTACTCCTGTCCCCAACCTCATTCTTCCAGTGCTTGCTGGTTGGGACTGGATCCATGGGCCCAATCCAGGATCTGAAAAGGAACCAAAGGAAAATAAACGCTGTGTCATAAGTGGTTACATGCTTCCATGCATGTGTGCAGCGTATGCACATTTTCCCATTAAAGCTTCTGGAACTACTTGCGTGTAAAGTTATTCACATACTAAGAGATTTGTAGACCTGATGCTTCTAGATATGAAACAAAAGAGAGAGCAACACCAGTTCACACCGATTGTGCATGTAGTCCACAAGGGTTTTTAAATTCATTTAAAAAAAATCTTAGCGAATGTGAGATATTGACTCCTGGTCCAACACAACTGATACAGACAAAATTACACCTGTTTACATCTTGAGTAACTCCATTGATTCTCTAGATCTACACCATTCTTTAGTTTAGGTCACTGATTGTTCACATTTACAATAAGGGCACAGTTTGGCTCATGGACATCAGTTTGGATGACAATGAACTTCTAGCCGGAGTAAAAGATGAACGGAAGACTGGACCTTTAGTAATAAGTTAGTAATAACCAGTCAAATGGCTAAATAGCTCAGCAAAGACTTCCTCACGTTCTAAGGGAGTTAGCATCTGGAGTCAAAACGAGACCATCTAAGAGATCCTTTATTTATTGTAGTCTCTGATGTATGAAAAACAGAAAGGGAAAACTGAATAATGTAAAACAGCTTGTAGTTTGGGGGTTCACTAGCTCCATTTGATACTACTGAGAACCTTAAAATATATCTACATGAAGTCATCTTCTGTTCTAATTAGCTAAACCTACCCTTTCTCTTGACCACATTCTTTAGAGGTCATCCCATAAACTGTTTAAATTGATAGCGATAGTATTCACCAAGAAATAAATTTTAAACTGTACACAATTTTTATTCTGACTTTATCGTCTTTCAAAAGTGCTTACTTTCTGATTTTGTGGATATTACAAACTGTGGGTTACTTTTATTTTGGTTTTTACACAACAGTTATATTAGAAATTTGCTGTTTTATTCTTACCTTCTTAGTAAAAATCCTTTTATCACACAATGGGTAATTTATATCCATTACCAGCCCTTTCAATCCTTTTCAGTGGTGCTGTCAGTGCCTTTGGCACAGTAATGATTAATGTGATCTAATAATAGTGTGCCATTATATTACCTTAGTAAAACATGTACCAACATCCTATTCAGATCTACCAAATTCATAGCTTCCTATAATATTTTTGTTGAAAGACAGGATTACTATTTTTCAAAGCTGAATTTTTTTCGCCTTTAACATATTTAATGAAATTCACAATTCTTTGCCATAGTAATCTTTGTGCATGTGTTTGGGCTTGATGGGTGAATTTTATATCATTTTGCATTATTATGATTTGCTAGGCAAATAGTTTGACATGTAAAGAGAGATACCAGTTATATTGTTTCGCTTTTGTTAACAGAGCATTTTAAACATTTGATGCTTTCTGGATAGTCTTTTTTCTTTATAATAGGTAATATATTTAGACCAAATTTCAAAATAATAAGCATTTGGGCTAGAATGTTACTTTTCTTTCTCTCCACTTGCACCCAAGCCCAGCTGCTTAGTTCTACCATCACACTATGACTAGCAATCTTAATGTAAGTAACTCCAAGACATTTTACATATCAATACCAGTTTTTGCTACAAGGAGTTAGTCTGGACACTCTCTTTGACCTTCTAGGGTTAGAACTGGAAGTGCTCAGCACTCAAAATCAACCTAGACATCTAGAAAAACTCAGCTTCCATTTAGACACCTAAAAGGATCATATTTACAAAAGAGCTGTACACCCAGAAACTCCTGTTGTATTGCCTTTAGGCAGAATTCAGAAGAACTCAACCCACCTGGTAGATGAGTGAAGAGCCTTTTTGAAAATTTAATTCCAGTTGGGGGGTGCTAAAAATCTGGTCGTAGTGGAGAGCTCCCCTGCCTATGCTGAAGGTTGCAATCTGATAGTGCTTACCTCTACCTGATTTTGGAATCCAGTAAATCTATACATTTTGGTTCCAAAGCCAGGGACAACATTGCAAGATTGCAGCAAGCTCCAGCTCACAGACAGGGGAGCTATTTTTCAGTGTTCCTGATTACTTTGAGCCAGATTTTCCATGTAATTTGATTCCAGAACCAGCTATGACTCTAATCCCAACATGTCCATTGCAAGGCAATGTGCTTGCACTAGAGACTTGCCCCCGATATGGCAGCGTGTGTGTATGTGGGATCACCTCTTTCCCTGTCCTTCATTCCACACTTTCCAGAACAGTGGCTGCCCTGGTGCAAGTACACAGTTCGGTGGCATAATGCAAAGTAAGTCACTCCAGTTTAGAGCTGAAACATATAACTGCTACTATTCAGTATCCAGCTGGACATTGCAGTACCCACGGTATCTGCTATCTGGTCTGATACTGATAGTATTTCTAGTTAACTGCATTACCTACTGAATTACCTTATTAGTCATTTGACCTTATTTATTTTTTTCTCCCTGCCTTTCTCCAGACTGGTCTGGTTATGCAGTAATGCGATAAATGGTAATATGATAAGCAGTAATGATAATTCAATAAATGGCAATTGGTAATATCTGGTATTCTGGTTTGGCAGTTAACCTCTGCGGTTACCAGATCGTTACCAGATAACCACCAATCTATCCAGAATCCCAGATATTATCCCTGGATAGTTTTTTTTATTATCTATTTCAGCTCTACTCCTGTTCAAATGGAGGCAACTTGTCACTCTAGAGGGGGAAAAGGGGAACCAGGATGCCTGGGGGCTAGGGGGATCAGTCAGACAGGAATGGGGAACTCCGGTTCTCTGCTTCGCAAGGTACAGTCGAGGTAAAATGCCCGTCAGGATAGTGTATTGGCCCTGTGACCTCAAAGAGATCGGGCCCCTATCATCATGGGGCACGGAGCAGAGTTCCAAAGAGATAAGTCCCCCGCTACAAACACTGTCCACGAAGGGGGGGGAAATTCCAGTGAGGGAAGGGGAACTTGCAAAAAAAGGGGAACCCATCTGGGAAGGGGGGAAGGATGCAGGGCTCTCACTCGCCACGGGGGAGGGGGAGACACAACCCATGGGCAGATGGGGGGGGGGCCTCACACACCACTCATTCCCTTACAGGTCCATGCACAGTTCCGGGGGGGAAGAACACAAGGAGACACACGTACTTCAACCAAACGCTAAGGCAATAACACTCAAGGTCAACACTTTACAAAGAACACTTATCTTTCGCAGCGGGGCCAGCTTCTCATGACTCTGATTACTGGCGCTGCTCTCCTGACAGCGCCGGCATTTTAAGCCGCCCCGACGCTGCTGCAGTCTTGCGGAGCGTCGTACTGTCGTTTGGCCCACCCCCTGTGCTGCTGTGGAAATGCCGGGCTGCTCTCCGTCTCCCTGTGGCGGAGGAGCCTCAGCATCTTCTTGCCTTGGTGGGGCTCGGGATCCAGCAGGACCCTTAAATGCAAAGGCTCTGGTCCCTGTCTCGCTGTGGGCTGAGCCGGGCGGCGCGGTATGTGGTCCCAGCCCCACCCCCAGCCTGATCGCCACCCGGGGATGCTGACACAACTAGCTTAGCTTTTTGTTCCATGAAAGTAGGGCCAGGCATGCTCACCCTCTGTCAGAAGTTGGGGAAAGTGTGATAGACAAAGAGCAGCTGTTTTCACACCTGTTGCATCCTGTATATCCAGAGCATCGGCCAATGTGGAAACAGCCCAAAAAAACAACAAGGACACTGGGTTTAGTGGGTAAATCCCACTACAGCGAAGAATTATTTGGTTGGGTTAAGTGATTTGGGATTATATTGGGACCCCATATTTCCCCTCTCTGGATAGCTTTTAATTGCCTCCCAATTGCTTGATTTAAGTGTTGCTTCCACATGAAATCTCAGTCAAGTTGAAATTCTTTACTGGTGTAACTTTCCCTGCACATGTGTGTATTTTGTCTCCCTGAACATATGCTTGCTGCACTCAACTGCTAGGTTCTGTGCCATAACATTTTTTCCCCAATAGAAGATATACTTGGGGTCATCTACACAAACCCCATCATAGCCAGCATGTCTTGAGTCTGGATAACACTCCAATTTTACAAAGCATCTTAAATCTAAATTTTTATCACCTATAGATGCCATTATGTAGGGAGGGTGACACACAGTTAAGCAATTTCATGTAAATCTACACTTCAACCTTCTCTGCTTTGTGGTATTGTGTTAAATGCATATGTTTACAAGTTGTTTCAGTACATTGGGTAAATAATAAAAGGGAAACATTCCTAAATCTTATCAATAGCAAGCACCCAAGAAAAGGTGAAATTTGGATCAAGCTCCTTAATACTGCAATGGAAGGGAATTTTTGGATTTGATTCCTTGATTCAAACTTGCTCTGTGTTTTGGTTTCTAAGTAGGATTCAGTGTAAAAGAACCTCATTTTCCATTTCAAGTTATGCTGCAGTAAGATTCAGTGTAATTGAATCTAGACTGAAATTCATAGGTCTGGGTATTTTATTTATTTATTTATTTATGTATTTATGTATGTATGTATGTAGTTTTACACCAAATTTTAGCCTGAACTACATTTTGAGATAGGTTCAAACACAGACTCCTCATTCATGACCAGAAAAAAATTAGTTTTCTCTTCTATGTCAGTCTGAATGTAGAATATTCAAATAAATGAAAAGTGCTTGGACCAAACTTTCGAAAGACAAATACAAAACCAAAATCTTTGTAAAAGTCTATAATTGCATCAGGCCAATCAGTCAGTACCTGCAGGAGCCGATGGAGACCTTCAGCTTTTAAGCTCTGTTCTTAGCACTGCTACTGACTCAATGTGCACTATTATTTTTTGTGATGTGCTTTGAGATCCTGTAATAAGAGCTCTGTTAGGTTTTGAAATACAAACACTTGCTTTCTTCTTGCTTTGTCTGAATGTTTTTGAGTCTTAAAAAGAGAATTAGCTTTGATTTGAGTTCTGGGACAAGTTTCAAATTTTGTTACTATTTATTTGCATAAGAATATAGTTCTTCTGGTAAATTGGGAATTTTGGTAGATCATAAGGTGCCTTTTTTCACCACTGGACCTCACATTAGAGGAGTGTGCCTTTCAGAAAGGGATGGAGTCAGGCAGAAAATGATTTGTTTATTGCTCAACACGCAAACTCCATTTGTTCTAGTGGAATTTTTCCATGCTTTCAGTGTCCACTGATATTTAATAGTTGGCTTTTTGTTTTATCAAGTATGCCAGTAACTTGCTGATAAATTACGCATGACTGCGCTATTGAAATAATGGCTATTCAGCAGTCATGTATAATTACCACAGTCAACTCATCCTTTCTTGACAAAATCATTCTGGCCAATCCAACTATTAGTTATTAGGTAGGTTTTTTAAAATTGTATTTAGGGCAGTATTATTTTGCTGTAGGTTAGTGTGGGATGCCCTGACCCCCTGGTGAGAGCAGGGGGTGGGGTGGGGAATGGGGAAGAGGGCCTCTGTCCCCCTGTGAGAGAGGGGGGCTTGTTCCAGCGAAGGGGAAAGGGATACACCTCCCCGTGATAGGGGTGTGTGTGGGGTTTTGGGGAGCGGGGGGGTCTCCCTCGCCTGCCTGGCGATTCAGCCCGGGGGTGGGGGTTAGGGGCAGAGGGGCAATGTTAAGGGGGCAGAGCAAGAGTTCGTGGCTGCCATGCCAACCATGGGCCTGTCTCAGGTAGTATCTGACCCGACTCACGAGGAGAGGGCATGCTCTGGATTTGGTATTCTGCACTGGTCTTGAGGCGGGAGGTCTGTTAGTCGGGGAGATGTCATTAGTGCGCTAAAGAACATAAGAACATAAGTAGTGCCATACTGAGTCAGACCAATGGTCCATCAAGCCCAGCATCCTGTCCTCCGACAGTAGCCAATCATGATCGCATGGGAGAAGAACCAACAGTCACAATGGGCAATCTATTGCCCGTTATTCACTCCCGGCTCCCAAGAGTAAAAAGTTCATCCCGTAAGCTACTTGGTTAATAGCCATTAATGGACCTACTCTCCAAGAACTTATCAAATCTTTTTTTAAACCCAGCTATACTACTGGTTTTGACAGCATCCTCTGGCAACAAATTCCATAAGTTAATTATGCTTTCCTTATCATGGACAGACCATTATCTCCTACAGGCCAGTCTCCTGGTATATGTCTGCCCCCGGCAGAGTGTGCAACCAGAGCGGTTCTGGAATGCTCTGGGGGAGATACCTTCTGACCTCGACGGCTGATGACTCGATGACCTCATTGCTGTCTGGAACACCTTATTAGATGAGACCATCGACCGGACAGCTCCCAAGCGTCCAGTCCTTGAGCATAGATGGCACAGGCGTGGTTCATGGAAGACCTGCCTCAGCTGAAGCAGGCAGGAAGACGGTTTGAGCAACGGTGGCACCATACTCGCACTGAAGCCGACCGATTGTAGCATAAAGCTGCGTTAAAAGCTTATGCCATAGGTATAAGGGCAGCAAAGAAGAGGTTCTTTGCTACCATCATAGCATCTGCAAAGTCTTGTCCAGCTGAGCTTTTCTGGGTGGTGAAGGGACTAGTCAGTCCAGCCTCTCTCCGTCTGGAACTAGAATCTTCCAGTGCTTACTGTGACATGTTTATTACTATTTTGTGGACAAAATTGCTCATATCCATCACGCCTTTGATGCTGCACTTGATGTGGTAGGTGTATCTGAAGCTATGAATGCTCCGTCTGGTGCAATTTTGTGGGATCAGTTTCAGCAGGTGTCGCCCACTGATGTGGTGGAGATGCTGGGAGCTGCGAGGGCCACAACTTGCAAACTGGACCTGTGCCTGCCCTGGCTGGTGAAAGCCAGCTGGGAGACACTGGGGCTGTTGCTGGCTGGGGTGGTCAGTGCCTCCCTAGTGGAGGGCAAGGTCGCTGGGTGCCTGAAGGAGACTGTGGTGTGTACTGGGAGTTGGACTGAGGCCGGTCCACTCTTCTGATTTTATTAGATCTGTCAGTGGCTTTTGACATGGTTGACCATGAGATGTTGATGACCCACCTGCGGGACCATGCTGGGGTGGGTGGAACTGTTGAATGGTTCCACTCCTTCCTGGCTGGTAGAACTCAGCGTATGGTCCTGAGGGAGTTTACATCATCCCCCCGGGACCTCACATGTGGATTTCCTCAGGGATCCATTCTGTCCCCACTCCTGTTCAATGTGTACATCTAGTCCATGAGAGGGTTTGAGGCTGGGTGTCATCAATATGCTGATGACACCCAGCTTTATATCTCGTGATGGCACCTGGATGCCCAGGTGGTGGCTGTGATGAGGAGTGCTTTTTTAAAGTTATATTTGGTCCATTGTCTTCAGCCTTATATCTCAGACTCCGAACTAATCACCCTCATCCATGCATTAATCACTTCAAGATTGGAGTACTGCAATGCACTCTACATGGGGCTACCCTTGAACGACCTGGAGACTGCAGCTGGTGTAGAATCCGGAGACTGTGGAACTCGGCTGTGGAACTTTCATCTAACTCAGGCCCGGCAGCCTCGGTGTTTACCCGGTGCCTGGCTGCGGTGAGGAATTGGATGAGGACGAACCATCTGAAGCTGAATCCCAATAAGACAGAAGTGATGTTGGTGGGAAGGAATGAGGGAGTGGTGACTGTGCTTTTTGTAAGTTATACCTGGTCTGTCATCTTCGGCCTTATATCTCAGGCTCTGATCTGGCCACCATCATCCATGCATTCATCACCTTGAGGTTGGACTACTGGAATGAATTCTATGTGGGACTACCCTTGGTGATGACCCAGAGACTGCAGCTGGTGCAGAATGCAGCGACCCGCCTCCTGATGGGGATGGGCTGCCGAGAACACGTAACACTGGTGCTCCGTTCTCTGCACTGGCTGCCTATAGTCTTCCAGGCTTGATTCAAGGTGTTGGTTATTACATTTAAAGCCCTATATGACCTGTGCCCTGTGTACTTGTGGGACCGTCTCAACTCCTGTGTCCTGGATCGGCCCCTGCGGTCGATGGGGGCACCCTTTTATAGGTTACCCAGGTTCGCCATGCAGTGACTTTCGAGGGTTGGGGAGTGGTGTTCTTTGTGGCCACACATAGGCTGTGGAACTCCTTGTGGAGATCGACCTCTCTCTGGGTTTCACCTCCTTCTGTAGACAATGTAAGACATGGCTGTTTCACCAGGCATTTGGCAAGGAAGATGAGTAGTGGGTGTGGGTTCTTTTTTGGGGGAGGTTGGGGTTTTAGTCAGACCCATCTATCTGTTATAAGACTACTTCTTGTGAATTAGATCCATGCCCGTCCTGGCTGGTTAAGTCCTGCCGGGAGACAATGGAGCCATTGCTGGCTGGGGTGGTCAGTGCCTCCCTGTGGGAGGACAGAGTGCCGGGATGTCTCAATGAGGTGGTGGTGTGGCCTCTGCTCAAGAAACCATCGCTTGACGTTGACTCCCCTGCCAGCTATTGGCCTGTCTCTAACCTTCCCTTTTTAGGGAAGGTTATTGAATGGGTAGTGGCTCGGCAACTGCAGGGGCATCTTGATCGCATTGCTTTTCTTGATCCCTCTCAGTTGGACTTCCGTCTGGGGTATGGCACCGAGACTGCGCTTGTGGCTTTGGTAGATGACGTACGCCGGGAATTGGATCAGGGTCATTCGATCCTGTTGATCTTGTTAGATTTGTCGGCTATGTTTGATATCGTTGATCATGAGATGTTGGTGACGTGCCTGTAGGACTGTGCAGGGGTGGGAAGGACTGTTCTTGAATGGTTCTGCTCTTTCCTGACTGGAAGAACCCAGTGGATGGTGCACTGGGATTATTTTTCATCATACCGAGACCTCTCGTGTGGAGTCCTGCAGGGTTCTGTTTTGTCCCCTCTCCTGTTCAACGTATATATGCATCTGCTCGGCAAGGTTCAGTGTGCGGTGTCATCAATATGCTGATGACACTCAACCGTACCTCTCTTTTTCAGCAGACCCAGGCCCGGCAGTCTTGTTGCTTACTCTGTTTGGCGGCTGTGGAGGATTGGATGAGGACTAATCGACTGAGACTGAATCCTGACAAGACGGAGGTGATGTTAGTGGGTAAGGCGATGGACTTAGCAACCCCCATTATTGATGGGGTCTGCCCTCCATTGGCCTCCCAGGTACGGAGTTTGGGGGTGGTCCTCGATGCGCAGCACCGCCTGGGTCTCCAGGTGTAGGCTGTGGCGAGGAATACTTTTTGCCAATTAGATCTGGTGCGACGGCTTCGGCCGTTTGTTTCAGACTCTGACCTGGTCACTGTCATCCATGCTTTCATCAGCTCTAGATTAGACTATTGTAACACATTCTACGTGGGGATACCCGTGATGACGGCTCGGAAATTGCAGCTGGTGCAGAGTGCGGCAGCCCATCTCTTAGTGGCACTGGGCCACCAGGAGCATATTACACCAGTGCTACATTCTCTGCACTGGCTGCTGGTAGTTTTCCAGGCCCGATTCAAGGCGTTGGTCTTGGCCTATAAAGCCCTAAACGGCCTGGACCCTACCTATCTGTGAGATTGCCTCACTCCCCAGGTCATGGATTGGCCCCTGCAATCATCCGGGGGTGCCCTGCTCGAGGTCCCCCGAGTTTTTCGGGGTGCCACGCAGGAGAGGGCATTGCCCAGCACCCCCCGAAGGAAGACACACACACAATTAGTTGGATTTTAAAGGCCGCACTCTTTATTAAACAAATTGGTAAAGAGGAGGAGGAAGGCTAACTCCCTCAGGGTCCATTAATTATCTATCATAACCTGAACTTGTGCAGGCAGCCTGGTGTTTCCTCAGTGCCGCCTTCTTACGTGCTACCATTAACTATGCTAGGTCACTCTCCCCCCAGCCGTGCAGCTGGTTGCAAAGGCATCATAACCTCATAGTGACCTGGAGCAGGAGAGAAGGCAATGACTCCCTAGGGACTCTCTTGTCCTCAAGCGTATGGTTCATTCCTTTCCCCTGGGCCTTGGAAGGAACCTGGCCGCACCTGCACTTGCTTCCTTCCGCAGCCTCATCTCTTTTAGGAGATCTCTCCCTTTTAATTAATCTAATTAACTAACTATCCTACCCTTAATTAGACCCCTGCCACATGAGACCGCCAGCATATGCTTGGCTGGTTTCAGCCCACCCCCTCCTCTGATTCGGCCAACAACTGAACTAACTTACGCTTAAGCCCTGCAAGATAGATATGGACACCATGATCCAATAGGTGAACTCCGTCAATCCAAAACAGATCAGGTCAAGAGAAACGAATTTCACCATGGGAGAGATCGCCTCCCATTTTAATAACCAACTGACCAACTTCCTTGTTGATTTTTTCCAGACCCTGTCCACTTTACCAGGGGAAATAGCCCCTAACTACCGTATCCTCTCGATCATATGTGTCCATATGAATCTAGTCTGTGGCAACAGCTGGACCACGATGGCTAAATCCCTTTTAATTTTAAATACCAATGCGACTCCCGTCTCCCGTGGAAGGTTGTTCTCTCCAAGGTGAACAACTATGATGGCTGGATGTTTGCCAGATGCGGCCGCATGTAGGACTGCCATAAGCTGCGCCCATCTCATACTAGACCTAGCCTTCCATACCACCTCTGCAGAGTTGCTAAGTTGCCCCAATGTGATCGACTCACCACCTTGGCCGGCCAGTACACCAAGCTGTGCCCAATTATCCATATTAACTTCCGGGGTCGGAGTGCACTGGCATCTGAAATGAGCAATAAGAACAACAATTAATAGGTTAAACTAACTGTGTAAATGGCGAACATAAGACCTGAACGCCGAAGAACGTCAGCGCCCAATGTTGCGGACTGATATATCCAAAAGGCCCATCGCCGCCACTCAACTAGCAGCGCCGATCCGGAATGAGTGAGACCCGTAATGAAGGGGAGAAAGATGGAGGCGGGTGACACATTCTGTAAGGACTGCCGAGAACTGGTGGCGGGTTAGATAAACCCCGTCAGAGTGCCGTAGGAGTTGTCCTGGCAAGTGAGGGCAAATAGACAGATAGTTTGCTACTGCAGCCACTGGACAAAGCAGAGGGTCGCCCGCCCACTGAAACATGATGGTATGATCAACTCCCCTCTGATCTGTTTTAGATTTACGCAGAATTAACTGCAGAACCACAGGCGAAACGTGAGTGTCCTCCACAGAGACCGTTCAGCCCTCACAAGATCTACGAGATTCAAGAGTCAGTTCACTGACTCGAAAAGCCCTGAAGAAGGCCAATTTAAATGCCGCCTTGAATAACTGGGCTTCGTACAAGGAGTAGTATACCCCGGGGAGGACAGCCACAATGCACATGAGTAAATCTGGGGTGACTGATAGACAATCTACTGTCTACATGGCTACCGTGCTGTCTTGCCCAGCTCTCAAGCAACCAGTGGCTAAGGAAACCCTGGTTTGGTGAGGGAAAACCTGCCAACCCACTAACAAAAGCCGACACCAACAGTTTACCACCGATGGTGTTGGAGGAAAGGCCCGTCCTACGAAGGGACATGGTGAATCACAGTGATTGGGCTTCTCGTACAGGAAACCTCGTATGGGAACACCTAAGGGCCAACCCATTGTGACACGAAACTGTTGAAATTAGGTGAAAGTACTCACATAAGTTGCCCTGGTTATCCCTAGTGAAACCCATTCAGCCGGCCACGGTGCGTTGCACCATCTTCCTCTGAAATACAGGCCAAAACCAATGCTTCCAGTAGCGTCAGACTGGACTTGGAGCTCAGCTTCCAGCTGCAACTGCCGCCTCCAAAAACGGACACCGTTATAATCTGCTAGGAACCTGCTCCACGTCAGAAGATATTCCCACATGTCGGCCGGAACTCTGATGTGGTAATGTTGAGGAAGATCCACTGCGATGGCACTGTATAAACGGGACAAGAAGGCTCGGCCCGGAGCTACAACCCAACATGCAAAATGAAGCGAGCCAAGTAAAGACTGCAGTTGCTTAACCGTGACCTTACTGGCTGCCAAGCATGCCTCGACTGCACCCCGCAGGGAAACTACCTTATCCGCAGGCCAATGTGATACCCCCAGCACGGAGTCCATTTCAATCCCTAGAACGGTCAGAGACATTGCAGGTCCAACTGTTTTGGCCAGAGTGAGAGGAACTCCCAATAGATGCCCGCAGTCCTGTGCACCAGGCCAACCGATGAACAAAAAATGATCGATATAATGGAGGAAGTTATTCGATCCCATTTGATGCTGGACAACCCGCTCGAGGAGCGTGCTGAAACTCTCAAAGGTGGCACAAGAAATCGCGCACCCCATAAGCATTGCCATGTCATAATAAAACATGCCCTGGAACTGAAAGCCCAGCAGCTTAAATCGAGCGGATGAACCGGAAGCAAATGGAAGGCTGACTTGATGTCACATTTGGCCAGAAGTGCCCCTTGTCCGCATACTCTGGCCATCTCCACTGCCTGGTCGAACAAAGCATACCGGACTGAGCACAGCTTGTCTGGAATTGCGTCGTTGACAGATTCCCCTTTTGGTTATGACAGGTGATGGATCAGACGAAAGTCATCCGGAGTTCCTTTTGGCACAATGCCTAATGACGATATGTGCAATTCCTCCATTGGAGGCCGTGCAAAGGGGCCCGCCACCCTACCTTCATTTATTTCCTTCAGGAGTTTGGCGTGCACCAAATGCTCCTGTCCCACTACCAATTTCAGATTGTTTGCCCACTGCCTAATTTTAACTCTCGCCGCTGGGATCCTAAAACCAAACCTAAGACCCTGTAGTACGTAATCTACGGCACTCTGGTCAGGGTATCCACGAAGCGCTCTTTGGAGCGCTTCATGGCACACCAGCGTTCGCACCCTTGTTAGCCCCACTCCCATTACTGGTTGGGGGGTACTTCCCCTGTCTATTTCTGTTCCCTGTCTTGACCCAGCTACAATGTGCCGCTGGAGGGTTGCCGCCGCAGTGGGCGCAAGCGTGCCTAAAATGGCAAGGGGAGCGGGCGCACCTCCCTGCACCATTATATTCCCAGAAAGTGGCCCCCTCCAACGGCGTTTGGCACCCGTCCGTCCGAAAGGGGTCATTAACTGGTGCCACCCCTCTCTTAATGAGCGCGTGGCCACTATCAGCTCTTGGGGCATTGGATGTCTTGTTCATGCACTCCAACCATAGGTCTTGTGCATACACATCTCATCGCATGCCAGGGGTGATGGAAGCCCTCTTCTGAAAGGCCTCGTCATAGCAGAGCCATGCCCATGGGTGCTCGGTGTCGAATGCCCGCCTGACAATGTCCTGATACTTGATCAGTTCCATTGCCCTGCCGGATGACATCTCAATCATAACTCCCATCAAAATTGTGAACGCAGCTGACCAGTTGGACCAATTGTGGTCAGCCTTGTGTCTCTTGAAACCCTCCCTTTCCTTACGCTCGTCCCTAGATGATGGATCAGGGATGGGCTCAGTGAAAAGGAGCGAACAAACGTCCACATATTCACTTTTCCAAATTTTATCCCGCATTGCCTGCATGAGGTGGACACCTATGGGTGCCGTGATGACTGCATAACCTCCAGCAAGTGATGGCAGTTCCTGCCTATGTTTATTGGCTACACATGCATGGGAGCAACATGCTGTTGGCAGGGCCCAGACCTGCGTAGCCTGTGGTGCCCAGCCTTGTGGGAAGACAGCTGGAGCATGCGCACCGTACCACCCTGGAACCAGATAGTCACCCCTGTCACCCACCTGTGAAGTGGACATGCTGACCCATGCTGACTCGCCAACGCTCCCACACACAAATGAGATGCCAAGGTCCACACAGCCGTGCTTGCCTGTGGGCAACACCTGACCGTTTGGGGACCCTGCTGATCGGGCCATGGCACCCAAGTGCCCGTCCACCCCCATCTGGCAGGCGGGTCAGCAATACAGCCATGGTGGGAACTGTTTGCCCCCACTCCCCCGCGAACAAGTGTACTCACTCAGAGGAGGAACCACGTTGTCCTGTGGATGTAAAAAGGGGATGTTCGGACCCTCATTCGCAAAGTGTTGCCCTGGCCCCCCTCATGCACTGTTGGCGTCATGCACTGCCCTCTCAATAACCTCCATATGCTGCAGGATCACCTCCAATTGTGCCTGCCTCCCTTGCTGTAGATCCTGAATGGTACTCTAAAGGGGGCACCTCACTCCGACCTCTCGCCCTGTGGATTCTTGCCAGGCTGCCGCCTCTCCTGGGTTGCAGTGTCTTCCTGGTTCCTGTGTGTGTGTGTGTGTGTGTGTGTAGTTGAAAGGCCGGGCTGCCCTGCGTGCAGGGCCGGCATATACAGCACCTACTGTGAGGCTGCTGTACATGGGGGGGCTGGGGGCTTACAATGAAGAAGAAGCCCCGCTGATGTGTTCCCCCCCACGTCCCCTCCTCTGCCAAAGAAAGGAGCCGCCCTGGAGAGAGTCGCAGCCGTGGCTCGGGAAGAGATTTGGGGGGGGGGACAACAAGAGCCTGCTCTGCATTATGGGCAGCACGGATAACAAAGCGCCCACTGGGCCGCAGAACTCCCATTCACCGTGTCCCTCATGAAGGTGGGGGGGGGAGCAAAGGCACCCGCCGTGGAGGGAGTCGAAGCCGCAGCTCGGGAGGGGATGAGGTGAGGGGGGGGAGCAACAAGCTCTGTGTGATGCGCGGCACAACAACAAGGCTGCACTGGGAGCCCTCCTCGTGCTCTGCTTCTCACTGTCGCCCGAGCCAACTGAGGCTTGGCCGGTGATCGTTGAAATGGCGCCCGGCATGTTTCGCGATGCGAGACTGCCGGTGTGCGACCATCTGATGCAGTTGCCATGGCAACCGCGCCGCTAGTGCTTCCCAGCAGCGGCAAAGCCGACACTGTGTGCGTCTCCCTTCTCCCACTGGGGGGGCACACAAAGCCCCCATGCCCTTAAAGGGTCTGCCCTACTGGGGCAGCTCGACAGGCAGGGGGAATTCTCAGTGGCCGCACCAGTAGGGGCTTGGTTGGTAGGGGCCTCGGATCTTTCTTCCTTTCGGAGAAGTTGTAAGAGCTGGCCGTTCCGCCAGGCATTTGGCGTGGGAGATGGGTAATGGGGGGATTGGGTATGGGGGTGTGTGAGTTATTTTTCCTTCTCTTATATGTTGTTTTAATTCTGATGTTTTTAGTAACTGTAAGCCGCCCTGAGCTGCCTGTGGTAGGAGGGACAGGGTAGCAATTTAAAAAAATAAATAAATAAATATTTTAAATAGTTTATAATGTATTTTTGGACTTTTTATATTATGACTTTATTGTCAATTGTACACTGCCCCAAGCTGCCATGCGGCAGGAGGGAGCAGGTAAGAGGTTTTGAGTAAAGTAAAGTAAGCTATAATATATCTACTTCTCTACATCTATATAATATTGTGTGTACATGGTAGTTATATACATATTTATTATAACTCAGTCTTGACGTAGAAGCAAAATAATTCAGAATAAGTAATAAAAGGAAGGTGTAGAAGCATGTTTGTGTAGACTTCGTGGTGATGACAAAAAAGTATAATGAGGAAGTGTGGTATTTTATTTTCTCCCATGGAAACAAGAAGAATCATATGCAGAATGCAGGCAACATCTTCACTCTGTCGTTGTCCCCCATATTGACATGGAAACATCCCTCTTCAGTCTCATCAAACCACGTTTTCACTTTTAGCTGCTTAATTCAAACTTGCGTCTTGCAGCCCATCAGCTTCTTCTATCACTTGCTTTTATTTCATAGATCATGGCAACCATGATCTATGTTTTAGTATTTATGGTTTGTGTTTTATATGCGTATTTTTAATATTGTAAGCCGCCCTGAGCTGCCTTTGGTGGGAAGGGCGGGGTAAGAAATTTAAATAAATAAATAAGTATAAATAAACCACATGCATGCACACATCAGGACAGGTAAGGTTCCTTAGAATTAGCATATGCATTCGGAAGCCCCCCTATCCTCTCCACTCCTTTCTGTTCTTTGTCACTATACGTTTCCTGATGATATCCTGTTTCCACTACACAAATGAGGCTTAGCCACTCTGTTAGATAAGCAGATAATCTAAACAAGCTTCTTACTCTTGTATGATACATCAAACAAAGGGAAATGTTCTACACCTACTTGCATACAACCTTGCCTGATAATCACAAAGAGAAGCTCCACTCATCCACTGTCCCTTCTTGACATGTACTAAAACAATTACTGTAATCTACAGATTTTCAAATGATGTATTTGAGTATATCATATGATGAGTACCACTGTGGTAGTGGATGCTATACTTATCCCCCCGCCCCCTTCATGCCATCCCATTGTTTCTTAAGGAGATTCATTTTCGTCTTAGTCTAATATACCCACACTAGGGTCTGCTCCAGCTTCCATTCTTGACAGTAAGAATATTTCTGTTGATTGCTGCAGGAGTTGGAGAAAACCCTAGAGAATGAGTGTTCCCATATAGCTACTTCTACCATTTCTGTTTCTTTGAATGAGTGCCAAATGTTTTAAAATAGAAGATGTGTTTTCATGACCAGCTCTTCTAGATTAATATACAGTTAATGTATTTTAACCACCCTATTGTTCTCGTTGGGTATTTTCAGACATTATGAGATCACGGTCAACCACAGACAATCCCCCATGGTGGCGGATGGTCCCGTAACGTCTGGTTGCTTGCCGCCAGATGTTCACCACGGTGAACCACTGGTGGTGAGCAAAATAACCACGCTTTCGAGGATGGTCTGGGCACCATCTCCAAAAGCGTGGTTAATTGAACCACGGGCCGGAATAGGTGGACGGTAATGTCTGTTACCGCCACTGATTCCGGGCCATGGCCCAGACCCCGGGACGGAATCGGATGCAGTGGCCGCATTGGCCGCTTCGCCTGCCTGTCTCCAGGAGGGCGGGCTGTTGGGGGAGCTTTGGGGGGGCGAGGCTGTGTGGCCGCACGTTGCGCCATGCAGCCCCTCCCCCTCCTCAGATTTGCCTCTGGAATCAGCCGACTTGTCTGTTGACGGGCCGTTCTGATTCCGGCCGGGAATCAGAAAGGTGATTCCGTGACGGGGCCAATAGGCACCCCGTCACGTCTGAAATCACCCATTGTTTTTTTTTTAATATATTTTTTATTTTTTAGTATCAACAAACATATACAATACATTCCTTTTACGTTATATTCGTTCTTTTGCCATCTCATTTCAGTTTTGTACCTAGACGGCAAAATCACCCATTGTTGAAGGGGGTAATTTGTACTACTCATCAGAAGAGTTGTTCAAGTGTGTTAGTTCCTCCAAAATGACTAACACAGAGGGCTCTCTCATACAACATATTAGACCTGTGGGGAAAGCACACATAGCACAGCTCAAGGGATGCTGGGGATGGTTAGAGTATTGTTGGAAAGAGTTTGCCCTGCTAGAAAATCCATGCATGGCAACCCTGAGAGCAAATTCTTTCAAACCCCTGGACTGTGCTTCATGTATTTCCCATGTAGGTCTAATTAGAGAGCCCTGATTGAGGAGCTCAGGAGAACACACTTGGGAATATTTTTGAGGTTTTTTAACTGAGTGCGTCGGCCCCCCACCGTTTTATATACAATAGATGTTTTATTTCCACCCTTCTAGAGAAGCAAAACTAACTTTGTTTGGAAAAAATAACAATGAAATTAGAGGACGAGGATGACTGGAAAGCTACAGCAAACTTACATTTTGTTTGATTTGAGGTTCTGCTAGGAGATTGTTGCACAGTGGTGAATTGAAGAAAGAATACAGGCAAAAGAGCAAGTTCCCAGCTATGAATGGGACATATCTTCGCATAATGCTTGCTCTTAAACCATATGAGCATATTACCCTATTCCAGAAAAGCAGTTAGGAACCTGTTTATCTCTAAGCACATAAGTTAGTCCATTTGGCTTGAATAGAAGCTAGTCACCTGCTTAAATTTCACAGGTGCTTATGTGGTTTGCTGGATTTGGCTAGAGTTCTCAGCACCTTGCAGAACCCGAGTTCATTTAGACTACTTTCTGGCAATAACCAAATATCCACAGGTAGGAGTGGATGTAATAAAATACACTGTTCCTGCATCTCACACTTTGCATAATTTTCCACTGCCTGTTTATATGTTATCCTGTTGTATACGTTATCCATCTTGTAATATGGCTGCATGAAAACAAAGCATATCTGTGCTCTCTCTTCATAGAAACCCTGGTATGAAAGAACATTGTCTTGTGTGTGGAGAGATGGGGGGAAATTCTGGGATTTCCCTTCCTGTCCTCCCCACACTGTTGGCAACATAGGCCCTTTTTAAATAGACCCAGGAGGTGCTGAAGTCTGGGGGGGATGGATGGAGGCGGTGGTGGGTGTGCGGCCTGTCACACGGATGCACACCCATCTCTACGCACGGAGGCACCTCCATTTTCTCCAATGCCTCCGTGCGTGGGCGATGGGTGGAGATGGGTAGAGCACGGGAGCACTGGCAGTCACATGGACACCCCCATCCCTCACCCACCCAGTTACTCACGTGGCCAGGCGTTGGGGGCAAACGTGTGAAAAGGGCCTTAGAATGGCATAGACAAACAGTCTTGCCATTGCCAGGGCTGCAGAAAAACAGAAAACAACAAGACTTGAATATATCCCAAGAAAACTAAACACACTTTGCAGCCCTGCTTTCTTCGTTGAGAATGCAAGATTTCACTTTTTTCAATAACTACTGTATTTTAACAATACACATCAAGTGGTTGCTATGTGATACACAACAGTGTTGTTCATGAACTTTTGGCTGCAGAATAAGCCAAGCAAATATGGGTTCTTACCCTTTTCGTTTTCTGGGTCAATTCATTTTGCACAAAGGAAAGAATGATAATTTGAGCTGAAGTCAGAGAATGTTTTCTACACATGTTAGGAAAGATGAAAGCTGTTTTTATTTGATTATTTTTTTTTAAATTAAAAATTAGAATTCTTTATACAGTTACAAATAATTATCTCATTTCTAAGGGCTTCTTGTCAGCCTGTAACAAAGTCCTACTCTGTAAAATAATTACTCGTGGTAGCTGCACACTCTGGGGAAAATAAGGGACACTTTGAAAATGTAAAATATATTGGAAAATTCTATTAATCATTTGCCACAAAATGGAAGGACTTGATTGGTAAACCCTTCTCTTATACCTGTCAGACTGCTGGTGCCAGCCAATTACAAGGCCAAATATTGTGCATGCTCATCTCCCACTTCCCACTCTAGAAAAGGTCGTTTGTTCCCTTGCATTTGGGCAAAAGAGCTTGGTTGACATCAGCTCCATTATTTAGCCATCTTGCTTTTTTCAGAGGGCAGCAATTTGAGTCAGTAAGTTACATCAATGAAAATTAATTGTAAGAAGGCTTTGGACAGTGAGCTCATGAGAAGAGCAGGCATTGCTGCAGACGAGTGACTACAAGGTGTTTACACTATGGTTTTTCTCCTCTCTACCAACATCAAATATGGTCTAGTCTGTTGATTTGTCAGTGCGCAGCTTGTAAACAAACACCTTAATAACCCACAGAAAGACAGATACACAGCTGAAGTCTAACTTTTCTACTTTGGCCTTTTGCTAGCCAAGACAGGTCCCCACAGCATTACCCACCTCTTCCATCAAGCTTTCCTTGGCTCCTCATTCCCCTTGCCGACTTATCTTGAATCATTGTATCTTGTATAACATTAAATGAGCAACTACATTTTTGTAAGTAAGACAAGCACGTGCAGCTGAGACCTCACGAGTTCATGTATGTATCCTTGTCTCTTCCTCTGTTGCCCCCCCCCCCCCAATCTCTCTTAGATTGTAAGCCCAGTGAGGCAGGAACCGTGTCTCTTTCTTACAATTGTAAAATGCCAGGTACATTGCTGGCGCTATATAAATGCTTAATAATATAATATAATATAATATAATATAATATAATATAATATAATATAATATAATATAATATAATAAACTACCACTTGAAGAACAGCTCAATAATAATTTCCAAAAGAGGCTTCTGTTGTTTTCAAAGGGGTTAATTTTGTAGGAAGAATCTTGCTGCATTGCAAGCCACAATGAGGTTAATGGAGATAAAACAATTGACTATTCTCCCATTTTTGGAGTCGGAGGGAAGGATAAATTAAGTTTAATGATAGTGCTTAAGTAGTGCGCTGTCACCCAGTCCAACTTTGATGGTATTTAACTGGTCCATTTGGGCTTGCTATCAGCCCAAACCCAGCACAATCGCAGGCCAGACTTTTCATAAATGGGAGGCCTCACCCCCACAGAGAGTCATGGCATCATGGTGCTCCTTGGAGGAGAAGCCACAAAGTTTGGAAATGGGTGGGGTGATTTCCTTCTGCATACCCCTTTTCTTATGTAGTCCCTCCCATTGTGGAATGTTATCGTGGCATTTCCCCACCCCTTTTCAATGTGGCTTTGTCCCCATATAGGATGGTGATTATTTACCCCTCTCTGCTTTCAGTCAGAGCACCTTCTTCTTGATCAAACTCAAAGGCATCTATCACCTCCTTCATTTAGCTTCATAACACCTTGGTTATGACACTTAATCTTGGCCTCTTTTCTTTCTTGTACAAGATATTAACAACTTCAAAGAAATGAGTATTACTGGATCATTCCTTCGATTAGAAGAAAGTTTATTGGAGGCTAACTTCTCTTGAGGAGCTGTGTGAAGATGTCCACGTTTATGCGAGAGGTAATCTACCAAATCAAGATTACATTGATTGGACACACAGCTTTCTCTTATAAAGATTATGGCTCTCGTTTCTGATTCATTGGCCACGTCTTTGCCTAGAAAAGGAGCAGAAGGCACATACCAGTAAAGACTTTAAAAGCCTCTGTATTCATATTCCTTAGACAATCTTCAGTACATATGACTTTTGACTACAAAGTTCTTAGTCCTTTTAAGATTTAATATGGTTTCTAACCTTTGTGTTCCCATTTTGGTCATCAGGTTGATGGTACCCTGAAAGGACATTTCTGTTGGGTGTTACTTTTTCATCGGTTCCCCTCCTCATCTACAGATGTTACTCAGAACTCTATACTGCTTGCAGTCAGAAAAAGGGTTTTCTTATCTTTGTGACATTCTTGCCCCAATATTGCCCCTGCTTTGATTGTTACTCAGAGGAATGTTTAGTGCCAAGTAGGAAAAGAGGATTTCTTTTCAATACGTCTCAGCTTTATTGAATGGAAGAAAAGTCAGAGGGATTAAAAATCATGGCCTACGATAGGATGCAGTCTGCCTGCCGGATACAGAATGTAGGCCTTACTCATCATTGCATGCCAATGTAAGACTCACAGTAAAATAATTAACAGGTAATAAATTCCTTTTTTGTTAATTAATTGATGACTAATTATGCATTTACTCTGTTCTGTACTGCTAATTTTTTAGGCTCAGAATACATTTTAAAAAAAATCCTTGTGTTAAGAAAAATCACAAAAATATTTTATTCAAACATTTTACTAAATTATGTCCATTCAGAGGAACTATATTTACTTTTACAGTGTGTCCTTTCATCCATAACTTGGTGTCGTTAATGAAATGGTGTCTCTGGCACTCTACTGTGGTAGCATTAGATGGATTTATATTATATAGGCATACAGTATTAACATTATGAATGAATGTATTGATTTTGCATTGCAATAAGTGGCCAGAGGCTCCAGTCTGGATTAGGTTCTAGGATGCTAAGCCGTGTACACACAACATAACATGTACCTGCCCTCCAGAGTTTACTTGTCATATGTTCTGATTACCCATTGGACACTTGACTTCCATTCAGGTGGGTATGACTGTAAAGATCTTCCCAGTCGATTTTTTGCAGGACCAGGGGCTAGTTTAATACATTAGTGGGATTCTCATCTCCGATGGTCAAAAGGACAGTAAAGGGTGCAATATAAAGGGACTCTAAAATCTCCAGATCTATCAGGGAAAGGACTTCCATCAATACAGACATATGGAATATTACACATGAAGGGTCATTCTTGGGACCGCAGCATGAGCCCTTGTGTAGGAACATGCTTGGAAAGCGGTAGAGATGGAGACATGGTGGTTTGAATGATATCTTTTATTGGACCAACTGCTGTTGGTGAAAGTAAGCTTTTGTGCCACACAGGTTCCTTCCTTAGCTGTTTGATGATTCCACATATAGGTTCCAGTGTGGGGTAGTAGCTGATGACAGGGGGTGTTTGGGTAGAGGGTTCTTTCTATCTGTATTTTAACAGGTTCTCCTGAGGAATTTGGGTGGCTCATTCTATAAATTGGTCTACTTCTCTGTTGGGGAGTATGTGACATCATCAAACAGCTGCAAACTGTTGATGGGGACAAAACACTAAGAAAATTTTTCCCTGAACCACCTCTTCTGGTCTTCAAACAACCCCCGAACCTCACAAAACTGATCATCCAAAGCAAACTACCCAGCACACCCCAACATCAACAGGAACAAGACCTTACCAGAACAGTAGATGCAAAATCTGCCAACACATTTCTACCACTACTGCCATCAGCACCCCCTATGGAAAACCATTCCAAATACAAGGCAACTACAAGTGCAAATCCCAAAATATAGTGTATTTAATTCAGTGCACCAAACGCTGCCACGGGAACTACGTTAGTGAAAACCAGCAACTCTTACACCTATGTTTGAACTCGCACAGACATACAATTATAAACAAAGCCACCGACTCTACGGTGGACAGTCACTTTTCCCAGCACGACCACTCCACATCAGCCCTCTCAGTCCTCATCCTGAAAGGAGACCTACACAGCACCCTCAGGAGATGGGCCTGGGAACTAAAATTCTTATCTTTTTTGACACCCAAAATAATAGACTTAACAAGGACCTACATTTCTCCAGCCACTACAAAAATCTGTAATAACTCACAATGTACCGCGTTTTAAACTTTTCTAATCCTCTGTACCATGTTCTGTCATATTCTGTATTAACTGCTGCGTACCATATCCCTTTCTTCAACAGCCACCCTCAGATTTGTAAATTCCCACAATCCCCTCCCTCCTGTATATAGAGATCATTCTAACCACTTTGTCTCTCATCTGTCCTAGTTTCTTCATATTCTGTATTAAATGCTGTGTACCTTAAATTATAGCTATTCTTAGCACTTTGTCTCCCTCTCTGTGACTGACAGACTTTGTCAGATGTAGATTCCACCTTGTGTTACTGCCGTGAACCCAGTTCCTTTCACATGTGAATTCACTTCACCTGATAAGTTGTTTCCTACCTTACCCCCAACACATATGTTTGCTTTAGTCTTGTCCTATCTATGTGTTACCACTACCCATTATTCCTTTTCTCCTACACCAGTATACATCCTTTATTGCTCTGTTTTTAAATGTCTGGCATCTCTCTCCCTATCAAAAAACAACAACCCACCCACCAGTTACCTTGTTTTATCTACTCCCACTCATTCCTGTCTCCTTATGTACCTGCCCTAAATTTGCTCAGTTTATATATTTCTGACTGGCTATAGCTACATGCCTAAGGAAGGGCCCTATGTGGCTTGAAAGCTTGCTCATTTTCACCAAAAGCAGGTAGTCCAATAAAAGATATAATTCAAACCACCTTGTCTCCATCTCTGTCACTTGGGACCAACACGGCAACCACACAACCTCTCTGGAAAAGAGTGGGAACAGAAGAGGTGTCTTGGTAAAAGTGGGGCTGCAGAGAACTCCTGGGAAGTGCTGCCCAAGGTCTGCTGCAAGTAGTGCTTGCTCTACTTCCCCCAAGAGTTGCATTGGGGGAAGTAGAGCAGCCCAGATCTGGAAGATGTATAAATGGCCTTTTGCTGCCAAGACAGGTCCCCACAGCATTACCCACCTCTTCCGTCAAGCTTTCCCTGGCTCCTCATTCCCCTTGTCGACTTATCTTGAATCATTGTCTGCTGAAGCCAGAGTTGCATCGGGGGAAGTAGAGCAGCCCTGATCTGGAAGATGCATAAATGACATTGGCCCTTTTTACAGACACTCTAGCACCAATAAAATGGGTTTTACATTTTATTATACATGTTGCAGGGCAACACTGCAGCCCTGCAACATGGGCCCTTTTCACACAAGATGCCTCCACCCAGTTTTGCTGGGTGGAGATGGGTGGCGGCATCTGTGTAAACACCACTTGCAGTGGGTGAGGTGTATTTAGATGGGTGGAGGTGTCTGTGTAAACAGCACTTGCAGTGGGTGTAGGCGCGTGCATGCTGCTGCGCAACACCCATCTCCACCCACCCCCCACCCACGGAGCAATCGGCATTGGAGTCGGTGGGGGGTGGGTGGAGATGGGTGTTGCGTGGGAAGATGCACGCACCTACACCCACCGCAAGTGCTGTTTACACAGACAGAGGCATCTTGTGTGAAAAGAGCCCATGTTGCAGGGCTGCAGTGTTGCCCTGTACCATGTATAATAAAATGTAACACCCATTTTATCAGTGTTAAAGTGTCTGTGTAAAAAGGGCCAAAAGCTGCCCTCCCTCTGGGTTGTGAATCCTGTTCTATTCATATATATTTATATATAGTAGCATTTATAGTAGCATATGAAGGCATTGCTCATGAACTCACTCTCTAGATGCAGCTAGTGAGAAGAGGGGAGGGAGTAACTCATTTATATTGTAACTACACAAGCCAGAGCCAAACAACTTGGAAGCAAACTGAGAGACAAAGTCGTTTGAATGATATCTTTTATTGGACCAACTGTTGTTGGTGGAAATAAGCAAACTTTCGGGCCACACAGGTCCCTTCTTCAGGCATGTAGTGTAGCCAGTAGAAATATATAAACTGAGCAAATGTAAGGCAGGTAGATCTGAGGGGGCACAGAATAGGTGAGAGTGGATAGAACAAGGTGATGATTCGAATGATATCTTTTATTGGACCAAATGTTGTTGGTGGAAATAAGCAAGCTTTCAGGCCGCTACTACTTAGTGCACTGGCCTTTGCAACACATCAAAAGGAGGAACAGCCATACTGCATCAGGCCAATGGGCCATCTAGTTCAGCATCCTGGCACCAACAGTGGGCAGCATCAGCTGATTTAGAAAAAGGTGCAAGAAATCAGGATGTAAGAAGTTACAGGGGAAACCCACAGCTAAGGAACGCGTCCTCCTAACTCCTAATAGCTAGTGGTTGGAGAACAATCTGTCATGTACATTCTGATGATTCCAAATCAAACAAAATTCTTGGGATAGATTCCATTTTGTTTCATATTTTACTAAATTAAGATCAGCTTTACTTAAACAATAGAATCAAGAAACTGATACCTTTATATTTCATTAAGCCACCTTGAACCTTTGAGGGAAGGGCAGGACAAAGATTTGAAGGAATAAATAAAATAAATACCTGGATGAAAGCTTGAATTCTATTTTCAAATGAAAGCTTGCAATTCTATTTTCGCCTAAGTATTTTTCACCAGAAATTTGGTTGAACTATGGCCGTTTTTACATGCTCCCCTCCCCACCCCCGCTCAGTGTGAGGGTGGGTGTGCGAGGGGGGGGCATCCGTGTAAATGGCCAGCGGTGGATGGGAGAATGGGTGTCCCTCGGCGTTTGTCTGTGTGACGCTCTTGTACAACACCCACCTCCCCATCACCCACCCATCTCCACCCACGGAGCCCTCCAGAAAACCGGAGGAGGCCCTGGGGGTGGAAGTGGGTGTGTCTCTGTGTAATGGGACACACACACCTCCACCCACTGTGCCAAAACACCCATCCCCTGACACAGACACTAACACTGATGAAATGGGTGTTACATTTTATTATACATGTTGCAGGGCACCCATAGAGCTCTGTCCTTGATTGGTTCTCGCCCTACCTCTCTGACCGCTCATTCAGTATGTCTCTTCCCAATTCCAGCTCCTCCTCCCTCCCCCTCTCAGTGAGGGTTCCCCAAGGCTCTGTCCAGGGCCCTCTCCTCTTCTCTATTTACACCCTGCCCCTTGGCAAACTCATTGCCTCCCACGGCTCCCAATATCACCTTTATGCTGACAACACTCAACTCTATCTCTCCACCCCCTCTCTCTCCCTTTCTGTCCAAGCTCGCCTCATCAACTGTCTCTCTGATATCTCCGCCTGGATGTCCCGACGTCAGCTCAAGCTCAACATAGCTAAGATTGAACTCCTTATTTTTCCTCCCTACCCTTCCTCCCCCTCTCCATCCTTATTGATGGGGTCACGATCCATCCTGTCCCCCAAGCCCATAGCTTGGGTTTTGTCTTTGACACTCACCTTTCCTTCAAACCTTCCATCGACTCTGTTGCCAAGTCCTGTCGCTTTGCCCTCCGTAACATTGCTCAGATTCGCCCCTTTCTCTCTCGGTCTCCTCAGCCAAAACCCTTGTTCACGTCATGGTCATCTCTCACCTTGACTACTGCAACCTCCTCCTTGCTGGCCTCCCCCGCTCTCATCTGTCCCCCCTTATTTCCATCTAAAACTCCGCTGCTAGGATCATCCACTTGGCCCGTCGCTTCGACCACGTGCAGCCTCTCCTCTTCTCGCCTCACTACCCCCCCCTTCCCGCACGCATCCTTCACAAACTCCTGGTATTTACTTACAAAAACCTTCACAACCTGGCTCCCCCTTACCTCTCAGCCCTTATCTCCTTACACACTCCTGCACGCACTCTCCACTCCTCCTCTGTCCCCTCCCTTGCTCTCCCTCGTCTCCCCTGCTCACCTAACTGCCTTCGTTCCTTCTCCCTTGCTGCCCCACATGACTGAAACTCCCTCCCTGCCCACATACGCCTTGCCCCCTCCCTCCGCACCTTCAAATCCCTACTCAAAACCCACCTCTTCCTCGCCGCCTTTCCCGACGCCTGTTAGAACTTCCCGCTCAATACTCACTGTCTGCCCTCCCTGCAGACTCCTGCCTAACTGCAACCAAGCCAAGCACATGCACCTGAGACTTTGCATCCGCTTGAATGTTTTTATCCCTTGTCTCTCCCTGTGTCCCCTCTCCTTGTCTCCTCCCTCCGTGTCTATTAGATTGTAAGCTGTAGGCAGGGACCGCATCTATCTCATTGTTCTGTAAGGCACCAGGTACACAGCTGGTGCTATACAAATGCTAATAATAATAATAATTAATAATAAATAACAACATGTATAATAAAATGTAATAACCATTTTATCAGTGTTAGAGTGTCTGTGTGAAAAAGGCCTATGACAAGCTGTCCCCCTACCCCTGCATTTTTCTTTTTTTAAGCTTGGGTGCATTTGCTATAAAACTTCTAAAGATTGTACAATGCAATGTTTAATGTGTTTTGAAGGAAGATCTGAAAGAAAATGATCCCTTTTGCTTTTATACAGGCCTATATATGATTAATTGTACATGCTAGACTGCTCTATCTCTACTTTTAAACATAGTAAGGATGTGAATGACTCCATCTGGGCAGGATTAGAATTCGGAGAATAAGGTATTCTATTTTATATTTGAGAAGGGGATTACTGAGCAGATAATGTACAGATAATTTACTTTTGTGAAATATTGTGCTTTTAGAGTATGGCAGGAGAAACCAACCTTTGGTGGCAAAAGGAAAACAAGATGTTAATGTATAGTAAAGTGCAACTGACCAGGCTAATTCTAAGATAGCAGTATAAAATTTTATATTTATTGAACAATTATCTGTTTCAGTCATCTGGAATGATCATTTGATGAAATAATAAATAATCTGCTGTAAATGTTGCCTACCTGGAAGTCCACAAATTTTTATCACATGTATGATTGGGAGCATTATATGCCAACAGCTCATTTGAATAAGGAACATCTGTACATTATTATTTAGGGATTTTTCATCTGTTGATTTAGAAATTTGAGCCATTTACGAGTCTTTGCATGCATATTGGCGTATTACCTAAATGAACTGTCAATAACAAAGAAATAATCATAAAAAATATACTGGCTGGTGGTTTTGTGATACAGGCAACAATGCTCTGTATATAGAAGGGATGCATTTGATTATTTTTTTAGGTGTGGCAGTAGCAGCTTGATTTCATAACAGTGGGAGTAACATGACAGTTCAAAAGCACAGTGAGAAGATTATGATTTTTTTGTGCATAGCAATGTAAATTCTTAAAATAACAATGTAATTTTTTTTAACACTCCTCGCTGAGTCTCAGAATAATCCAGTTTAGAACAATTTATTCTGAACAGGTATGGTAAAAATAGGAGCCATATCATTATGGAATGTGGGATAATGCATTAGTTTTTATGAGTGAGTTATGAAGATGTACAACTCAGTTAGGACTTAGGATAAACATAATATTCCTTAATTAATCCATTATGCTATGGTACATATATGCCACTTTTATTACCCTAAAAATGAAGATGTTTTAAAAAAGGAAATTGCTACTTTTTATACTAAAAAGCCCTTTCCACCCTAAATCATAAAAGTGTGTAATCTAATTCACCAAATAGTGTTAATGAGTTAAACATGTAAATCCAATGCCGAGTTTTAATATAAAGGATCATCATCTTCTGACAGATTGGAATGCATTTTTTTGTCCAAATGCTTCAATAGTTATGAGTGAAATAAAATTACCTTGCAGAAGGCTGGGGAGGTGGGCTAGTATAAGGTCTTCAGCCTACTGAAGCCCTAATTAGGGGGCCATTGGCTGAGGAGCCAGGTAGGTGTGTCTGTGGAGACCTCTACATGCCACAGAATGACCTGAAGGTGGAGTGCTTTGTAGCCGCCTTTGCCGAGATGGAATAGAGAAGTCTTCTGTGATGTGTGGTGAGTTCACACACCCCTGCATTGCTCTACAATCAGCCCAGACAGCCTCTCTGCAAGGCTTATTTAGCATGAGTACCCCATCTCCACAATAATAGCGGTGGCAGATCTGTATTTACAAAACTCAGTTTCTCCTAGTATTTCTGCTGCTTGTTCCACCTGGTTTGGTACATAGATGAATTTTAATTTACAGCCACTCTGCATAATGCCTGAATTTGGGGTTTTGTGGCTCGAGCCTGCACTCACCAAGGCCAATGGAAAAATGCAGTGATTTAGAAGTGGGGAGTGGATTTTACCATTGTAGAGATGATACATGCACACCTCCCAACATTCTGAGTGGCCAAAGTGAGACAAGCCATGCCTACTTGGCCAATAAGCCTAAGTCTACCCTCTCATACACTTACGTGCACCCACTTCCCAACATGCCAAGTGCATAAAAAGGGACATAAGCTTTCCTGTTTCTTATTCCACTTAGACTGATTTTAGATGAGATGTGCCCACACAGGTCCACCAAGCTCTCAGGCATCCAGACACTGTGCACTCCCATAATCCACACATCGTCCACTCATGCCCATGCATGGAGCATCAGGGAAAAATCCAGGATGCTCAGTGTGGGGTAGGCACACCCATCCCGGGCCCAACTAATCCCCCCCCCCACTCACCAGACATGCATGGCCACTCCACGCAGTGCACATGGACCTGCCCCCCAGCCCTGCCTCTGTAAAAGCATACTCTGTTTCTTTTTGTACCATCAGATTTCAGATGTTACGGGCCTCCATCTTACTGCAGTCAATCCCCTGTGGTGGTGGAGAGACCCGTAACGTCTAAAGGATTCCCGCCAGACGTTCACCCCAGTAAACCTCTGGCGGGAATCAGATTAACCACGATTCTGGAGGTGAGGCTGGCTTCACCTCCTGCATCATGGTTAGCATAGCCACGATCCGGGATCTGCGGAAAGTAATGTCTGTTACCTTCCGCCGGCCCAGATCGTGATCCTGACCACGATGCAGGATCGGGCTCAGCAGCCAGATTGGCTGCGGTGCCTGCCCGTCTCACAGAGGGTGGGCGGCCAGGGGAGTGCAGGGGGTGGGGTGGGGCTATGCGGCTGCACATCACGCCGCACAGCCCCACCCCCTCCCCAATCCTCCTCCAGAATCAGGCCGGCACGTCTAAAGGACAACCGGCCTGATTCCTGACCGGGATCCGAAATGGATCCTGGACCATGGCTAGATGGAGGCCCGTCACGTCTGAAATCACCCATCATCTCCCTATTGCCTTCTCAAGAGCTTTTTCTGGGAGGCAACCGGCAAAGAGGTCCCTGAAGCTTAAATTCCGGTCATTTTGTCTCTCTCTCTTGAAGGAGGAATTTTGACCCCTGAAAGGACAGTGGAATTCAGCACTCAAAAAGGTCCCTCCTAAATAGGGGTAGTGGGAAAGCATGCTTGCATAGTAGGATCTTGAGGACCATTCTTCATTACCTAATTAATTGTTTCTTGCTTGGTACTGTTATCACCATTACACAGAAACAGAAAACTGAAGTTTACAGGAGTTTCATAAATCTTTTTAGGGTTAGAGGAAGTCTGGGTGAGAGCTGGGACTCAACGTCTGATTGCTTGGTTTATTCTATAGTCCTGCAATGTAAAAACAAAGGGAACCTTGGGTATTTTCAGACGTTACGAGATCATGGTCAACCACGGACAATCCCCCGTGGTGGCGGATGGTCCCATAACATCTGGTTGCTTGCCGCCAGATGTTCACCATGGTGAACCACCGGCAGTGAGCAAAATAACAACGCTTTCAAGGATGGTCTGGGCACCATCTCTGAAAGCGTGGTTAATTGAACCATGGCCCAGAATCAGCGGCCGGTAACATCTGTTACCGCTGCCGATTCCGGGCTGTAGTCCAGACCCTGGGACGGAATCAGGCACAGCGGACGGATTGGCTGCTGCGCCCGCCCATCTCCCGGAGGGCGGCCGGCCCGGGAACCATGGGGGGGGGGGCTGTGTGGCCGCACATTACGTTGCGTTGCACTGCGCAGCCCCGCCCCCTCCCCAGATTCCCCACTGGAATCAGCTGGCACGTCTGTTGACGGGCCGTTTTGATTCCGGCGGGGAATCAAAAGGTGATTCCGTGACGGGGCCAATAGGTGCCCTGTCATGTCTGAAATCACCCCTTGTCTCCCAAAATATCCAGCTGATTCTATCAGTGAAAATCCCATTTTCCAGATGTGAGCATTGAGATGACATTCATGTCTCACGTGTATACGTTAAAACTAACGTTTCATGTCTGATTCAAAGCCTACTGATGACAGGTTCTTAGACTCAGGCCCTGGAGTGTGGAGATTACACTCTATGTGCCCAAGGGCAATTGAATATTCTTGGGAGGTTCCTGTGTTTGAAAAGTGGGCTCTGAATGTATTATGGTGATCTGATTTTATAACTTTAGGGTATCTCTCACTAAATTTCTTCAATTTGATAGCCTTTAATAGGATCTAGTTTTTGCTATAGTGCATTACAATAAGAATAGACTTAAGACAATACAAAGCCAAATGTCATTAGTGAATAGAGAATCGAATTAGAGACTTTTATTTTGTATTAAAGGCATTAAATGCAACATAAATCTGCAAAACACAAAGAAATATACTTTTCTGATGCCTCAGCATTAGGAGAATAGCATTCCTTTTTCTTTCTGTGTCAATGTCACCAGGTTGTTATTCCTTTTGTTTAGGCACATAATAGAATGTGTTGAGGCATATTATCCTCAACTTGTGTAGCAGTCTACAAATACTGATTGCAGTTTGAGCTTGTTATGGAAAAGTATTGCCCTGTGGATTGAGAAAATGACCAACAGTGGACTATAATCTATGAAGCTGAGAGCAAAATTGCCAACTGGAGGTCATTTTTCAAACCAAGGGGCAATAGTTTTCTACTATAAACTGAATATTACAGTCAGTATATGTTTTATTAAACCGTTTAAGAAACTTGGGAGCAGTTTCATTTAAACTTCTTGCTTGATGTGGCTCAGTGAGCAGGCCCAGGGCAGTTTGCAAAGAGGCCTGGCATAGTCTGTATAATAAATATACTGTATACTCAATAATTACAAAGGCTCGGGGTGCTAATGGCTGAGGGCTGTATTCTGCTCTCGTTCCGCATCTAGAATGACTATTGAAGTCGCTGGGAATTCTGTATAAAAATCAATGTCAGGAACTGTTTCTCTCTATGATACCATGATGCCCCGAGGCAGCTATTTATGAACAGCCCTGGATCATTATTTCTGTGCTGTGGTAAATGTTTAAAGAATGAAACCGTCTCCCCCTTTTCACCCTTCCGTTTACACACAAAGTGCATGCAATGTGGTTTTTATTGGTACCAGTGGACAGGATTGTTGTATGGTATCATAGGTTCTGGTACACAAAATATTGTACTGTCACAAACCCAGCTGAAGTGGTCAGGGCTTGTGCTGGCACAGTGCTTTGAGGCTTTGAACCTTTATGGGTAAGTAACTGCATCTCCATCCTGGAACTGGAAACCCTACTTTCCTTCTAGTTGTGACCTCAAGGGCTATCTCTTCCAGCTCAGTCTGCACCACTGCAGGACCTGCCACACCCCAACTATATCCCACTAATAGCTACAAGTTGAGAGTGCACTAATGTCTGAAATAACAGAGAAAGAATTTAGAAAACAAAAGATCCTGAATTGTCCCGAAAAGGTGAGCCACATCCAGGCTGCAGGGGAAGGCAAAAACCCTCACAAAAACCCATTTGCCCAGAGGGAGAATTCCTTCCCGACCCCAAATACAGTGATCGGTTAGACCTTGAGCATGCGTGCAGGCCCCACCAGCCGGGCACCTCATATACAATTATAGTCCCTAGGCTTCCGAATGCCCACACAGTCCTACCTCCAGCTGCAGACAACTTTGATGCGTCAGGAAGAAAGAACGAAAACAACATCATGTATTGCACTCTCTTTTTCTCTTTAACTCCCTGCAGAGTAACTGACTTTACTGGTCTAGTATGGGATTTTACATTGCTGCCCATTAGCATCATACCTGAGTGCCTTCCCTCAATAGTGAAATCTGTAATGGACTTTCTAGAATCTCTGGCTTTTCTCACTTTTTGTTAGTGAGTGTGCTAACAGTCCAAAGTGAAAAGGGGACAGCTGTCCACCTTTGGCCTCCTCCTCCAATTAAGAGGCTGAAATCAAGGGGCTGTCCTCTGTGTCCCCAAACTCTGTGCATGGCTTATGCCCTTCATGACTCCTCTTCCTTGTTTGACACCCCTGCTTTTGGGTTCTAAAAGTGGCATGAGGACTGCCAGTCTCCATAGGAAGAATGAGGTGGAGTGGGATGAGAGTGAGGCACTATCCCATTCTTCTCCATGCACAAGTCAACAAACTTGAGTGAGTATAAGGGAGAGAGCATGTTGTAGTCTCTTCCAGGACGTTTTGGCCCCTAGTGGAATGATATTTTTATTAAACAGAATTTGTCCTGCAGTCTCTTCTGTAGCCCCTTACACTACTCCCTTTGACTTCAATTCTCAGTTTATCCCATAAAATTTTCGCTTTACTAAATCTTTGAGACTGAGATGAAACAGTTTCAGGATTAACTGAAATGCCTATATACAAACATTTCGTTGGTCTGAAATATAAATCCATTTGACAAAATCTGGCCAGGCGTTTGGCCAGCTGGGATAGGGTTGGGTGGGATTGGGTGTAGGGGGTTAGGTAGAAGGTTGGTGCGTGGTGTTTAGGGTTTTTAAAAATTGCTTTTATATTATTTCATATATGTTTATATGTTACGTTTATATATTTTTGATATTTTTGTAAGCCACCCTGAGCCTTTGAGGGAAGTGCGGAGTAAAATCAAATGAATAAAAATAAATAAATAAATAAATAAATAAATAAATAATGCTATTGTATTCATCTATTTAATTAATTGACTAATTAATAATTAAATTATTAAGTAATTAAACTTAATTAAATTAATTAAATAATATTTAATTAAATAAATTAAATAATATTGTGGGCAACTGCTTACTCAATTTGTGAGCCCAATTAACACAATAGTGTGTGCAAATCAACAAATTGTGCATGCAAATGATAAAAATTGCCTGTATGGGTGTTTTTTAAATGAGTGTCGCAGGAGGAGAGGCTGTATGGCTGCTGCGTGGGGCAGCTGTGGGGTGCCCATGCACATGAAGGGTGTGGGCAGAGCTTTACATGGGTGGCTCCCTGGGAGGGCACCACGACCACACAGGCAGCCCCCTCCAGGCACTCAGACTGGCCCTGGAAACAATACATACAGGCGGCCATTTCTCTGCTCCCTCACCTGGCAACAACCCCAACCCCTATCCCCACCCAGCTGCTGGCCCTCTGCCATGACACGCAGCCCAGGACACCAGGGAAACAGCTGTAGCAGCCAGTAACCCCTTCCTGTCCAAGATTGCAGGAGCTGGTGCAACGGAGATGCATGTGTTGTATTTTGCTCATCTGTCCTTTAAGAGCTCCCGGTAGGGCTGTGGGCAGGACCCTGGAGGACCTATTTGCTGGTGTGGGTGGCCGGTGCGTGGGTCATGAGAGCCCCCAGTGTACCACCTTCACACGAGCAGTTGGACACGTGGACCGTGTGTGGCCATGTGGATATGTCTAATTTAAAACCACCTTCTTCTTCAGTCACCAACTTACATGTGTAATCACAGCTGTGGTACGTGCAAATTCTGTCCAAAATGGTATACAAATTGTGTGTGCTTAAAAATAAAAAGACCCAATAACTGTATGAGTGTGTATGCCATGCATACATATAGAGGGTCATCATTTTCTCATGAGTATAATTTTTAAGGGCTGCATAAAACTTTGCTACTGGACAAAAATGATGGATTAGAATAATAAAAATAAAAGAGGCAACAGCCCTATTATTGCACATAGACTTTTTGACATTGCAGGATTATTCCTCACAGGTTATATTTTTTAGTGCTTTGTCTAGTCTAGTTTTAAATGAGTCTTTTTCCACCAGCTGCATATAAAATTTTAAGGAATTTAATTTTTATATTCCTTTCAAAGTCCCTCATTGATACCTTTACTTCCAGTTAACCCCCAAGACCATAATCTAACCCCTTTAAGATGTGTAAATGGTTATTACATTTTGTCCTTGAAGTACAGCCTAATAGAAGGGTCTGTTATCTCATTATCCATTTTCTCAAGAAAACCCCAGTATTTCAATAAAATCCATGAATCCTATATACAGTCTAGAATGTGCTTTTAATTGAAATATGAGGGGCAGTATATGGTATACACAGGGAACCATACTCGCTGTGTTTCTCCTATTGCCACCAATGGGGAAAATGTAGCAAACATAGGTCCCTGGATATAGCAGCAGTTCCCAAATTTTGCGTACAAGTGGGCCACCATGTATCTGATGGAGATGGTCAAAGCCTAGTACATGTTCATTGCAGGTTGATTGTGGCAGCAGAAGTTGGTTGGATTTGCTACGTCTCAGCATTTCAACCATCGTCTGGAGGTAGGGCTAAGAGTGGGAACAACGGATGGACTGCAATGCATGTGTACTGGCTGCAGGAATGCATGGCTCCCAGCAGAGACCCAATCCTACTTTGCTTATACCCAAGGCCAGTTCCATGGGTCACGTTACCATGGTCATCCCCAAGCCTCCACTAGGGTATTACTGGTACAAAGGGTAAGCTTACAACAGGGATGGGGAACCTTTTCCCTCCTGGGGGCCACACTGAAAATTAGTACAAGCTCCGAGGGCTGCACAGAAGTTGGGGGCAGGGGTGTTTAAGGGGCACACTAGAGAAAAGGAGGGCCCAAATCATGGATTTGTGCCAGGGATCTGTCCCCCATCCTTATGTGCATGCCCTCATCTCTGCTGTCTTACCCTGAGCTCAGTAGTTCAGTGGCTGGAGGTAGGAACTGAATCCAAGATCCAGATCCAGGAACTAGAAAGGGGCAACATAAAAGCTTGCCATGGGCTGCATTTTATCCCTGGACTTAAGGTTCCCCACCCCGGCTTACAATATAAAGGTATAAATCCATTTGTTCTCCCTGATTCTGATTTTTTCTTTTTGGGAAATGAATGAATGTTGAGGTGATAGACATTGCTTAACATTTTCAACCCGTGCCAGCAATCCTGTTCCACAAAGTGCTCTGCTGATGTACGCCCCATTAAAGTCAATGGGGTTTCCATTAGAGGAATGTTCTGAGGATGGGCCTCCCAGTGACTCAGGTGCTCATTATTTTCAAACGTGATTTCTAGTGAGACAAGTTTTTGACACTAGTTTTCAGAGTTCTCTGTTGGCCCAAGCCCTGTTAAAGTGAATTGGTCTCATGGTAGTGCTGTGTAGAGCTTAAACAAGTACCTGATTTAGTACCCATGGATAATACCTGCATTTTTGGGTACCATTCTGGGAACCCAAAAGTGTATCCGAATACTGATTGAGTGCTCAAAAAACAAAATAATAACTCCAAATTCCCAAAATCCAGGATGAAATTAGGATAAAAATCAGTATTTTGGTATACCTATTTCGGGTAACTGATCAAAAAACAGTTGGGCACTGAAAAGTATCTGAAATATTCAGTTCAATTCAGGTACTGGAAATTAGACCGGAATATGGATTTTTGTGGGTGGCATTTCAGCTCTAGTGTTGTTCCATAAGGGACAAGCTGTAAGTCTGTAAATTGTTTTTTGAAATTGGGGTGTAGGTTCCTAATTCAGGCTGTTTTGAAAATGATAATCAATGGCCAGTGTTACAGTAATAATCAATTTCAAAGGTTGGAACAAATTAACAAGAAATTAAGAATGGGAGGTTATTTATTAGAAATATGTATGTGTATTGCCTTGGGCCTCCAGTCCTAAAAGGCTAGGCTTTGTACAACACCAATCTAAACTAATTTCTTTTTGGCCATGGTTAAATGTTTGTAGGCAGAATGGAAATAGAGGTTTGGTTAGTTTCTGTAACATTTTTAATGCACTTTATGTTTTGATTGACAGCTATTAATATTAAAAAGGATAGCCAACCTGAAATCTGTATTGCCAGAATGCTTGAAATATAATGTATGGGAAATAAACAGAGATGTATGAAATTCTGGGACATGGTGGGAAAAGAGTTAGCACATAGCTATGCATCCACACATTGGGCATTTTCAGACACGACACTCTAGTCTCCCTAACCACCTCCCACTCACTAAACATGTTACAGGACACCCATAGGACAACACTGCAGCCCTGCAACATGTATGGGTGGGTAGTGGGTGGAGAGTGTCTTGTCTAAAAATACCCATTGTAAAGAGACTTGGGTTAGAAATTACTATCCAGGAATAGAGCTAAAAGAGGGTACCCACAAAAACGGGTAACCTGTTGAATTTCTGGTACTCAGATTGACTCAGTAAAGATCAGGTACCATTTGGTACCCAATTGCAAATTGATCAAATACCCAATGTCCCAAAATGTTGACTTCTGATACCGATTTTTTGATTGATATACTGACTCCCGACATCAATTTATCAGGTTTCCATCAAGTTTTGACAAAAAGCAACTTCCAGTTCTGGAAAACTACTTCCAGTTCCATTTTTCAATTATGTTTTTTTTTTTCATTTTTCCTCTTAAAACACTTATTTATGGTTTTTCCATCCTGGAAAGTCAATTTTCTGCTCCCAGAAAATTACTTTCGGTCACTTAAAAAAAACCAAAAAAAAACAAAGGATTGATTTTTTAGTTTTCTGACTCTATACCAGTTGGGAATTTGAAAATTGAAAAATCTTTAATGGAAGTATGTGATTTTTCGGGTTTCTGGGTACCCAATTGGTACCCGGACAACCCATTGAGCACCTGATGCAGTACTAAAAACAACAACAACGGGAATTATCCTTGAGTACTAAATTTAGTACCTGTTTCAGCCCTAGCCAAGAAATCTCACATTCTGAAAAACGCAAAGGGCCATATTCTACTCTTATTCATAAGAATTACATACATATTTACTCCCACACCACCTGTGTCATCAGGTGTCCTATTCCCTTCTTTCTCAGCTACCTTCCTCCGAGAAAGACAGAAGTAAGAGCTGTGTCCCTCAGAAAAACAATAGCGCTTGGAGGGTCCTGTTATAGTACTGTTTCTTTGTATATCTAAGAGGCCTTTGTCAAGAACTGGTATTTCATTGGCTGGGCATCGTACATAAACCTAGTGTACAATGCATATTCCTCAACAGTCTCTATTTAGGAGGGACAGTCCCTCTTTGGGTGATGAATCCCACTGTTCCTTTGCAAAGGTCAAAGTTCCCCTTTCAGGAGAGAGAGAGGGACGTAAAGAGTGGCATTCAAGCCTCAGATACCTCTTTCCTGGTTGCCTCCCAAGAAAAATGCTTTAGAGGATAATGGTTGAGCTAAGACTAGAGCAAGTGTTCCTGTTTCAAAGGGAAATGCCCACCTTTCAGCAGTGCTTGCGAATGTCAGCTGGTACTTCGTCAGTGATTCCACGCTTTCGCCATTTTCCGTGTCATTTTTGTCACTTTTCCAAAGAGCTGAAGCTAGAATCTTCATATGTCCAAGAGCCGAAGACACGCAGATGTGCCCTTTTGAAGCATCTCCCAGGCTGATTTTCTCCTGCTTCGTGATTGGCTGGTGGAGCCGATTCTCTGTGGTCCTGGTTGCTGGGATTCTGAGGAACAGCTGCAATTTGGCTACTGAGACTCAGGTGCAGCAAACTAAGGGCGAATTCACACATGCAGCAATTATCTGGATTTTTAAAAACTGGTTCTCAATAGTTCGCTGTTAACAAGTCCTGTTGCATTCACATGCATGCCATACCGATTTTAAGTACAGCGAAATAATGCATTCAGACCTTCTTGTAGTGCGTGCTTACCCGGCTGCTCAGTACGGTTCAGTTACAGGAAGTGGCCTGTGGGGAGCCAGAAGGTTGCTACTTTGTAGCAAAGTACAACTTTGCTACAACCTTTGCTACAACTTTGCAACAACCTTTGCTGCAACTTTGCAAACTTTGCAACAACCTTTGCTACAACCTTTGTAGCAAAGGTTGCTACTTTGTAGAATCAGGGAATAAAAACGGAGAGCCTGAGGCTGCTGGAAAGAAGCCCCTCGCATAGTGAGGCGCGCTGCTTCTCTCCCTGGTTTCTTTCCGGTATCCCGCTGCTGCTACTGCTGCAGCACTACGGTAGAGGCAGAGGCAGATGATTGAAAGTCCCTTGGAGGGAAGAACTTTTTTGGGGAGAAGCATGGAGGGGAAACATGGAGGGGAAGAACTTTTTTGGGGAGAAGCTGGCTGCAGCCTGCACCCAGCGAGGCAACTACAGGGCTCCAGCTGGTCTCACTGCTTCCGGTAGGGGCAGGAGTAAAACAGCGCACTTGGAAGCACGGTTGCATTCACATCAGAAAAGATTACACACTAGTTAAAACCAGTACGATGTTGCTTTCACACTGCTGTTAAGTGCGGATTTATTGAAAACGGACAGCAAAAAGGTAGGTTTGAGTAGCTTTTCAACACGCATTGCTTTAGTGCGATATTGACTCCATTTAATCGAATTTAAGTGTTCAGACAGGCATGAAACATTCGGGTTTTTTTAAAAATTGCACAAATCAGAACGTCTGAATCCCCCCTAAGACACAGGACCAATGAGGCAGTGTGTGGCCTGGGACTGCGGCTATCCAAAAGCTACCTTGGAATTGCCTGAGAGCTGGAAAGGGAGCCAGTGTCAAACGATGGTTTCTTGAGCAGAGGCCGCACCACTGCCTCCTTGAGACACATGTGGCTCATGAGCCACAGGGAGTTAACTGATTTATTTATTTATTTATTTTAAAAACTTATTACCCCACCCCTCCTGTCACAGGCAGCTCGGGGTGGCTTACAACAATAAAAAACAATTCAAACAATTCAAACACATCATAAAAAGGAGGAAGCAGATAAAACAACCCCCTCCGCCCCATCGCCCCGCCCCCTCCCCCCCGTCAAACGCCTGGTGGAACAGCCAGGTCTTGCAACATTTCAAAAAAGAGGGGAGGTCCGGGACCAGCTGGGCCCCCACCTGAAGGAGTTCTATTGGTGTGGCATGGCCACGGAGAACGCCCTCTCCTGCATGGCCACCTGAGAAACTCAGGGGATCTCAAGCAGGGCATCCCCGGACAATGGCAGGGGCCAATCCAGGACACAGGGAGTGAGGCTGTCTCGCAGATAGGCAGGGCCCAGACCGTTTAGAGCTTTATAGGTTAAAACCAGTACCTTGAATCGAGCCCAGAAAACCACCAGCAGCCAGTGCAGAGAGTGGAGCACTGGTGTAATATGCTCCCGGCGGCCCAGTCTCAGTAGGAGATGGGTCGCCGCATTCTGAACCAGCTGCAATTTCCGAGCCTTCACCATGGGTAGCCCCACGTAGAGTGTGTTACAGTAGTCTAGTCGAGAGGTGATGAAAGCATGGATGACTGTGGCCAGGTCAGAGTCCAAAACAAACGGCCGAAGCCGTCGCACCAGATGCATCTGGCGGAAAGCACTCCTCACCACAGCCTCCACCTGGAGATCCAGGTGGAGCTGCGCATTGAGGAACACCCCTAGACTCCGTACCTGGGAGGTCAATGGAGGACAGACCCCATCAACGATGCGGGCTGCCAAGTCCATTGCGTTACCCACTAACATCACCTCCGTCTTGTCAGAATTCAGCCACAGTCGATTAGCCCTTATCCAATCCTTCACAAGTGCCAGGCACCGAGTAAGCACTGAGGCTGCCGGACCTGGGTCTGTTGAAAAAGAGAGATACAGTAGTGTCATAAGCATATTGATGACACCGTACACTGAACCCCCTAATCACCTCGCCGAGCGGCTGCATATACACGTTGAACAGGAGAGGGGACAGAACAGAACCCTGCGGAACTCCACACGAGAGGTCTCGGTATGATGAAAAATAGTCCCTGGGAACCGCCTGCTGGGTTCTTCCGGTCAGGAACGAGTGGAACCATTCAAGAACAGTCCCACCCACCCCTACACAGTCCCGCAGGCACGTCACCAACATCTCATGATCAACTGTATCAAACGCAGTCGACAAATATCAGCAGGGTCGAGCAACCCCGATCCATACCTCAGCGCAGGTGAGCAAAGCAACAAGCCCAGTCTCAATGTCATAACCTGGATGGGAGCCGGACTGAGAGGGATCAAGAAAACCAATGCGATCAAGATGCCCCCGTAGCTGCCGAGCCACTACCTGTTCAATAACCTTCCCTAAAAAGGAAGGTTAGAGACAGGCCAATAGCTGGAAAGGGAGCCAGTGTCAAACAATGGTTTCTTGAGCAGAGGCCGCACCACTGCCTCCTTGAGACATCCCGGCACTCTGTCCTCCTGCAGGGAGGCGTTGACCACCACATCCAGCAACGGCCCCATTGTCTCATGGCAGATCTTAATCAGCCAGGATGGGCAAGGATCTAATTAACAAGAAGTGGTCCTGACTGTCCCAAGAACATCCACTGCATCGGCGGGCGTCACTGACTGAAACTCATCCCAGAAAACTGGACATGATGGGGCTTCCATAACCTCTGGTTCCCCTGATGTGTCAAGACATCAGTTATCTCTACCTTGGGGGGGGGGGGAGGAGGATTCCCACAGCTGGGTGTGCTCAGGCCGCGGGAACACATATCCCCGTGGCTTGCCCTGGTGGGTGGGAGGGGGGGCGAGGAGCAACATGTAGCCTCTTGATGAAACCTCCACACACACCACTGTGGCTGCCATCACTCCACACACTGAAATGATGGTCAGCCATGGCTGCCTACTACAGGCAACCCCTTAAGCTGGGACGAGCATTCCCGCCTGGTTCACCCACTCTGACCTGGCTGGGCATCAGCTGGGTGTGGACTGTGGGTCCGTTTTGATCTGGGCCCACATTTTTGGCCTGGATGCCACCCCAGGGTTTGTACAGGGCCCACATCTACCCACCCGGTGCTTTTTTCATGAACCTTGCCACTCCAGGGAGTGGCAAAGGTGGTTTTTCGCCCCAGGCTGGGCCAGGAAGCCACCTCACCACCTGCATGTTTTGATTAGGCCTTATACAATTGTCTCCATTTTTCTTTAAGCCTTTGCCTTTTTCCTCCTGGTAATGCTATATAGGTAGCAATGGCTACAAGGTCAGACTTTTCCGTTAGCTTAGCAAAGAACATACAAATTTTATCCCCTTCCTGGCTAGCCGCCCTGCTAATCAAATCGGCCAGCCAGGTCTCTCTCAATTGTTTAAAATATGGACATCGCAAAAGAAAGTGCTCTGCTGATTCCAATTCCCCTAAACTACAGAAACATAAACATGAACTATGTTGGACCTTATTGTACCTACCCTCCAATTACATAGTCCTGTATTGTGTTGTATTTTGATGTTGTGTTATGTTTTATGTTTTATGCTTTATGCGTTATGCTTATGCTTATGTTTTATGTTCTATGTTTTATGTTATGTTTGTGGGCTACGGCGAAAGCCAGTGCCCTTCAACTAATAAATAAATAAATAAATCTGCATGTTTGTTGTTACCCAGGGTCATCCATCCATCCATATCTCTCTCTCTTTACTGAAGAAATCATACGGTGCGGTCAATCCCATGACTCGCATGCACACGTGTACGCGCAAACCATGCATATATCTATAGAGAACATATTGTGTTGTGTGGGACACATGCAGATCCCATGTGGATTCCGCTTGGGATTACGGCCAGTAAAGAGAGTTATAAGTGGATTGTGATCATATTTGATACAGACAAAATGTGTTTTTATAGGGGGCCCCAAGTCAGATTCTTGGAATGAAGTGTCACTTGGGCCCCATGATTATATTCCCAGTCCAGTGCAATCCATGATTATGGATTCATAGGTTTGGGAAGCAAGCAGCCACTGATTTGGAGAAACAATAAAATAAATATAAACTCTCAATAAAATCTCCCAAATAAGATCTCCATGATGACCACTTGTGAATAATTTGTTATGCTTCCTGTAGGCTAAATTCTGCCCTCATCTGCACAATCAAGTATACTATTGATACTCAATGAGATCTATATGCATGCATCAGAGGCCAGATGGAAAATACGTATCTTTTTAAAATATGTCTATGAATGATAAGTAGCATCTAAGAATTGTAATGGTGTAATGCATTAATATATACAGTATATTTATTATACAGTCAATGAAGTGGATGTTTCTATTTGTCAGTTTTGGGGTGGTTTTTTTTTTGTCTTGGGTGTTTCTACCTTTGTTGACTGATACAAATATTTTGGAATCTAAACATATCTCCACAATACTGTAGTGTCTTTGTTCTGGGTTTGCTTTCATCTTAACTTATCAACACAGTATATGAGCCATTTTACCCTACAGGACGATCATCATCCCAGTGTGTATTTGCTCATTAATGTCAGGTTAAGATCTAAAGAAATGTGAAAGAGGGATTGAAAATGTGGAGGAGGGGTTTTTTTGTACTAATTTTTTTTTTTTACTAATAATAACTGAAAATCCAATCTAAAGGATTGTAGCACTGAAATTTGTGTACGCCGGTTTTCTCTTTGAGTTCTATACACCCATTCAGTGCTTACAGATTTCTCTACAGAGCTCACCTTAAGACGGAAACTTTAACCAAGTCTTTGTCCTTTTGAAAGTTAGCAATTACTAGCTTTGATCCTTTTAAATGAAATATTCTGCAAAATATAGTGATGAAAAGTCCTGAGAGCGAATTGACTTTAAGTCTCTCTCATTAGCTACATCTATTACACGAGTTCAAATTTATATTCTGAAATAGGAATAATCTATAACGTCTTTTTGTTTTTGTACACTCAGTGTTGGCAATAAATATTTTTGAGGAAAGAAAACAAAAATACCAAAGAACGAGAGTGGTCCTTCTAAGAAAAGGTCCTTCTAAGAAAAGGATCCTCTAAGGTCCTTCCTAAGAAAAATGATCAGTAAACCTACAAAAACACAAATTACGGCTGAATCCTAAATATATTAAAATAGGGCCACAGAGCCTCAGTCATGGGGAGACCCCGCCTCTGGAGATCTTGTGGTGATTTGGGAGGGGGGGCATGAATAACTGAGAAATAAGAATGCGTCACATATAGACGTCCCTGTTAATTAAAGTAACAGTTTCGTTTTTTCTAACAAGTGGCTCTCTGCGTCGTCAAACATTCTTATGTTAGAAAGGGGCCCTAATGACCATTTCACATGGGACTCCAACTTCCCTGTATCTGGCACTATATATTAGGGCTAGATTCTGATGTGCTACCACTGAATAGAATCTAACTGCATGAGTAGCGCCAGTGAAATTAATTGGGTTACTTAGATCATGATCCTAATACCACTTATTGCATAGCAGTCATTTAAGAGTATGTGGTTTGAGGACTGTGGAGTAAATACTAGTCAGTATGAGCTATATCGGAATTGAGCCATAGGGCTCAATCTAGCAAAGTTTTTATGCCCATGGTTGAAGTACAGGAGAAATCCTGTTGACTTCAAGGCGGTTATTTGTAGGGTACCATGCTGAACTGGTCACGCCACCTCCCTCTCTCTCTCTCTCTCTCTCTCTCCCTCTCTCTCTCTCTCTGGCAGATTTGATCATAGGCCATATATTCTTCCATTTGGTTAATTCATCTTGGAAAGTTTATATGCATTATATTCTGCCTCAGTACAGAGTGTTGGACTATATGACTCTTGAGGGCCAGAAGGAGTCTATGATTCAGGGCTGATAAAACTTTTCCCTCCTGTGGGCCAATATGAAAATCAGTACAAGTTCCACCAGCTATGTAGGAGTTGGGGGGTGGGGGTACTTAAGGGATGTCCTTCAGATGGGGGAAGGAAGAAGAAGGTCTAGATCATGGATCTATGCCATGGAATCATCCCGTGTTTTTGAGGGCATGCCCTCATCTCTGTTCCCTTCCCCTGAGCTCACTCTTTCAGCGCTCGAGGGTAAGGACTGCATCTTTGTACCAGATCTAGAATTGAAGAAGGAGTAAATATAATAATAAAAAAAAAAAAGCTGTGGGCTGTATTTATCATGGCCTTGAAATTCCTCACCCTTGTTCTAGGAGATTATTGGGAGCTACTGATCTCTCTTTATCATGAAAATGGCCCTTTTAGGTTTAAGAACCTAACTCACTAATCGAAGTATAACTGCAGGTTCCTAGCCGTGAATTTTTTTGGCAATAAGTTCATAAAGTGCAGCAAGGCTTCCAACAATGTTTGTTTCATTAGTGTATTTACAAGGTATCTGTCTTCCATATCATTTTCTTTAGAAACATTCCTAGTAATAATCATCATCTCTGTCCCCACTTGTTTTATTATCATTTTTAGGAACAATCAGTTTTAATCATTTTCAAAATCTTGTACATATTTTTCACTATTAAAGTGCAGCAAGGCCTTGAATATTTTCAGTTTTTCTTTGTATGTCAAAGAAACACAGAACCTAGTAGTTTTGGACTTAGATTATGTTTATTGCTTTAAGGTGGCATGTTTCCTTTCTTGTTGAGACCAGCACGGCTTGGCCTGTTGTGTCCTGAAGAGTTGTAAAATAGTACTTGTAAAGTGGGAGGGACCTCTTGCCTAATCATGTTAAATTGTGCAATTGGAAACAGTGGGGGCGATCCCATACCCCACGCACGCTACCCGCATCCTGCACACACGTGCGTGCAAACCACATGCATCTCCATAGGGATTGCATTATGCCGCGTGGAAGGCAGAAGGAAAGAAGGGATAGAGGATGCCGTTCAGAAAAGGGACATAAACTGAAAATAACCACAGGAATATTGATATGAGTTTTGAAAAAAAAACAACCCAACACACCACACACACACACACACTCTCTCTCTCTTTTTAGTAAACAGATACCGTTTTCTCATGTGCGTTAATACGCACTGTTGGCGCTGCAGGAAGTCTGGGACTCAAAAGATGCTCAGCTTCCGTCTCACGAGAAGGACGGAAATGCGTCTCATTCTGCCCTTCTCATGAAACGAAAGCTGTGTGTCTTTTGAGTCCTGGACTTCCCTGCAGCGACAAGGGATGCGTATTAACGCACGTGAGAAAACGCCCAGAGTTCATGAACATTTTTTCAATTCTTCCAAATAATTTCTTGAGTAACAAAAATTATTTCTAAAGTTGTTACCAAAAGAAATTAGCCTTTTTGATCAACAGCTGAGATAAAGATTAAGGAGCAGGGGGGAAATACAAAACTACAGATTAGTTATTCAATGGAAGGGAGAAAAGTTTGAGGGAAAGGGAAGCATAAGAACTGTGAAGAAAACAGACAATGCAATTGAATATTTCCATAGAACAAACTATTCTGGAAGAATGTCTAATTGCAAACTGCTTGGTGTGTGGTTTTTTTTATTAAAATATTCAATACACATTTTAACTGTGCTTCTTAGCAAAACAACAAAGAAGTCCATCTGAAAGAGATACTAGTTATCTAACTGGTATCAAGTGGATAAATGTCTGGTGTCTTCCCATGTATAAAAATGATTTTGTTAGTATGTAGGTCACATTACAGTACTGTCTAGTTATTGGACATTGGCTTAGATAACTGTTTGTGGAGTATTAAATGGTTTTGCTGTCTCAGCACACTTTTTAACTGGTATTTTTCACACAGTTGTGCTACTGAAAAGGAGCAACACCGCAGCAAAAATCAATTTATCTTTCCCTCCACTATTTGTGTATTGTAAGTGCTTGTAGTGTTTTACAATTTGATTAATTGATATTCATTGTGGCGGATATCATTTGTAATACTGTTGTCTAACTCTTGCTACTTTAAAAAACTTTTATCAGGACAGTGCATTATTTATGGAGCCAGACCGTCCCATAACCAAAACCACTAACAATAAGACAGGGAGAGGAAGAAAAAAATAAATAACCCTAAAAATAATAATAGTGATCTGTGAGTGTGAGAGTCATCAGACTGGAACAGTGGGTGTGCTTCAATGTTTTCTTTTTTAGCATCCGCACTACCCTATTTTAGCGGCATTCCTCTGAAGCAGAGTGAAAAGTTGGGCAAAGCTTCTGCTGTGTTAAGACACAAAAATTCTCTGGGTTAAGGAACCTTGTTTGTATGCCATTCGCATGCTGTTGGTCTGTACGTATTATTAATATCTATTTTTAGAATCAAGATTGTGATGCACAAAGGTATGTGGGCACAATGTGATAAAGCCCCATCAATACTGTTTCTTTTCCATTTCATTATAAAGTTTCTTTGACCCTGCGGTTTATTTTCAAACATTTAAGTTATTTGTTCTGGTGTATTCTTAAACAGGGGTTGTTTTTCTCCCTTTCAGAAAATGAGCACAGATGGTGATTGATTTTTCAAGTGCTGACATCCCTGCTTGAGAAAATGTTCCCACCTTCTTTGTGCTGAGTAAGTCAGGCAAACTAACATGATGATGCGATCATCAGTTTCATGCAGACATGCAGAATTGATTGACAGGGAAAATTTTAACATAAACCACACATTCTTCCAGTGTCTTCAATTTTTTTTAATGATGTTTATTTGCAGGATATTAGCAGCAGTGGGAATTTCATTTAAAAGGAAACAAAAACTTATTTCAGCAACAAGGTTAAACGAGGGATTTTTTTTTTTATTTGATTTTTTTTGCTGCCCTCGCCCAGAACATATCAGTACAATTCGTAATAGCTCCTCTGAGCCAGTTCTGAAGCTAAATGCTGTCACTGGCTAACTAGCCATTCGCAGGCCATTGCTTCTGTTTGCGTGACTAAATACATACAATTAAAGCCTAGCACTTTCATTCTCTATGAACTCATTGTTATCCAGGGTTCAAGTACTCAGATAATGGGCCAGAAGAAAACAGGCATATCATCAACCCACAGTGGCAGAAAACTGGTTAGTAAAATACATTTCTCATTATCTGATGCAGAATGAATGATGCTTTCCATTTTTTCCCATGGATTTTATAAAAATTACCCCCAAAAATCTATAATTTCCCCAACCATACTACAATAAGCACACACAGGCTGTCTCTGTGCTGTAATTAAGGGTTTCTATGATAATCCTTTGCATTCATTCAGAAGGTTATAGCATAGGCTTAAAACCAGACTCAGGGTTAAAACTATATATGGGGGAAAGTCCTGGCTCAGGAGAGAATAGGATGCTTTTTTTGGTATTTGTGCTCAATAGTGTTTGCTCCCAGGGTATGGAACAAACCAAACTAGAAAAGCAAATATATTAAAAGAGACTAATTCTTTGAGGGTGAGATTTTTGCCACCTTTACACTCTGAGTAATTACTTACCCCATGATTTACTTGAGCTTTGAGCTTCATAGTAATCCACTGGCCCAAGCTCCTGGCTCTGACTGCCTGTGAGTAACATTCCATGTAAGCCTTTTGGGATAGGAACCTGTCTCTAACTACTGATTGTATATCACCAAGTACATTGCTTGTGCTATATATAAAAATAAATAAAATATTCACTGCTCTTCATGGGAGTAATGTTGGGCTAGAATTGAGAGGGTGGGGGAGGGATACTGACCAACATAAGCTCTGCCCCACCCCCCATATCTCTAGAATTGCTGGGGGTGGAAATTTGCGAGGGATGCATCTCCTGTTATAATTACTCCCATGCTGCTCTCCATCCAAAAGCTGCCTTTGTGGCTCTACACAATAGTGGAGGACTACAGCTAAAACAAATAGTGAATTGTATATTCACAAGTATTATCTTCATTTTCAGAAAGTGCTCTGAATCAAAGGCATAGCTATAATAGGGAGAGGTACTATGGCTCACAAATTGGGGGAGGCAAGCTTACTGGTGCAACTGTATCCCCTATCACTCGGGGGTGGGGTCCAGGGGCCTACATTCCATCTTCTGTACCTGGGCCCATTCCAAGCTATCTGTGCTCCTGCAGTTTAAATATCTGTGACATTGGGTGTTAACTAATGCGCAGCCGCCACTGCAGCTGCAAACCCAGGGGTGGGAGGGTCATCGCCACAACTCCTGGCTGAGTTAGGTCAGGGGACGGAAACTAATGTTTCGCCAGCCACACCCGTACGGGGAGGGAAGACGGGGAGTGACGTGCAACTGGCAAGTTCCGCCCCCATGCTGTGGCTGGTGTCCCACCTTCCGCCATGATGAGCAGCTGACTGCCATGGTGACACACACACACCCAGAAGGGCGAGTGCACAATCAGATGTACCCACCTGGTTCAGCCCACTCTGGCCTGCCTGGGTGGCTCACAGGACTCGACTGTGGGCCCAGTTTGTTCTGGGCTCATGTTTCTGGCCTGGCCACCAACCCCACTGACTTTTGAACTGGGCCCACATCTGGAGGGCCTGGAACAGCAGGGTGGAGTTCAGTGCTGGCCAGAGTCATGTAAGTTAACACCCATTATCTCCTGCGAGCCAGTCTCCTGGTGTATGTCTGCAGGGTGTGGAACCTATTTGCATGGTTTGCCCCCGGAAACCTATGGAACCGGATTAGTTCCAGAATGCTTGGGTGTGGGGGTATACCTTCCGTACTTGATGGCCGATTGCTCGATGACCTTGTTGCTTTTTGGAACACCTTGTTGGCAGAGGCCATCGACCAAACGATTCCCAGGTGTCTGCTCCCTGAGCATAGACCCCATGGTTCACAGAGGACTTACGTCAGCTGAAGCAGAAGGGGAGACAGCTAGAGCACAGCTAGCGCCATACTCGCACTGAAGCCGACTGATTATGGCATAGAGCTGTGTTAAAAGCCTATGCTATGACTATGCAGGCAGCAACATGGAGTTTCTTTGCTACCATCATATCGTCCACAAAATCACGTCCAGCTGAGCTTTTCCAGGTAGTGAAGGGGCTGGTCAGTTTGGACTCCCTCCACCTGGAACTAGAATCTTCCAGTGCTCGCTGTTACATGTTTATCGAGTATTTTGTGGATAAAATCACTCAGATCCAGCACGATTTCGACACCGCACTTAATGTAGTAGATATACCTGAGGTCTGGTCCAGTTTTGTGGGATCAGTTTCAGCAGGTATCATCCGTAGATGCGGTGGAGGTACTGGGGGCTGTGAGAGTCACGACTTGTGAACTTGATCCTTGCCCATCCTGGCTGGTTAAAGCCAGCCGGGAGACATTGGGACTGTTGCTGGCGGGGGTTGTCAGTGCCTCCTTTATGAAGGGCAAGGTCGCGGGGTGCCTGAAGGAGGCTGTGATGCAGTCTTTGTTCAAGAAACCATCTCTTGACACTGATGCCCTTGCCAGCTATCGGCCAGTCTCTAACCTTCCCTTTTTAGGAAAGGTTATTGAATGGGCAGTGGCTCAGCAGCTCCAGGGGCATCTGGACCGCATCGGTTTCCTTGATCCCTCGAAGTCCAGCTTCCATCTGGGTTATGGCACCGAAACTGCGCTTGTGGTCTTGGTCAGTGATCTGCACCAGGAGTTGGACTGAAGTCAGTCCACTCTTCTGATTTTGTTAGATCTTTCAGCGGCTTTTGACACAGTTGACCATGAGATGTTGGTGACCCGCCTGTGGGACTGTGCCCGGGGGTGGGATTATTCTTGAATGGTTCCGCTCATTCCTGGCCAGAAGAACTCAGCTTGTGGTGCTGGGGGATTGTACATCATCTCCCCCAGGACCTCACGTTTGCAGTCCTGCAGGGTTTCATTCCGTGCATTGTGTACATGCAGCCTTTGGGCGAGATCGTGAGAGGGTTTGAAGTTCGGTGTTATCAGTATGCTGATGACACCCAGCTATATCTCTCATTTTCATCTGACCCAGGCCTGGCAGTCTTGCTGTTTGCCTGGTGTCTGGTTGCATTGGGGGATTGGATGAGGATGATCTGTCTGTAGCTGAATCTCAACAAGACAGAGGTGATGCTGGAGGGTAAGGATGAGGCAGTGGAGGCTCCCATCATTGATGTGGTGCCTCCCTCTGTGGTCCCTCAGGTTCGGAGTCTAGGAGTCCTCCTCAATTTGCAGCTCCACCTGGATGGAGAATTACATCTGGTAAATTACATCTGGTCCAACATCTCCGGCTGTACATCTCAGGCTCCAATCTTGCCATAGTCATCAATGCATTCTTCACCTCGAGATTAGACCACTGCTACTCACTCTACATGGGGCTACCCTTGGTGATGACTCAGAGGCTGCAGCTGGTGCAGAATGTGGTGGCTCGTCTCCTTGTGGGGATGGGCCGCCAGCAGCCCATAACACTGGTGTTCCATTCTCTGAACGGGCTACCTATAGTCTTCTGGGCCTGATTCAAGGTGTTGGTCATTACCTTTAAAGCCCTATATGGTCTGGGCCCCATTTACCTGCAAGACCGCCTTATTCCTCATGTCCTGGATCAGCTCATGCGATTGGCTGGGTGTGCCCGCTTAGAGGTCCCCTGGGTTTCCCGGGTGGCAGCGTTTGAGCAGGTGTTCTCGGCTATGGAACTCCCTTCCGGTAGAGATTCGCCTCTCTCCGGATCTCCCCTGCTTCTGTAGACAATGCAAGACCTGGCTGTTTTGCCAGGCTTTTGGTGAGGGGGATGGGTAACGGGTTGGGTTTAGTTTAGGGGTAATTGGTAAATTTGCTTTTCGGGCCTCTGTTTTATTATTTTAATTGACATCTTATTATATTGTATTTTGCATTTTTATATGATGTATTTTTATCTATTATTCACCATCCTGAGCTGCCATTGAGCAGGAGGGGGCAGTATAAAAATGATGAAATAATTAAATAAAGTAAATTATCTGTTCCATAATGGCTACCTGGATGAATAACCATTTTAGTTTCAAAAGCAGTGTATGAATATGGGTGTTTGAACAGAGGTCACATGGTGATGCCAGTCCCACCCTGGGGAGGGGAGGGCATCCCCTGGCTGGATACGCTCCTAGCCAGGGAAGGGGGCGGGGAGCAACTTGCGGCCACTTGGCCGCATCCCCGACATTACCCTGCCCCCCGCCATAATGGATAGCCATGGCTGGCTATTACAGGGAGCCATGGCTCTCCGCCATGGGAAGCTCCCTGACACTGGTAGGAGCCAGACCGGGAACACACATTCCTACCCAGCTTGCCTGCCCAGGGTTTGTACTGGCCCCACATCTGGTGGGTCTGGAACAAACGTTGCAGAATCACGCTGGCCCAGCTGGGTGAACTGGACCTACCTGGTCCAGTGTGCTGTCTATTTCCAACCTATGTGTGTCCGTTGAATTAACCCCATTTGATAGGTTGTGACTGATGCTGGGACAGGGACATAGCTAGGCTGGAATGGGCCCAGGTGCAAACAATGAGCTCACCTGCCTGCACTGCCCCCTGCTCTGCCCCTCCCCTCCCCCTGTGCCATCTTGAGTACCAGAGATACCTTCTCTTTCCCCCCACAGCACCAGTGAGTGCCCCCTCCCCAATGCTTCTTGACCCCCGAGCAACAGCCAGAATCCCCAAAGACCCTTTTCCCTCCTGCCACCCAGTGCCAGGAAACATGGGTGTCCTAGTTTCATGGGCTCAGGCGCAGCTGCACCTGCTATCCCTAATTTTGGCTATACCTCCAGTGCAGGGACAAATAGTGTATATTTGATGGATATAGTATACTACTGGATATTCTCTGAGGATATTCATTTCAGCTCTATGGAGCACATCAAGGGCAGCCTACGTGCTGGCATGCCGGCTCTTCTGAAGAACCAACACAGATACATCATCTGCTCTGAGGAGCCATTCGGGCACATAGTGGTTTGTGAATTGCACCCAGTGTCAGTAGCAGCAGCGGTGGAATCTAGTAAGGGTAAGAAAATTGGTCAGCAGCTAAGAAAACTGAATGATTTTTCCCTTTCATTGAAACACTATCTTACATACAGTCATTTTTTTCATCACCAAATTTCTTAATGACTTTTTGCATGCCTACTTAGTGTGCATGTATAGCACTAACGTGACCTGATAAATCATAATGGCTCCAGAGGAACCATTTCAGTCTATTGGGCAAGTGATCTATGTGTTAAACATTCTTTAACAGTTTGGTAGAAGCAATTATGGTTTATTGTGTCAATGTCACCTGCCTTTTTAGTTGGTGGACTTATTGTGTATGCACACCGTTTGTACAGATCCGAGAAAATATATTTCTCTGGAAGAAAATGCTACGTTGGAGATGGGCCCGAGCTGCAAAATGGAACAGCCAGGCAGGGTCTGAATTTTGAACTCTAGGTGTTTTTAAATGAGCTGCTACCCCACATGGCCACGCAGGAGCCACTTATCCGACTACCTGACTGAAGGTGGAGCGGGGGGATGTGCACTCCCATGAACCATGCAGCGCCCGCTCATGGCCACTCAGCGCACACTGTAGAGAAATCCAGAGTGTACCGTGCAAGGCAAGCCCAAAACGTGCATGGCAGTGGGCGCCCACACATCCCCTGCCCGTATGAACTGGGACAGCCACCAACGCCAGCAGAGAGTTCCCCCACTCAGAGGCACTGTGGGCGGGGGACACAGCCTTTGCAAACCACAAGAATTGCCTGCGAGTGCTGGGGAACCCAGATTCCCCAGCACTCATGTTTGGGACATGTCAATCTCAATAGCCATGGCTGGCTATTACAGGGAGCCATGGCTCGCCGCCATGGCAAGCTACCTGACACTGGTAGGAGCCAGACCGGGAACACACTTTCCTACCCAGCTTGCCTAACCAGGGTTTGTACTGGGCCCACATCTGGTGGGCCCGGAACAAACGTTGCAGAATCACGCTGGCCCAGCTGGGCGAACCGGACCTACCTGGTCCATCCAGTGTATCACAACATCACAGAGCTCTTCCTGAGTCATACAGCAATGTCAATTGATTGTATGATTGACAAGAGATTCTACAACAACAGATTTGTGACTGAATACATTATATCACCTTTTGGACACCTTATCTTTTGTTGAACACTTTATGCTGCCAGACCTCCAAGAAGCATAGTCTCACAGATGGCGACCATGGAGAGGGCATTCTTGGTAGCTGCACCAAGGCTGTGGAACTCCCTGCCGGTGGAGGCCTGTTTGCCCCCAGTTCCCTCCTTCTGCTGGCAGTGCAAGACCTGGCTGTTCCACCAGGCTTTTGGTGGGGGAGATGGGTAGGGGTGGGGCGTTGCGTTGGGATTTTCTTTGTTTTTTTGTTTTTGCTCCAGCAGTTTTATGATGTATTGTTTTTAAGATTTTTATATTTGTCTTATTTATATTGATATATTTATATTAATACGTTTTATGATTTTTTGTGAGCTGCCCCGAGCCACCTGGGGCAGGACGGGTTGTGGGATACCAAAAGTTAAAATAAACTTAAAAAAATTAAAAATAAATAAATAATATAGGGTAGTGGATCCCAGCCTTTTTTTGCCTGTGTGACCCCATTTTGAGTCTTGAATATAATCCTGTGACCCCAGGCAACAACAGAGTACTGAAAATATTGAATAGATTGTGACCCCATCCACAGATTACATGCCCCCACCTACGGTGCTGACCCACAGTTTGAAAACTTCTGGTCTGAGGATAAAAGAAACCAAATTCATCATTTCTTCACATGCAATAGCGTGGCCATTTTTCACAGTGGAAGTTAGAGTCGGCTTTACAGACAGTTCTGTAACTTGTGCTCTGGAGTTTCTGCAGCTATGCACTTAATGGGTGTAGCCACATGAGACAGGCTGGAGAAGCTACCGCTCTTAGGGTAGCTTTACCCCTCCCTGGGCAAACAAGCTACATAATGCAGTGGTTCATGTGCCCAGGACCTGCCGGATGTTTGCCCTGCCCTGTTGGACACATCAAAAAGCAACCTTACCCCAAGAGTGGAGGCTTCAGTGGCCCAGTCTGGGGAGGTGCCTTGCCGCCATCACATCTGTTTTCACCTTTCTAGTATTCCTGAAAGGAGAACATAGTGGTGCTTTTTCTTGTGATAGCCCTTTGAATTTTGTTCCTCTTCATGATTGATCTGATGCTTGCGAAACCTTTTGTTGAACATTGAATGTTTAAATTGGAACACACAAAATACAATAAAAATACAGCTAAGTCCCTTAAAACATCCCCACCCACATCCCAGAAACCCACTCATCCCAACCGTTATCCCCATCTGTCAATTTGTTTGCCAAAAAGAAAAATTTTACACCACCTCTGGAATATGCTCAGGCTTGGACTTTGACCGACCTCTGGGAGGAAGGGAGTTCCATAATATGGGGGCAGGAACCAAGAATGCCTCTCTACGGGCCCTTGCCATATGGAGAAGATCCTCAGGTGGTATCCACAAGAGAGTGCTCCCAGCCGACCGCAGGAGTTGCAATGGAGCATGGAAGAAAAGGTGATCTTTCAGATATGTAGGGTCCATGCTCTTTAGGGCTTTAAAGATTAAAACAGCATCTTGATTTGTGGAAAAAAAATTACAGACAGTATATAGTAGCTTTTCCAAAGGATTTATTTGGTGACTTGTTATATTCAAACTTTCTGTTGCAGAGTGAACACTTTAAAAATACTTGCTTTGTAGTTTGCATGCAGCCTTGTGTGATTTTAGTGTTTTTGAAAGGGGAAAATAGTGTTAGCCCCTCGGAATGTTGTCCCCCGCTTTACAAACAGTTTAATGATATTGCAAATTTGAGATCTTTCGTGTATTTTTTTCTCTTGTTCATCTGTCTGGGAGCTTGTAGAAAGGATACTGAAAGTACTATATCGGAGGTGGGGAAACCTTTCCCTCCCAGGGCCAACTGAAAAATGAGTACAAGCTCTGAGAGTCAAATACAATTTGGAGGCAGAGGTGCCTACAGGAAGAGGAGAGTCCAGATCATGGATCTGTGCCCTGGATCTGTCCCTTATCTTGTGCACATGGCCTCATCTCTGCCCCTTTCCCCTGAGTGCAGTCTTCCAATGCTTGGGGGTAGGAACTTGATTCAGAGGCCAAATCTAGAAATGGCAAGGGGCCAAATAAAAAATAGTTGTGGGCTTCATTTAGCCCTGAGCTTGTGTTCTTCACCTCTGTACTAAACACTTCCGTGGTTGTGCAAACAGGACTTAGCAGTGGTTATCTGACAGGAGAAGATACCCCATCCTGACCCTATTTTAACACACTGCTAGCCTCTTGCTTGTAAAATGTATAATAATAATAATAATAATAATAATTTATTGCGGCCGAGGCCATAAATTCACAAACAAATACAACATATAACAGCAAAATTAAAAAAAAAAATCCGGAACACAAAAGTTAATTATAGCCCATGGTCATACAATACCCCAATATACCAGCCATTTAAGGCTCAAGTTACCCAGATCCTAGCATTATCCAAGCTTGTGCCATGACTCATCACTCGTTGCTCAAGGGTTGCCTAAACTGGAGAAAAAGAATGCGGAGATTTATAGCTGCTACCAAAAACTGGGCCACCGCTTCTGAAATAGATGGTTCATCATCAGCCAAAGCCAGGAGAGATAAGTTATACTCTGTACGCCCGGGGAATTTCTGGAGAAAGACTGAAAGAAATTTAAGATGGATTGGATCATATAATCGGCAGTGGAACATAACATGGGCGGATGTTTCCACATGCTTCCGGTCAAAGGGGCAGAGTCACTCTGAAAAACTAACAGCAGAAAAGCGCCCATCCAAAACCCGAGTGGGCAAGGCATTGAACCTGGCAGATATGAAAAGGTGCTTACCCCTAGGTGAAATTGTAGAGAGAGTAAAATGTATATGAACAGTCTACTTTCATGATCTGTGACCTCCTGTGCTGGTGAATTCCAGAGTCTCCCTACATGGTCTGGTAGGAGAGATGCCCCTTCTGCTTGATCCAAATTTAAGCCATTCATTTCCCCAAGAGAAGTCTGTGGGCTGTGCCTAATCCAGGGACATAAAGAGGGACAGTCAGACATCGTGATATCAGCCAGGTCAGCACTTTGAGGGAAGTGTGTTCACAGACCATGTGTACAAGGTGACCAGTTCCAAATGTTCAAGAATCATGAGCTGGGCCCCACAAATCAAAAGATCTTAAAATTATTACAAATGGATTTCTTTTCCCATGGCTTTTGGTTTTGGAGCCTGAATTCACATGGATCTTACTCCTCTCCTTGTGTGTATGCCCTCATCACTGCCCCCTTATCCCGAACTCAGATTTTCACTTCTTGAGGGTAGGAACTGGACATAGGGGTCAGATCTAGGAACTGGAAAGGGGCCAAATAACAACTCACCATGGGGCACATTTAGTCCCTGGGCCTAAGTTTCCCCACCCCTGGTGTAAGGGAAGGAGAGTAGGGCTAGTCCAAGGTGAGGGATTAGAAATGCAACACCTTCAGTGTGGCTTAGTAGCTAAGCTTTTGGGGTTTCATCCATACTAAGACTTAAGTTCACACTAAAGCTTTCCCCACAGTTAGGCATTCATATGGCCTTTCACTGGTAGGGTGAATCTCTGGTGTGTACTGCGGGCTGAGCTCATCTTGTAGCCTTTTCCAGCCAGGGTACATGCAAGTATTCTCCCTTGTGTGGATTCTCAGATGTATATGGCATGTCGCAAGTTCTCCTGAAACTTTCCTCACATCCCTTGCATATTGGGTTTCTCTCCTGAGTGGATTCTTCTTTCTAAGTAGCAATTTTAACAAGTGAAACAAATCACGCATACATGTAATGTCTCCTTATTTAATACTGACTTGAAGCCTTGGCCTGCCCTTTTTATTCCAGCACCTGATCTACAGGAGCAAATGCTGGTTTTCCCTTCTTGATTTTTTCACACACAGCTTTGCATTTTGCTCACTATTGTATGCCACCACTATTGTGTACTTTTTCATTCTGCATAGACTTGTGGTTTTTTAATTTGTTGTGTGTTTTATTTAATTAATCATGTAAGTGTGAAATTTTAATGCAAGCTCCGCCCCCTGCCAGCCCCACCCACCGCCCTACCAACCTAAAGTCCACCAGCTGCCACTGCGGAGATGGTAACAGTTTTAGAGTAGTGAGAGGAATATTCATTGGTGATTTAAAGGTGAAATGTTCTGTATCTCATCTCCAGTGCCTTGAGCTATGCAGTTCTCTGTGTTAAATAGCCCCTATGTTCCCTGTGTCAAAGATTACTGATGCCACTATAGGAATTATGTCAAATATGTCATACCTAATGTCTGTTACTGTAGAATGCTGCTGGATTCACAGTTTGACAAAAACCACTTAGGGACGGATACTAAGTGCTATGTATCTCTCACGCGCCCCCAAAATGGGAACTGAGCAAATTTGTAAGTGCCTAAGCAAATGTTAGGTGCACCATGCATTCACAGCAAGTTCCTGTCTAGTTCTGTACATTGATTTAAAGCATTATTTACAGCACAATCCTCAGGGCATTTAGTGACAGCTCTAGTGCTTAGTACTGGCATGAACTCCGTTGATGTGAATGGGAATCATGCTGGTGCTAAGAGTTAGTATTGGTTTTAAGTAGACTGAGAATCAAATTGCTTGTTTTAAGTGGGCAAATGGAACTTTATATTTTCCCTTGCTCATGCTACACGTTGCAAAATGTAATAAATTAATAAAAGAGAACTTGGATCAGATTTAATAAAATAGTGTGTTATCTGACAAATACAGCGGATGCCAAAGCTTCTGTAAATTCAGGGTCCATCAGCATATATGAGATGCCTGCACTGTCTTCAGTAGTGGATATTACTTTGTATGTCCAAATTAAATTGCATTTAATGCCATGCTGCTGTCTATTTCTCAGTGTGTCTAAATCTACTCAGAGTTTCTCATCACATCCTTGATAATATTAGCACCAGGATCTGACACCTTTTCTTTTGTAAGCAAATTACTTACAAAAAGTGTGCTCCCTAGGCTAGATTCTTAAGGGGTGTGTGTGTGGGTGTGGGTGTGTGTGACAGACCTTTTGCTCCACTTAGGTGGCACTAACGAGCCGAAGTCCAGCAGCATGTACGCTAGTGAATTGGAAGTCTGCTAACTTACCTGCGACAAAGCCAAAGTTTGCAACTGCTTCACCTCCCTGGTTGTTGGAGATGGGAGGGATGCCAGGGTCATGGAGAAAGCATGGTGGGCTGAATCTCTGTCAAAGCATCTTCTACTGGCTTAGGCTCTGGAAGGGACTCTTTATCAGTTGTGCAAGTTTGAACTGCTTGAAAGTCAGTGCAGTTTTCACTGACAAGCCCTTCTCAATTGTATCGGGAAAAGAATCAAGCATGTTCAACAGAACCACTTCTGCAGTGAGGCCTGAGCAAAGCTATCAGAATGAGATGATTACTAAGTGAAACATCAACCAACTTCACTAGCTCACTGTCTCCTCAGATCATGAATGAACATTTCTCCTTAGACCATGAATAAACATATTAAATACTAGTCCCAAATAGAGTTAGGCTGGGATTAAGGATTTAGAGTGTGCAAAACCCAGCCCATGACCCACTTCACTAACAATTATTCTCCAGTTCAAGGAGTTCTTTGAAATCTAGGGAATGAATGCAGTTGCCATACTGGTCCCAATGTAAGAGATGGCGACAAAGTAGTTCAAGATGGAAGCATGCATTTATAAACCCAAATTCCATACTGATTGGATCATTACATGTATATTTAACAACTGCTTTTTAAAACATGCCATGCCAGCAATTTGAGTTTCTGCTATGCACATGTTTAAGTTAGTGAGGAAGAGTGGCTAGGTTAAGGCGTACTGAGACACAAACTCATTTCCAGCCACAACTGCCTCCATATATATTTTGTGACTAGGGCTGAGATGAGAGCAAATGTTTGCATTCCAAAGGGAAATATCGACATTTCGGGAGTGCTTGTGAGTGACTGTCCGTACTTTGTCAGTTTCCAGTGATTCTGTACTTCTGCCATTTTTCATCATTTCTGTCACTTGTCAGCACTTTTCATGACTTTTTGTCACTTTCCGGGACTTTTTCAGCACTTTCCAAGAATTTACGACAGTTTTAGGGAAGTTTTACAACACTTTTATAGCTATTTCCAGCACTTCCATAGCAGTTAGCCAGGATGTTTTCGGCTCCACAGCCCCTGGGTGCGTGTGCACACACAGAGCTTGGGACTGACTCATAGCAGCCCCATTCAGCTTCCAAAAAAATAACAGAAAATGGCAAAAAACAGCAGTAAAGCCAGTAAGTTTCCATGTGTCATAAATTTATTTATTTAAATGTATATACCACCATTCCCAGAGGCTCAGGATGACTTACAATCCATAAAAATATTTAAAACTAATACTAAAATCCCCACAAAACCCAGCCAATACCATCTCCACACCCTCTCACACCCCTACCCCCAAATCTCCCACCAAACCCCACCCCAATCCTCTATCCCCACCCACCAAATGCCATTTCATATTAAAAAGTTTTACACCACCTCTGAAAGATGCTCAGGCTCAAATGAACCTCTGGGGGAAAGGTGTTCCATAGCACTGGGAACCCAGAGGGAGACAGAACCTAGAGGGCCACAGTCCTGGCCAATAGTAAGGGCTGCAGTAGACAGGAAAGGACAGGTAGTTTTTCAGATGTGTGTGTGTGTGTGTGTGAGAGAGAGAGAGAGAGAGAGAGAGATATGAGTGTGTGTGTGTGAGTGTTTGTGTGTGTGAGAGATGGGGAGTGTGTGTGAGAAACAGCGAGAGAGGAGGAGGAGTGTGTGTGAGCAATCTGGTGTGCTCATGAATGCATGCGAGACATGGTGTGTGTGTGTGTGTGAGAGAGAGAGAGAGAGAGAGAGAGAGGTTTCCAAAATGTAGATTATAAACTATTTATTGAATATCCTTTTAAAAGGCACAGAAAATTCCATAATCAAAAAACCTCTGGTTTACAATGATAGGCTCTTGCAAAATTCAGTCATGCTATAAATAGGTCAATAGCCAACAAGTCATCCACAATCCATGATGCCATCTTGGAGTGGGCGTCCAACCGCATGTGTGTGACAGAGACCTGGCTGGACAAGTGCCCAGGGCCGATTCTGGCTGACCTTGTTCCAGCTGCATGGGTACTCTGTCCAGCATTAGCCCAGGTCAGAGGGGGCATAGCTATTGTTTTTTGGGATGGCTTGGTTTTATTTATTTTATTTATTTAATATAATTATATCCCGCCCCTCCTGAAAGCAGCTTGGAGGTTTTCAGTGCAGAACGAGTCTGGCATAGAAGGCCTCTACCTTGTGTTTGATTTGGCTAAAGAACTGGAAGGTCTGCCCAAGGACAGGTTCGGGATCCTCCTGGTGTACTGTGAACCCCACTGCACAGCAGCATCCTTATCTGCTCTAGCCGCTCTGGTCTTGGACCTGATCTTGAAGTTCCCTAAGCTTATTGTCCTGGGCGACTTCAATATCCATGCCAAGGCTGGATTGTTCGGGACAGAGCAGGAATTCATGGCCGCTATGGCAACCATGGGTCTGTTCCAGGTGGTGAGGGGCCCGACAAATGAGCAGGGGCATACCCTAGACTTAGTATTCTTCACTGACCTTGAGGCAGGGGGGTCTGATGATTAGGGGTGTTGAGTGTTTACCCGTTCTTTGGTCGGATCATTACCTCCTGAAAGCCTCCATCCCAGCACACCTGCCTGACCGTAGGGGTGTAGGACTAGTTCGGATCGTCCACCCCAGGAGGCTTATGGAACCAGAGGGGTTCTGGAATGCTCTTGGGGAGATATCTGTTGACCTTGATGGCCATTCCATCAATGACCTAGTAGCCTTTTGGAATGGCTGGTTGGCTGAGGTCATTGACTGAGTGGCTCCTAGGTGTCTGCTCCCAGTGTCTCGGCTCCGTGTGTCCCTGTGGTTCATGGAGGACTTGGGGCTGCTGAAGCATGAAGGGAGGTGTTTGGAGTGACAATGGTGCTACACTAGCACTCAAGACGATCGATTGTGGCATAGAGTGTTTTTGAAATCCTATGCCATGGCGGTGAAGGCAGCAAAGAAGTGGTTCTTTGCTGCACTCATCACGTCTGCTCAGTCATGTCCAGCAGAGCTCTTCTGGTTGGGGAGAGGTCTGGTCAGTCCAGACTCTCTTTGCCTGGAACCGGATTCATCCACGGTCCGCTGTGACATGTTTCTGAAGTACTTTGTGGATAAAATCACTCGCATTGAGCATTACTTCGACTCCACCATTACTGAGGCAGTGGCAGAGCTAGAGGTTAGGAATGCCCTGTCTGGTCAGGATTTGTGGGATGAATTTCTGATGCAGCCAATACACTGGGCTCTGTTCAAGCCATTACTTGTGAATTAGATCCTTGCCCGTCCTGGTTAGTGAAAGCCACCAGGGAGACATTAGGGCCAAGGCTGATGCTGGCAGAGGTCATCAACGCCTCCCTTCAGGAGGGGTGGGTGCCGGGCTGCCTCAAGGAGGCTGTGGTCCGTCCCCTCCTCAAAAAACCATCACTTAACGTTGGTGCCCTGGTGAGCTACCAACCTGTCTTTAACCTTCCCTTTTTAGGGAAGGTTAATGAAAGGGTAGTGGCGTGGCAGCTACAGTCGCATTTGGATGGCATACAGTGCTTGTGGCATTGGTCAATGACTTCCTGGTAGAACTAGATATGGGTCATATGACCCTGCTGGTTCTACTAGATTTAGCAGTGGCTTTTGACACTGTTAACCATGAGATGCTGGTGACTTGCCTGTGGGATCTAGTCAGAGTGGAAAGGACCGTTTTGTGGTGGTTCTCTTTCTACCTTGCCAGAAGATCTCGGGGGATGGTACTAGGGGACTGTTCATCGTCCCCTAGGAGCCTCCCATGTGGGGTCCTGCAGGGCTCTATTTTGTCCCCTCTCTTGTTTAACATGTATACGAAGCCGCTAGGGGAGGTCGTACGCAGCTGGATACAACCAATATGATGATGACACCCAGCTGTATTTGTCATTTTCATCCGACCCTGGCCCTGCTGTCTCATTGCTGTCCTGATGTCTGGTGGCTGTGGGGGATTGGATGAGGTTGAGCCAATTGAAGCTCCATCCTGATAAGACAGAGGTGATGCTCATGGGGGGCAGTGGTGACCTGGGGGAGGAGGTTGCTGCCCCCATTATTGGGGGTATTCGTCCTCTATTGGTACCATCTGCGTGGAGCCTGGGGGTGCTCCTGGATTCACAGCTATGCCTGAACTCTCAGGTGTTGGCTGTGGCCAGGGGCGCCTTTCGCCAACTACATCTAGTGAAGAGGGTCCGCCTATACGTCTCGGATTCCGACCTTGCCATGATCATCCATGCATTTGTCACCTCGAGGAATGTGCTCTATGTGGGCTGCCCTTGGTGATGGTTCGGAAGCTGCAGCTAATGGCTGCCTTTTGTCTTCCGGGCCCAATTCAAGGTGCTGGTTTTGACCTTTAAAGCCCTTCACGGCTTGGGTTCTGCTTATCTAGAAGATCGCCTCGTCCCCTGGGTCACAGTAAAGCCCCTGCGGTCATCTGGAACCGCTCTCCTGGAAGTCTTGTGTTATCGACGGGTTCATATGGACTGGAGGGCATTCTCGGCAGTCACACCATCGCTTTGGAATTCCCGCCTGGCAAAGATTTGCCTCAGCCCAGATCTCCTTGCCTTCCGACAAAATTGCAAGACCTGGTTCTTCTGTCAGGCATTTGGTGGGGGAGGTTGGGATGGGTTAGTCAGGTTGTGAGGAGGAGAGGTTTTTGTATTTCTGCATGGGCCTGTTTTAAATGTTTCATGTATGCTGTTTTTATATTTATTTATGTTTATATTTAAACTATTATTTTTGATATTGTTGTTTTATTTAAATTTATATTGGAAGCCGCCCCAAGTCACCATTAGTAAGAGGGCTGGGGTATAAATAATTGTAATAAATAAATAAATATAAATAAATAGCATGGAAATTGCAAGTTAAGGTTACTTCCTTTACTTGCGAGCCATGTAGGCAGTAAAGATGTACATCTCACATATTGTGCTTGATTCCAACTTATGCTCCATGCACCCACACTTTGCCTTGGTCTTTCAGTCCCAATTGCTGTCTCTTATACACATCTAGATGTGTATAAGAGACAGGCCTTATATTGCGAGCCATGTAAGCAGTAAAGACGTACAGTGAGCTTGATTCCAACTTATGCTCCATGCACCCACACTTTGCCTTGGTTTTTCAGTCCAGTCTTCTTCCTATGCAGGTTGGGGAAAACACTGAAGCTGGGTAATGGAGGGGATGATGGAGCCTGGGGCTGGGAGAGCAGGGGCTGTGGGTGGGGATTGAGGGGGAGTGGGAGAGCTGGGGAAAGCCCAGGGCTGGGAGAGCAGGGCTGCAGGTGGGGGTTGAGAGTCAGTAGTAGAGCTGTGGAGCAGGGTTGGGGGCACGGGCTGTGGGTGAGGATTGAGGGGTAGCGAGAGAGCTGTAGGGGCTGCGAGTGGGGATTGAGGAGCAGCAGCAGGAGAGCGGGGGATGAGTTCAGGACTGAAAAAGCGAGGACTGTATATGGGGATTGAAGGGCAGCAGCAGAGCTGGGAGGAGCTCAGGGCTCGGGGAGCAGGGTGTGGATTGAGGGGCAATGGCAGAGATGGGAGAAGCTCGGCTGGGAGAGCAGGGGGTGTGGGTGTAGATTGAGGGGCAGTGATAGAGCTGTGGAGAGCTTAGTGGCAGGGGTTGCAGATGGGGATTGAGGGGTAGCAGCAGAATTGGGGGTAGGGCTGGGGATCAGGGCCTGGGTGTGGGCTCTTCGGGGCTGTGGCAGAGCTACAGGGGCTGTGGGTGGGGATTGAGGGGCAGCGGGAGACCTGGGGGACTGCTAGGCTGTTGCAGCATTAAGAGCAAGATGTCTGGGGAGCTAGGGTGGTGTAGCACAATGAGCAGGGTGGCTGGGGAGCTAGGCTGTTGCAGGGTGCTCAAGAGCCTAGTTGTCCCAGCACTCCGGCTGCCCCTCAGTCCCCACCTGCAGGCCCTGCTCTCCCAACCCTGGCCTCCCCCCCAGCTCTGCCGCTGCCCCCTCACCCTCTCTATTCCCCAGCTTCAGTGTTGTCCCCAGTCTGCAGAGGAAGAGGATTGGATCTGAACGACCAATGCAAAGTGTGGGGGCATGGAGCCTAAGGCCCTTTTCAAACGGGCACCCCCCCTTGTATGCGGGGAGGAGGGGTGTCTCTAGAAACACCGCGGGTTGCCGCCGGTGGTGGTGGTGTGCCTGTGGGAACACTGGTGGCGGTGGGTGGGGGTGCGTGCGTGCTTCTGAGCTCCACCCGTCACCCGCGCAGGGAGCAACCAGCACCAATGCCGGTTGCTCCGTGCGTGGAGATGGTTGGAGGTGGGTGGAGATGAGTGCACACCCAGCTCCACCCACTGCCGGCGCACACCCATCCCCCCACCCACTGTGGCCCATTTGAAAAGCGCCTAAGTTAGAATCAGGCACAATATATGAGACTGTACAACGTCTTTACTGCTTGCATGGCTCGCAAGTTAAGACAGGAGCCTTAACTTGCAATTTTCATGCTTAGTTTTTATAGCATGATTGAATTTGCATAATAGCCTTAACTATTATGGTAAACTGGAGGTTTTTTGATTATAGAATATTGTCTATGGGTGAGGTGTTTAAATGTGCTCAGAGCTGATCTACATCTTCCCCCATTGAAGTTATGGAAATTGTACCCATTACCGGTAGAGAAGAGCCTTGTTGTTGTTTATGGTATCCACAATGCTTATGTGTCTTCTCTAAGGGAGCAGCAGAGGAATTATTGCTGGTCCAAGCTGCAGCATCTTCCGATTGGATCAGCATACCTCCCAAGCTGTACTTTCCTTGGCAGTGCATAGCAAGAAGAGTGGGTGCCTCCTAGTCCCACCCACCCAGGAGTCCCAGGAATATTATAACACCACCCCATGTGTATAGTCATTACATGTGAAGTTTGAAGTTAGCATCCACACATCTTGGGTTTTTCTAATCAAATTTGTTCCCCTTTGTGTCTTGTATTTTTTAAGGAAGCACATGTGCCTGATTTTTTATAAATAAAAATAGCTATTAAAAACCTAAAGTCTTCTGGCAGTGTGCTGAGTTAGTTGTTAAAATTATAGCCTTACATGCAACAGTGATTTTGTTAATATCTTATCACATCTTGCACTTCTTTTAGGTTTATAGTGCCATGTTCCATACAGAAAATACCTGTATAAATGTAATGACTTAATGGTATTTACTAATATAAATATTTGCTTTCTAGAAGCAATGTTACACAAAATTCCTCAACGGCAGTCTAAGCAACTGTTGGAATGTTTGAGGTAAGAAATCTGACCTTTGTGAAGATCAGCATAATGAAAACAGGGTTTCTACTGTTTGTAACTTGTGTCCATAGTGAGAGGCCTCAGAATGGCAAGAGAGTCATCAACACAAGCATTGTTACTTTCAGATTCCAAAGGAAAGTTCTTGTCATTTATAGTTATGTTGATAACTGAAAATATTTTGCATGGATTTCATCATATCTCTGTAAACTTGAAATAGACTAGTTTGGCAAGTCCTTCCTGAAAAAAGATAAGGGAAAATAAATAAAATGATACTTTCATTTATACTAAATTTTGCCAACTGCAAAACCTGTTTGCACGAGAAGAATCTTGATTCAGCTTTGTCCTGAAATGCAGACAATGTTGCATTAGCGACAGGCTAAAGATAGAAATAATTTTTGCCCTGGTTATGAGACCCATTTCATTCATTACCCAAATTATTTAGTTGTCAGTTTTTCATTTAAAAACAAAAAATGCTTTAATTCAGCATGCATCTGATATGCATGTGTTCCATATTGCTTCAGTTGGTGGAATACAAACAGAATTCATTGTTAATGTATAAACAAACTAACTTCCTTGGATGGACAGATGAGATTCAAACATAGACCCATCAAGTTATAAAGTTTACCAGTTCTTCCTTCACTTAAAGCTTTCTCTAGATCATAGACAAATATACGGAAGTCTTCTAAAATAGTACACTGCCCCACAAGTTTATCCTTGGGAGCTAAGGAATTTGCATGGCATATCCAGGTGAGTATTTTATACTAACCTCCTGTGGCGTTAGCAACTGGAGTGTAGTAGAATTTTATCAGAGGTGAATGTGTAGTGGTGGTAACATGGAGTGAAGTTGCACTTTATTATTTATTCATGGTGTTGCCATTTCCTTTTGTGTGTGTGTGTTATGTTTTAATGATTTTGTTGTAAGAGGTCCTGTACTGATTTAAATTTTTTTCTTTGCAAAATAGTTCTACTTAGCTAATTTATTTTTCAGCTTTAAAACATCAGCATTTTATAGATCTGAATTTCACAATGTGAGGATGATTGCTACGTACAATTTGCAAAATTGTGATTAACCAGCCCCTGCTTTGAGTCAGTTTTCCCTAATTCACAAAAGGCTTCCAAGAATAGGCTGCACAAAATTCAGTTTGCAAATTGCAGGGCAGATTTTTAGAGGGCAGTTTAAAGAATGAAGTCCTAAGGGTGTTATCTATATTTATATCTCTTGTTAAACCAAACTCTTATGTAAATGTTACAATCTGTAAATAACAAGCAGAGTGGCTTTCTTAAAGGAGAGATTGCATCTACATTTTCTGAGGTTCAGCAAAATTATTAGCCTACACAATAGTCTAATGTGCGAGTATATTTGGAAACAACTAATGTTAGTCTGTATCTTGAGCGGCATTTTATGGATATTTAAAGGTTTTTTAAAAAATACCTAGACCTTTCATTTTGCAGTAAAAATTGTCTTAAATTGAAAAACACTGCCCTTAGTGATGGCTTGAAAAAATAGAGATAGCTTTTGTATACTTTTACTTTTTATAGCCATTAATGTTGCAGTAAATCTTGTATTATTGTATACAGTCTAGATTATTCTTCATTCTTTTGCCTTTGGACAGGAAAGAAATTACTGGCTTCCATCAGTGTTATTGGCAATCCCCATATTCTGACATCTGTTCCTTTCTAAACATTTTACCAACCTTGATGAAATGTAGTTTAGTGTTAGAAGCTGACTTGAAGAAAAAATTGGATGATAAAAAAATAACATTGGTTAAACACCAGAAGTAATTTACCAATGACTCTCAATATTTTGATGGCCACTGCAGTTTATTTCAGAAAAAGCTAGACATCTTATAGAAATTTTAATCATATTTAATCTTTAAATTAAGCTGAATAAATGACTTCTCATTTTTTAAACGGGAGGATAGAAGACTGAGTTCAGTCAATTTTAATCAGACTCTTTGTGTGCTGTGTTTCTAAGGAATGTTTGGGGCATATTTTGGAGGTATCACATAATAGACTTTTCTCGAGTGTGTGAACTTTTTCCATGAATGTTTTTGTACACAACAAAGGGCCGGATTCATCCCATTGTTACTCCAGTGGCTTAGTGGAGTTACAGGAGCATAGCACTGGCACTGCAAAGTGAAGAATTTGTACCTTGGAGGGTAGAGCCCCAACAAAACTAGCATGATCCCAAAAAGTGGCTCAGGAAAAAATGACGGGGGACAAAGAATGTGTATCCAAAAGGCGAAGACAGAATAAGCTTTGTTAGCTTTGGAATGACTGCAATTTGCATACGTACTGTATCATTAGATGTAAACATCACAGTTTATTAAAAGGACAGCACAATATCATATAAGCAAAAATGAAGTCTGTGTATCTATTTATATGGAGTAGCATGCATACACTCCCACTCCCGACAAGCTATAGTATCTGAGTTAGTAGGTATAATGTGTGCATGTATACACACATGTGGATTAGGGTTGCCACCTCTGGTTTTCACCTTGACACTTTCATAGGCCAAAATGGGAGTCTCGGGGTCAAAACCATTAGAGGTGGCCACTCTAATTGGGTGTAATAGATATCCGCACGAATACCTTTCTTACATGGATCTCAACATGCACTAGAGAACATGCCAATGTCTTGCTGTTCCTCTTTGAAGTGTTATTTAGTAACCTTCAGTCAAAAAACCAAGGGTCCTGTGAGTGGATGGCACTGGTTTTAGCACTTCACGTAGGAATGAGTCCCGTTCACTCCAGTGAGACTTGTACCCATTCTCTGCACTAGTGTTGGTTTTATCCTCTTGGAGGATTGCACTGAAAGTAACCTATCCCTGACCCCACAGCAAAACAGTGGTAGACTCTAAAAGCGGACTCAGGAGTCCTGACTGTCAGCTCTACGTTATTATCAGCAGGCATATTCCCTGCCTTATGTTCTTTTGAATACCAGATACCCAGCCCATACCACCTCTGAGCCCCTCTTTAACATATGGTCTCTGGGCTGTTGATGTTCACCTGCTTAAATATCTGTACAAACTACTAGTAGGAAATGTATAAATATGTAACAGATTTACACTCTCACCCTGGGATTAATGCATTGTGGACACAGGCCCATCCTCCTCCCTCCCCCTCACAATCACATTTTATTTTTTCACTTGCTCATGTGGTGTACACCTGTGACATGCTGGCAATGCACTTGCTCGCAGTGCAAGAGACCCTCCGGTTCAAAGCCATCCGTGCCTCTTTGTTCTCTTATGCGTGAACCATTCTAGGGTTTTCTCTTAGCATTCAAATTACTTGGGTGTGCTATTACATCTTGAAATCCCCCTTTGACCCTTTTTGGAATATGCTGAAATAAAGGTTGAAGCAAAAGCTAGTAGTATTAAATAAATAAACAGATGCAGAGAGACAACTTACACCACAACCTTTTGCAGCTCACGAACCAGCAAATGCTATTTTATGTTTTTTCCTGCATAGTAAAAATAGACAATCCTCACCCCACACAGCAAAGACTGTGATTTGCTGTGATTTGTATTGAATGCGGTCCTTTCCTCCCTCCCCTCAAATGTAACACAATTGCAGAAACTCCAATGCTAAATCACCTTGCACAGAAATTTCTGCAATATCCATATGCCCCAAAGAATCTTCTTATTCTCTGCAGCAGGATTAAGTTGAGCCACAATGCTCAATCTTGCAAGGTGCCAAGGACCAGCTGTGGAAATCATATGTATGGAAGGCATTCAGTATGCCTCAAAAGGCACTCAGCACCTACAGGATTGGGTCTATAATGATTCTATGGCCCTTTTTATATGCGTGGGTGCTGCCCATGTAAATCCCGTGGCGGGTCTGTGTGTGTGTGCATGCGTGCATACCCGCTCTCTCACACACACATGCACACCCACCTCCACCCATCCCACACGCACGGAGCAGCCGTCGAAAATGGCAGTTGCTCCATGTGTGTTGATGGGTGGAGGTGAGTGTAGATGAGTGTGTGCCCATCTACACCCTTCCCCCCCACCGCACACAGGCCACGGTACAGGGGGGTGGGGGTCGGTGTAAAAAGGGCCTATATTGGTTCTCTATTAAGTGATATTAGGGCCGGCTGTAAGCAGGGCCATGGCCTGGGCCGTGCAGTAGGAGGGGCCCCGCAGGGAGGCCAATCTTTTGGGGCCAGGACTCCTGAGGCTCCTATATGGGCTGCTTCTGCGGAGTCCTCACCCCACCTGCAATTCTCAACCCCTGGGGTGGCTATTCCTGTGAGGCCTTGCTCCCCAATTTGCCTCACCTGACCTCACTTATTAGGATGGGAAGCATAGCTTTGCAGAAAGTGGGTTATAGAGGTGGGGCTATGGAAGTTATTCATGGAGGTCCCACACTTTATTTTTGCCCTGGGTGCCGCTAATTCTAAGGCCAACCCTGGATGACATTGGTGCAGTTTGTCGAGACCTGAAACAAAAAATCTTGCCGAGTGCTGCTTCCATTGGAAACAGAGCATTCCCTGAAATTTGTGACATGGAAACTTACCGGCTTTTCAGCTGTTTTTCCAATTGTCCGATATTTTTCTCATGTTGAATGGGGCTGCCATGGGCCAATCCCAAGTCCCATGTGTGCCCTGCGTGCACCTCTGGGAGCTGTGGAGATAACCTGTCAGCTAAGCACCAAGGAAGTGCTGGAAATTGCCCAAAGTGCTTTAAAACTGCCATAAGACTGTTGAAGATTTCCTCGAAAGTGACAAAAGTGCTGAAAAAGTCTTGGAAAGTGATGGAAAAAATGGTGGAAACGTGGAATCACTGGAAACGGATGAAGTCCTGACAGACACTCGCAAGCATTCCCGGAAGGTCGATATTTCCCTTTGGAACAGGAACACATGCGTTCGTCCCGGCCCTGTTTACCAGTAGCCTCCCTGCTATTCCAGGTCTTGGTCTTACTTGAGAAGTTAAATTGTTAATAGCCTAGTATGACAAGAGCAACAACAAAAAGTTTACAGCAAAATAACTTACCTCCCAACGCTGGACCCCCTCTGCATGTGTGGCCAGCAGGCGAGCTTTGTAGGCGAGCGCTCTCCCCAACTCCACCAACCCCGCCCCCCCCCCCCGGTAGGTGTACTGGGAGCTCCCACAGAGGCTGCACTTAGGTGGGAGAGGCACCCCTTTCATTACATCCTTGGTGACAGGAGCACAAGGGGGAGAGGAATCCTTCCCCTCCTAGGTGCTAAAGTGCAAGAGTGCTGCTAAACTGTCGAGAGTGCAATGATTCTGCTGCCGTTGGAGCTCCTGGTGGCAAGGTTTGTAGTGGAAGAGAGGGGGGCTTTATGGGGGTTGGAAACCTGGCAGTAGCATGATTTAGCCTTGTGGGAGTGTGTGGGGAGCAATTCCTACCGCTCCCTGATGCTGTGGAGCCAGCTCCTTTGCTTCTCCCAGGCAGGCCAGGTGAAATTTACAAGTTGGCAGAGAGAAGCAAAGGAGCCCTGAAAAACTCCCGTGGCCAGGCAATTGGGAGGACATTCCTTGGAGGGGGACTCTGGAACCTGTGGCAGGTGGGGGGTGGCAGTGGGAGTTGCTATGGGTTGTGGGGGGATGAGGGAATTGGGAGGTGACTTCCTTTGTTACCCCCTCCGCAAGCCTCTGCCGGACAGATAGATCCTTTATCTATCGGCCTGTTCGCCGTGGACAGTCAGCCTCCAGCCAGCAAAGGGTTCTGCCTCAGTTACCAGCCTCCCTGCCACCGAAACCATCCCCCTACCTGACCACACTGTCCCTTCCCCCTGCAGAGAAACGGCCAGGGAGAAACAAACCTCTCCCAGGACACTAGATCTACCCTGCTTGTTGCAGTGCCTGTAAGCACCACTCCTGGACCTGACTCTGCATGCGCGGCACTAAGTTCTCAGAATGTTCCATCCATAGAGTAAAGTGGGGGCACAAAACATCAAATAACTTCCAAACTAATGCAGGGACTCAAACAATATAATGCAGAGGCACCCTTCACACACATGCTTTAATTTATTGAATGGTTTCCAGATCCTCACGTATAACTGTGAAAACATTCGCTTCTTCAGCTGAGATGGTCACTGAGCAGAAAACTGCACCACAGGCAGCAACTTTCCAAAAGCTATATCTCAGCTGTTTCCCATTGGAATTGGCTGAATTTGGACACTGTCAACCTCTCACCTTAGCAATCCTCCATACAAAGTTTCATAATGATGGCAACAGTTACCACGATATCATAACAAATAGAATGTTCATGCATTATAACAGACACTGCGTTGCACCTTCATATACAGGCACGACCGTGCCTATATAATAGCCTACCATGACAAGAGCAACAACAAAATGTTTACAGCAGAATAACATACCTTTGAACATTATGAGTGACCAAAGAGGGACAAACCCACCTGTTGGCCAATAAACCTCTGCACTGGCTGCCAGTGAATAAACTTGGCCCCTTCATGCACTTACACGCACCCACTCCCAGCATTCTAACTGCATAAAGAGGGACAGATGCTCTCCTGCTTCTCATTTTGTTTAGTTTCTTGTCCTTCCATAATTTATTTATTTATTTATTTATTTATTTATTTTCTAGATTTTTACCCCGCCCCTCCTGAAAACAGCTCAGGGCGGCTTCCAACAATAAAAAATACATATAAACAATTTAAAACACATAAAAAAACAATTCAAGGTATTAAAACAGGGCCCGGGAAACATTAAAACAATAAATAGGGTAGGGGAGAGAAAACCCTATAACCCCCCCTCCCCAAAGGCCTGGGCGAACAGCCAGGTTTGACAACTTCGCCGGAATGTCAATAGGCTTGGGGCCAGGCAAGCTTCCTCCGGAAGGGAGTTCCAAAGGCGCGGCCCGGCCACCGAGAATGCCCTCTCCATTGTGGCCCCCGCTTAACGCAGGGGACCTCCAGGAAGGCACCCCCGGCGGACCGAAGGAGCCACTCTGGGGCGCGGAGGGTAAGGCGGTCCCTGAGGTATGAGGGGCCCAGACCATGAAGGGCCTTGTAGATCAACACCAAAACCTTGAACCTAGCTCGGCACGCTATTGGCAAGTTGTCAACCAGTGCAGAGTCCGGAGCACAGGTGTAATGTGCTCCCGACGACCCATCCCTGAAAGCAGACGGTCCGCCGCATTCTGCACTAGCTGCAGCCTCCGAACCAGGAATGAGGGAAGCCCCACATAGAGCACATTGCAGTAGTCCAGCCTCAAGGTGATGAAGGCATGGATGAGGGAGGCCAGGTCCGGGCCGGAGACGAACAGACGCAGCCTCCGCACCAGATGCAACTGGTCATAAAGCAGCCTTCGCGACTGCCTCCACCTGCCGCTCCAGGCGGAGATCCGCATCTAATATCACCCCCAGACTCCGGACCTGCTGAGCTATAGGAGGGTGAACCCCCCCCAATCAGGGGGGCCACTACCTCCCTCGCTCTCACCACCAGCATCACCTCCGTCTTACCGGGGTTGAGCTTCAGTCTGCTCTGCCACATCCATTCTGCCACGGCCTCCAAACACTGGGATAGCAATGAGACAGCAGGGTCTGGGTCAGTTGAAAAAGAGAGGTTAAGCTGAGTATCATCAGCATATCGGTGACACCACATCCTGAACCCTCTCACGACCTCCCCCAAGGGCTGCATATACACATTAAATAATAATGGAGACAGAATGGAACCCTGCGGAACACCGCATGATAAAGCACGGGGACAAGATGTCTCATCCCCCAGCACCACCCATTGTCTTCTCAAGGACTTTTCCTGGGAGGCAACCAGGGAATTGGAGCCTGAGGTCTGAATATCGGCCTTTTTGCCTCTTTCTCCTGAAAGAGGGACAGTGGGATTCAGCATCCAAGGAGGGATTGTCTCTGCTTAATGGTAGCTGTTGGGAGGTATGAAATAATAGTAGCCTGCAAATAAAATCCTTGTTAAAATTATTAAAAGAAGTGGGGTTTGGTTTTTTTTTTAATGGAAGCATTCACCATTACTGTTTAATTATAATGCAATGAGCTGGCATCTCAAAGTAGTAACGGTAAATGTGTCGGACATTGGAGCATTGGCCTATCAATCCCTCTGTCATGTCAATAGAATCCAAATTAATTTTTCAATCAGTTTGTTAGCAGGGTGGTTAACAGACTTCCCCAACAGATGCCCCAGGGTCTAGACAACTTTAGTCTTGCAATGGTTCCTCCATTTGAAGTTTACAGCCACCCAACTGCATAACATGATGTTCATAACTCCTATTAATAATCAATCTCGCTGCACATAGGCATGAGAATATAGCCCTTTGTTGCTCTGTTGTTACTTCAAATGGAAAAAATTGGTGGCAGTCCAGCTCAGCAATTTATAGCTTGTCATCTTAGCCTTGTGTTATTTTGATACAGGGATATGAGCACATTATATCTGTGTGATAATTTACATTTTTCCTTTCCCTCTCTTATCCAAGATTAGGCCTCTATCCAGGCAAAACTTTGGAAGTTCAGCAAGCCACCCAGGCTTTGTAGCTGAAGAGGTTACTCTCTGTTTCAATGGGAACAGCCCCACAAATCCAGAGCTCACAATCCTCCTTCCTTTTCTATGGGAGGAGCTTGTTGTATCTCCTGGACCAAAACCCCTTCTTAGACCATTGGTAATCATTTATGGGGATGCAGTGATCATGGACAACGATTCCCATCAATTCTTGTAACACTGGGGAATGGGAGGAATCTTCCTTGGTTCAATGGCTATCATTTTGGGCCTGATCTAATTCCCATTGAGATCTGTTTGTTGAGAACTGGATCAGACCCTTAGCCAGAGAAGAACACCTAAAGGAGCCATGTGCCTCTCATGTGACATGCTTCTAGCTGATAACTCTTATGGAGCTCATAGAGGAAGAGAAGATGCTCATTGAGCTAACCAGAGTCAAAGAGGAGTAGGGCTACTACCTCTCTTGGTTTTCACACATCATGGGTGCAGCCACATGAGCTGCAAGGGCCCCATCCCCAGGGGGCCCTGTGGCATGCAAGCACAGAAGGCTGGGCAAACAGTTGCGGGGAAACCGGAGAACTGCTTCCACGGCTAGGGTGGACTACAGCGCTGGACACACGAGCAGGTGCCTGGTCCTGCCCTCCCTCCCTCCCCTGGTCTGACCCAAGATCCTGCTCCTAGCCATGATGTGGCTGCACACAATGAGTGACAGTGCCTGTCGCTCTAGGCCCTGCAGCGCTGCTTCCTGAGTTGCCTCACCTTGGGCATCCTTACCTCAGTCGGGGTAAGGCTGTTCTGTGATGCATTCTCAGAATGTTTTGAGAATGCGTCACGTAGCAGCCAGCTGCTGAAGGAACATCTGGCGAGTACTAGCCAGAGTGGGGTAGGCTGCCCAAGGTGTGGTAGCCTTCCCACTCAGTCTCATCTGGCTTCATCCCATGTCTGAGTGAAGCTCCTATATCATCAGGTTATCCAGGGCTACCACTAGATTTTTTTTCTGGGTGGGGTGATGTTGAAAAGGGAAAGAGGCTCTCTGGCCACAATCCTCTCTAGGAGGTGTGGTCATGTTGGGAAGGGGCAGTAGACTCCCTTTGGTCCAGACCCCTTTCTGAAATAGTTTTGTCCCTTTTGGGGTCAAGTCTGGGAAAGGGGCAACCTTAGTGGGGAGGAGGGAATCCCACAGCAGCCAGCTGTGGAAACCTTAATTAATACCACTTCCAAGTGATTGGGAGAAGGAACCATGCTCTCTCTTCCCATCTAGCAGTTGGGGTGTAGGAGAATCTGATGCACTCTAGAAGCTACTCTAGGATCCTTCTCTCATCATTACTCTTTAGCTACTGGATAAAACTGATATCTTGCATTGAAGGACACAGCTTCTGTCAAATTTAGAGGAGGCCTACTATTGAATTGCAGGAAGTTTTCTTAATAGATGATGGTATGCGCTTTAAGTGCTATCCAAAGCATTGTTTCGCCAAGCCATGAGTATATTTTTAAATGGTAAAAGCCAACAGCCAGTCTGACACATGTTTTGCACATGAGGAATCACATGCCTACCCTTAATGTAAGATAAAATGGGTTCCATATGTGTCTTTTTGGGTGTGAACATTCGTGCCGTGCAACTTTGCCTACTTGCTAGCATCAGCATGTGTGCCTCTGAATAAACCTCATATTTTTCCTGCTAAATCACACACAAAATCTGAACTCAGGGTTGCATGTAAAGTCATAAGTTCAAGGGTTTCCCCCCCTCATGTGTAGCACTCTTTGTTTACAGCATAAATCCTCTGAAGATTAAACTTGAAAAAGACTATGTGATATAATCGACTTAGAGTCAGATTCTAACCTCCAAGACAAAGATAGCATGGCTGCAAAATTCAAAAGGAGGAGAGGTCTTTTGCAGTGCTCCTGAGGGAGGGAGGGATCTTTTCCCTCCTCCCTCCCTTGCAGGCATTGTTCAGAATTAAGGTGCTGGTGCCAATGGCTAGCTCTGTATTTAAGGAGATGCATGTAGTGCTCACAAAAATGGAAGAATGAAAACGGAAAGACAGTGACCCAAACAAACTGCAGAAGGGGAATCTCTACCATTCCAGTGTAACGTATGGCACTTGTTTTTGTTCAGGGATCTTGTGGGAAGGCTTGGCATAAGGAAGGGTGTTACGTTAAGGCTGCCTTATGCCCTGCCCCTGAAGTGGGATCCATGCTGATGTAAGGTTCCACCTGTACTGTATCCCTTTGCAGATTGAGGGATTCATTCACAACTGTTCCAGTGCGTAGACAAGGCATGTGGCACTATAAAGAGAGCAGACATTCCAATACGTTATATGGCCTTCAGCACTCCTTACTGTTTTGGTTATAAAAGTGTGTTTTTCCAGTGCATTCTCCAAGTTTTTGACTAGTTTATATTTTGTTTTATATGAACTAGATTCCCCCTTCCTTTCTTTCCTTAAAAAGAAAACATCAGTCGCTAGAGGCTTAGGATCGAATACTTGAACCAGCTCTGGGTGTTTGGCACTTTGGTGGAGGTGCAAAGCAGCTGTAAATCTGAGGCCACGTGTAAGTGAATCCTTGGCTGTTGAGGGGAATGGTCAAGGGGAGTGATGTTATCACTGGCTGCCAGGATGAACCTTTGGGGGCTTTTGGCAGGGATCTTAAGCATCTAGAGTTGTCCAGAGGCTGCAGCAGGGACTAGATTGGGAGTCAAATGGTCTCAAGAAAAAGGGATATAAAGATAACCTAATATCACCTCTGGAACGTAAAGATAACCTGATCTCACCTCTGGACCCACTCCTTCCTACCCCCAGCTCTTCTGCAGCTCAAGGTTTGTGATTTAGTTTATAAACTAATTGGGGACAGGAACTCTCCCTTTCTATATGTTTGTGCAATGCTTAGCCCATGTTGGTCATTAATACAACCAAATGTTTACTACCAATAACTTATTGTCATGAAGCCTTTGCAGATTTTTTGCTAGGACTAGAAGATGATTCCTTATTTTATAAGAAAAATGGGGTGTTCTCAATGCCTGCGTTTTATTTTCACATATAATTATCTCCACATAAGTCTTCAATTTTGAACCTTGAATTGGATACACATGCACGCTGGCTTATGTGGAAAAGATCAGTGACAAAAATCCTATGTCATTTCCATACCATAATTATTCTCTGAATCAGGCCCAGGGTCCTTGGGAGTTCTGAAACCCTACAATAAAGCTGTTGTGTGACTGTTTACCTACAGTACTTAGGGCCTAATTCCATTGCACTCTCTCTCTCTTTCTCTCTTTCTCTCTCTCTTTAAAAAAAAAAGAAAGCATATTAGGGGAGATCTATGCAAAGGGAGGAAACTTGCCTGACTTTCCATAGTGCTTTCATTCTCAGTGGATAGAGCAGATTCTTCCAGTTTCAGAACTTTAAAGTGACAGAGTAACTTGAAATCTAGGACTCTTTACCCCTAGGGACTCACCCCATATTTAGCAGGTCAATAATGATAATGATTTTATTTACTTTGAAAATATATTAAGGGGAACCATCAGTGGATCATCAAAAAGCACCTGGAGAATTATTATTTTTTTTAAAAAAAGTCTTCAGGTGCTTTTTTAATGTGAGGAGGGAGGAACTGAGGCATATATCTGGGGGAAGCAAGTTTCACATTGAGAGACCTGCTACAGCAAAGATCTGATCGCCCGCTGGCTTAAGGCACAATGGCAGGGTCCCCAAACAGCGTGTAGTGGTTATTGAGCAGAAACAGCCATCTGGGCTAGGTTTCAGGAGCAGGTCTCTAATATAGCCAAGGGCTAAACTGTTCAGGGCCCTGAAAACCACCCTACTCACCAGGTTTGTAGAGTGTGAACTCACCTTTCTCCCTTGGTTTGCATTCCAAGGAGAAGCTGTTAGTTAAGTGTGGGCTGCAGCTGCCCTGAGGTAAATAACAGATCACAGGGGAAGAAAGCAAAGTAAAACAGCAACAACTTGCTCTACCTTTCATCCCTGCTGTTGGGCACTCACTCCAGGAAGCTGTAGATTATGGAACTCCTGTTCCTTGGAGTTCTGCCTAAGCCTGAACCTGCTCATCTTTCCGAAACAATGACCCTTTTCAAACAAGACACGCCTCCTGTGTGAATGCCGTGGCGGGTGGGTGGGGTGGGTGTGCACACTCCCGTGAAACACGCATGCCCACCCATCGCCCACACATGGAACAATTGGCCAAACCGGTGGTTGCTCTGTGCGGGGGGGAATCGGTGTGCACTCGTATGCACTGAACACCCGCCACTACCCCGCACCGCCCATGCTGCGGAGTGCACACTGACCGTCCCCACAGCCGCAGCCCGTTAAAAAAGGGCCAGTGTAAGACTTTTCTGTTTGACCCTGCATTTGGCAAGCTGGGATAGGGCGGGATGGGATTGGGTGGGAGGTGTAGGGGAAGGTTGGGTGGGAAGGGGATTTTAAAAATGGATTTTAATGGTGTTTTTAAAATTCTTGTTTTTATGTTTGTAAGCCGCCTAGGGTGGCATGGAGATATGACTAAATAAATAATTCACATTTTGAGCTTGTCCTGGATTTCTGGAATGTGGGGTGAGGAAGAGGAGCGAATCCACATCCCTCATCCTGCTAAACACAGAGCTAGGCCTGTAGCCACATTCTTGACACCGGGGGAGGGGTGTGTGTGTACAAATCCTGGGTGGTTGACAACTATGTGTATCACAGAAAGGTAGCCAATGGGCTACACTCTAAGGTAGGGATGGGGAACCACCAGCTTGTGGGCCAGATGTTTTTAAATTGTTGTGTTGATTTTTTAAATTGTTTTTATTGGTGTTGTAAGCTGCCCTGAGATGTCATGGGCATGAGGGGGTGGCAAATAAATGTAATAAATAAATTCGGCCATTGACTATTTTTTGTTGTTGTTATTGTTGTTTTTTAATGTTGCTGCTTTCCAGTTCCGGGATCTGGTCCATGGATCCAGTTGCTCCCACCCTCAAACACCGAAAGTGTGAGCTTGAAGGGAGAGGAGATGCTGATTGATCCACGGCATAGACCCATGTCTGGACCCTCTCCTTCCTTCCCCCATCTTGTGCACACCCCTTACGTGAGGGTATCTGTGATTCAAACCAGGATCTTCTAGCTCCAGAGGTGCTGTGCCTATCTAGGGAACCCCTGCTCCCGCCCCGGGATAGGTTTGCATGGCCAGCATTGAGCCTCATGGACTGGCTTGCAGGTACCATCTTCCTGTCAGGTTTCTACAAGAGCATGCAGAGAGGCATTCAATGACTGACCCACAATTCTGGAAATCCCTCTCCTTGGAGATTTGTCTAAGTCCTAGCCTGCTCATCTTCCAGAAGTGTTTTAAGACCTTTCTGTTTGACCAGGCATTTGGCAAACAGGGATAGGGTTAGGTGGGATTTGCGGGGAGGCTAGGGAGTTAAGGGGCTTAAGGGGATTTTTAGATTTTTTTCATATGTTGTTAGTTTCCCTGAGCCTTAATGGAAAGTGTGGGGTATAAATGTGAATAAATTAATACATTAAATAATTAGTTCTAATTGGACAATCCTGACCCAATGCCTCTTTATACTTCCAGGTCAGCACCAGTACCTTGCCTTGTGCAGTAGTGCTACTGCTGCCTGGTTTGGTTTCCTGGGTCCCTATTACCCACCCTACAACCTCCCAGAACTGTTCCTCGCTCCATTACCTTTTTCTCCACCTCCTGGCTCTCCCTTGGATGGTCTACCTGGCTTCGCCCCATGCATTTGGACTCTTACACCACCTTTGTAACAGGCTTTTGGCTGGTACCTTTTATCTCGGGCTGGCCTTTCAGAATAGACCACCTCCACCCCCACCCCACCTGTACGTTGACACTACCTTGCCTTTTCTCCTGCTGATTCTGTTGTTGCCACTCTGGTCTGGATCCTGACACTGTGCACCAAGGTCCAGATCCCACAGCTTAGCTCTAACACCTTAAGTAACCCTCTGTTCCCAATTCCTATCCACCCTGCACAGTTTGTGCTAATTTTCAAAATTGTTCACTGTGGGAAATGGTTTCTGATTTCTGCATTAAAGCATGTCCTGTGCAGTTTGGGGGCAATCTCATCCTTAGCTTTGTGAACATCTTGTGTCAAGCGTCTTTGTTTCAGAAAACGTACGAATTGCTTCTTAGCAAAGACTGGATAAATAAGCCCCTCCGCCCCCTCCCCCCTGGAAAGAGAGTTTTTTATTTAAAGACATTTAGATGGTTTCATGTGCTATATGTGTCCCTTAACCTGCTGCCAATGTCTGTGGTTTTTCTATCATTGGTAACTCTATGACTTCTACTATCCTAGGATCTTTATCAGCCCAATATTCCTGTGAAATAGGGAAGTAGTACAGGGTTGTTTATGACCATTTGAGGATGGGAAAGAAATTGAGGCACACAAAAATTAAATAACTAGACCAGAGTCACACAGGAAGTCTGTGGCCTAGCAGGGAATTAAACCTTGGTTGCTAAAGTGTCAAGTTGGCAATTCAATTAATGATTGGAAATGAGCTTTCCTGTATGCTCTATGTGGATGAAATGGTCTTGCTTTCACTATCTAAAGTAGGCCTACAAAGAATGCTTAATAGAATATTGCACAGAGAAAGCTTTAGAAATTAATGTACAAAAGTCAAAGGCCATGGTTATTGGGACCAGGAAAGTTACCATTGGTAATAGATAACAAGCAATTAGAGACAGTTAAAAACTTTTCATACTTAGGCCTTACTTTTTCTTCTTCCTTATCCTGGGTGGATCATGCTCAGAAGGTAGCCCTGAGGGCAACCCGGGCAATGAGTAGATTTTTGGCATTCTATAATAAAACAACAAAGCACCCTCTCAAGGTGGGCAAAGTTAAGATGGATGCCATGTTACTCTATGGAGCAGAACTTTGGGGCCTTGATACAAGACCTTTAGAGGTTATAGAGAGGGCAAATTTTCTGCAAAAACACCTGGCAGTTCAGAGGAGCACATCCCGGGCTATAGTTAGAGTGGAAACAGGCACAGTAAATATTGCCACCAGAGCCAGACTTAAGCCCATTACTTACTGGCTGAATCTTAGAATTTCTCCAGCCAGATTACCCAAGCAGGCTCTCATGGAAATGAAATGAGCTCTCCAAAGTCTTTAACAAAATCTTGGCTTTTTGATGTTAAGCAGTCACTTGAATGGGTGGGTCTGGGCTCATTTGCCTATGAGGCAAACCCCCTACCTTTGGCGCATGAAAGACGGATAGTGGTAGACCGCTTCCTGGATATTTCGGCACAGGAAGATTTACCAAGGGCAAGGGCATATAGCCACATCCCGTTTTATAAGTATATTTGTTTTGACGATATGTAACCGCATTATCTGTCAGTCATTACCCAATTTTTTTGCAGAGAGGCTTTGACTAAATTGCGTTTGGGTCAGTTAGACACTAAAGTACAGGAAGGAAAGTGGACTAGAATCCCTTACTCCCAAAGACTTATGTTTTTGTCCTATGGAAGTGGTGGAAGATACAATTCATTTTTTGTGGGTCTGCCCATTTTACCAGATACCTAGGGATGCGTACTTGATTCCAGCTACAACACTGGTTCCCAGTTTTGATTTTTTGGAAAAATCATTGTGGATGCTCCAAAGCGAATCTGTGAATGTTCTGACTGCATTGGCAAATTATGTATTTGTGGCTCGGAAACTTTGCAAGCAGGTGTGCAAAAGAAAATAAGCTAGGGCCTCGAGATTAGCTCTTGATATGCGATTCTGGTACCTGTCATAGGTATAGAGTTATAAAGTAGAGATAATATAATTATGAAGTTAAAGAAAACGAACAAATATATGTGTTTTAAAGCTAAGGATTGGATTCTGTATGTAAGAATCCATAAGTGTAGGTATTTATGTCATGTTTTGGTGTCTTGTGATATTTTATATATTTATATATACCCGGTGGGGTAGGCGGCTGGACTGGAATGAACCGGGCCCACAGTCTGGGCCCAAGGGCTGCCCAGGTGGGCTATATCAAGCCAAACCAGGTGGGCACATTTGTTTCCATGCCATCCCAGCCCAGCATGGGGATTGCCATGGCCACCAGTCAGCCATGGCTGCCTGTTATTGTTAGTCATAGCTTCCCGTCAGGGCAGAGGGTAGGGTACTAACTGCTAAGGCGAGGCCAGCCAGCTGCTCGTCACTCCCCGGCCCCCTTCCCCAGCCAGGTTAGGCTGGGGAAAAATTTATTCCATTCCTCTACCTGTCCCGGCCAGGAGTGGCCAGGGGCATGCGCCCCTCCCCAGGAAGTTTTTACCCTCTGTCTCCTCCCCTCTCCCCAAACAAAAAGGCAGTCTATGAGAAGGCAATATGAATACATTGGGTAGTGACAGTGGACCAGAAGAGCATCCTTAAAAAAAACACAACAACCTGAAATGATCAAGAGCAGCAATGTAAATGTATCCTTATGCGGTAGAGAATAAACATCAGAAAAACAAGTATCCATGTAAACTCACCAGCTCCTTGATTGATATCTTAAACTTATGTGCCACAGCACTCTTTAAGACTGTGTAGGGGCCCCGCTAAATCCACATTCTGAGTGTTGTGCAAAATCCGTATCATTTGCAATGTTCCGTAAGGTTTTCTCTGCCACCTGATGCAAGAGAGGTGGGGGTCATTGAAGTGCAGGGTAATCAGTATGTGCGTGTGTGTGAATGTATTCTCATGGGACAGGCAAACTCAGAATAAGAGTTCTTTCACACAACCACTTTCCCATTACAGTCTTATTGCTTGTTCCTTAATCTGTGGGTATTAACAAAAGAGATGATAGCCCACGATAGCCCTCACCAGGTGGTTATCCACCTGATTGTTGATTAAGTGTTTGCCCCCACCAGACACATGGTCACCACCCACCAGCCCCACTCACGCCAGGGTCTTGTGGAACCCACTGTGTGGAAGAATGTGAGCTAATGTGCGACCACGTGTCCACATCCCGCCAATTATGCAGCATGGAAGAACACCTGCATACGCATTAGGTTTGTTGTGCTAAACATGTGAGTGGGGGGCTTCATGAACCAAACCCAGACTCTAATGGGCTTTTGTCTCATTTATTTACACCCCGTGTTTGTTTTGTCCAGAAACAATGCATTCAAACATTCACTAATGATTCCCCTGCATTTCAGTGGCTCTCTCCATGCATCAGTGGTAGAGAACAAGGGATCATCATGGAGCACAGAATGTGTTAAGGATTTCACACAACACTCAGAATGTAGTTTTGTGCCAGTACCCACTGTGAGTGGTGAGCTTCCAAACGGGAAGGCTATTGTCAGAATAAATTCTAATCCTATTTTTCTGTTGTATGCACCCGACCTCTGAGAACCCTCTTGGTGCCTTTGTGTCCCAGCCACGTCTGTGATGGTTCTTCTCCTTCTAGTTCATGCACAAATTCTAAGTCATGCAGACACAGAACATGTGTGCGCACCTGCATATCAATCTGGTCTTCATATTTTCCCCAAAGCACAAGCTCTTCCAGTCGTAGTTCATTGTGAATTGAGAGGGATTGCTGTGTAAGTTCATGGAATACCATTATTACTCATGTGTAGCAGCCGATATCACCTGTGAATCCCACTTGTCCACTGCATTGCAGTTGCAGGTCTGTACACTGGCAAATACGTGTTTAATAAACTAATAAAGACAGGCAGCCACAACAGCAGCGATGCTGGCCTTCTCCACAGCAGGGGTATCACAGATGTTTTGGATAACAAAGTGAGCCTCACTAACAGCACATGTGCGTAATATCTAAAATCAAAATAATGGGAATCAAAAGGAAAAACAGGGCCACTCCAACCCACCCATGGGAAGATGGGTTTTTTAATTTGTAAATGAACAGCTGAATACAACTTTTGTTCAGCTTCATAAAAACAGAAAAGAAATCTGAAAGAGAAACTGGCAGACACAGAGACCTGGTATGGAAACTGGAAGAACGTGCTATAGACTGAAACATCTCTCAGCTCTCGCCCCTCCCTTATCCAAGTCCAGGAATTATACACCAGAGCCCAGCTTGTCTGCTGATATAAAATTGATAAAGTTCCCACTGACTTGCATGAAGCTATGGTGATTTATACCCAAACTATGAAGACAGCAAATATATATTTGCAGTCTCGGTGCTTACCCCGGTGCCTGGCATCTGTGGGGGACTGGATGAGGACGAGCCGTCTGAGACTGAATCCTGACAAGACGGAGGGCTGAGGGTGTGGTGGCTCCTGTCATTGGCAGGGTCTGCCCGCCCCCCCCAGCCGCTCAGTTTCGTAGTCTGGGGGGTGCTTCTCGAGCCGCAGCTCCGCCTGGATTGTCAGATGGAGGCTGTGGCGAAGGGAGCATTTCACCAATTACATCTGGTGCGACGGCTGCGGCCGTATGTCTCAGGCTCGGATCTGGCCACCATCATCCATGCCTTCATTACCTCTTGACTGGACTTCTGTAACGCACTCTATGTGGGGCTACCCTTGACAACAGTCCAGAGGTTGCAGCTGGTGCAGAATGTGGCGGCTTGTCTTCTAACAGGGACGGGTCAATGCGAGCACATTACACCTGGGCTCCGTACTTTGCAGTGGTTGCCTGTTGTCTTCCGGGCCCAATTCAGGGTGTTGGTTATGACCTATAAAGCTCTAAACAGCTTGGGTCCTGCTTACCTGCGAGACCGCCTCAGGCCCCGGGTCATTTTGCAACCCTTCCGGTCGGCCGGGGGCGCCTAACTCGAAGTCCCCCAGGTATGCCGGGTGGTGACGGCAGAGAGGGTATTCTCGGTGGCTGCACCTCGGCTGTGGAACTCCCTCCCATTGAAGACCCGTCTGTCTCCAGACCTCCCCTCTTTCCATAGATGTTGTAAGACCTGGTTGTTCCACCGGACCTTTGGGGAGGGGGTTGGGGGGAGGGTTTTTATTTTGCCCTAGCTGCTGCTGAAATGTTATGATGTATATTTTATGCATTGTAGTATTTTAGACAGTTTTATTGATTGTTGATTTTATGTTGTGCGCTGCACCGCGCTGCCAGTGTGCAGGAGGATGCGGGATACAAATTTTTGTATAAAATAAATAAATAAATATAAATAAAATATTGCATTATTAGGGGACATTGCCTTTGTATGGCCCTTTTTACACAAGACACCCCCACACAATGCACATGTGGGTGCCTGTGGAGGGGAGTCCTGTGTAAACACTGTGGCTGGGGGTGGGGGGTGTGCCCTCTGCCGCGCAACACCCATCTCCACCCACTTCCACCCATCGCCCATGCATGGAACAACCAGTGAAAACAGTGGTTTCTCTGTGCATGTAGATGGGTGGAGGTGGGTGAAGATGGGTGTGCGCCTGCGTAACCATCCCCCATGTGCTTCCCCCACACTGTGGTGCTCACCCATCCCTCCCGCACCACGGGCCATTTAAAAAGGGCCTAAGATGATTACATATGGTTACAATTAAGAGTGCAATTTTCAAAAGTGCTTAAGGGGTAGATTTTCAAAGGCAAGCATAATTATTTTTTTTGCCTTTGAAAATCTATCACTAAATGACTTAGGCTGTTTTGGAAATGTAGTGTAGGTGCTCCTAAACAAATTATACTTTAAATACTTGTGCTTAATGAATGTACTACTTGATGAATATGAAAGGGAGCCTTGGTGATTTCCACACAATAGGGCAGCTTTGTGCTATTTCAGTGGATTAGAACTACTCCAAATCAAGAAAGTCGAATTTGGAGGATTTTGATTAGGGCTGGAGAAACTTTGGGCGTTAACTAATAAGATGTTAGTCTGCTGTAGTCTGGGTTCAGTCTGTGCCTCCTCCCCACACATGTTTTGTGTGTCCAGCCTAATAAACGGGTATCCCATGGTGTGTCTTTCATGTGCTTGCAGGCAGCCCCCCACCGACAGCACCAGTCAGAGCAAGAGCGGAGGGAGGGGCAGGAAGCGGTGGCTCTTCCCACACTTTAAGATTTCCACCCAAGACTCTATGGTGCTGGCAGACCTGTACATGTGGAGGTGCTGCACTCAACCTAATTGTCGGGATATGGACATGTGGACGCACATTAGCCCACTTTAGTCATCATTCACCCACACGGCGGGCTCCACATTCTCTGAGACCATGCTGTAAGTGGGGGTTGGGGGTCCAGTGGATGGTGGCCCCATGTCTAGTGAGGGTGAACACCTAATAAATAGGCAGGTGAATGTGAACACCCACCTGTGGAGGGCCTGTCTCTTATACACATCTAGATGTGTATAAGAGACAACATCTCATTTGTTAACACCCTTTGTGTGGGTAGAGTTGTATTCTTGGTCCTATATCATAGGTAGATTGAAGTTAGTGAAAAGAGAACACAGGATGTTCCAGTCAGGCCATAGTTTTCTCCATGTAACCAACCCTACAAAATCAGACTTGAACTCAAAACACAACATACAAACATAGATGTTGGCTCTGTCATGGATCTGTTATATACCTTTATTTATCTGTCTATAAACTGTTCTATCACTATCACCAGCCTATCCAATGAAGAAGCATTTGGCTATGGTTAGAAAAGGCTTGAGATTATTGTTTTTGACATGATGATGGAAAGTGGCTAATTTTCTCTTGGGCTGACATTTGGAAGTGTGAGTTTGGCCCCCAAATATGTGTGTGTGTATTAGATTATGAGTCCTTTAAATGAAGAGGATGAGCGTGCACCTTTATCCTTATGTAGTCAAAGTAGGGAACAGCAGAATCAACTGCAAAGTGGAAGGGGAGCTGTCGTTTACTAAAGATCAGGCAAAATTGTTCTGAAAAACCTATGGCTACCTTTAAGACAGGGGACTTGAAAACAAGGGTTGCTTCTTGGTCATTTTTAAAAAAATATGGAAAATGAATCAAAACATGCTCTGGTTTCTCCCCCCTCCCCCCCCTTCCAACTTCCTGTAATGCCTTAGATTTTAGGTGGACGATAGGGCTCATTCACACAACAGTCTTTTAGAGTAGCTAGTGGAACAAACCCACATTCAGAATGTTGTCCTTACCACTTCCTCTGCTCCTTGATGAGCCTGTGTTCTCTGCTATCTGATGCAATGGGTGGGCTCTTGAAATGCAGGGAAACTGCCGTTGTGAATGCATTCTCCTGGACAAGGTAATCATAGGCCATTTTTAGATGGGGCGGGGAGGGAGAGGGGGATGGGTCTGTGTGCACTTGATGGAGCGCACATGCACTTCTGGTGGGTGGGGAAGGGTTAGATGGCGGCGTATCAGTGTGCGTCCCATCCATTTGCCAGCTACCCATGCCCCCGCACGGAGAAACCTGGGTTTTTCCCAGTTGCTCCATGTGGGGAGATGGGTGGAGGTGCCAGGGTCACGGAAGTGCGCACCCAACCACCACCACTTTTAGACAGACAGCACCACCCATGTTCACTGGGTGGAATTGCGTGCTAGGAAGAACTCTTTGGGTAAATGTCTTTAAACGTAATGTTAAAGCGTGTCTGAGACTGTGTTGGGATACTGACGTGACACTGGTTGTGCCCTGTGTTCAAATGTGCCCCATGTTTAGACATGCACTCAATTACGGAGGCAACGGGTGTTCCCCTCTGTACTTTTCCTCAGAACGCAGGTGCAGCCTCCTATGGATGGGGTTTCTAAGCAGCTGTGAAAGCACTTTCTTTGGTGCTTTGTCTTGCAGAGTAGGTGCTAATGTCCCTTGCAGAGGTTGCTGCTGCGAGGGAAATGCAAACATTACATCGGGAAGTAATTTCAGGGGTGCTTTCATAGTAAACAAATTAAAAAATGAGTTTACAACTCCCTTTCAACTGACATCTTTATTTATGTTGTTCCCTGTGAGGGAAATGCCTGTGTTTCATGAGGATAGAGATGGGCAGGAAGGAGACAGCCAGAGCAGACCCGAGTCCCCCCCAGAAAACACAGTGATAACCAGAAGTTGATGCAAATAGAACACTCGATATCTTTAAACGTAATGCTCCCGACATGTTCGTGGGGAATACGTGAGTTGTCATAGCAATGCAATTGTGTTCACATCCCAGGTTTACTAGGAGCCCAACATGTGGACAAAACAATTTTCAAATCTTTATGCTGCTTACATGCAATGCTCAAACACATGCTTGGGCCATTTGCCACCCGATCAACATTACGTTTAAAGACGCCCTTTGAGAATGCATCCCGTGATCCCTGAAGTGCAGAGTAGTGCTGGAAGCAGTCTCACCGGGTACTCACCCAGTAGCCCAGTAAGATTCTTTGAGTCCCTTCCCCCCCAACCAAATTGGACAACCTGTGTGGTATCCAAAAAGATCAGAGCTGAGTCCTTATTGAGCAAGAATAGAAGGATAGAAACAATCAGCTTACATAGAGTATTTTTACTTCATAGGAATGTAGTTTTGCTGGCTGAAAATGTATCTTTTGCATGGAGTACAAGCATAATCCCATGCCTACTTTGCCCTAAGAGTAAAAATATGCTTAACAGCAATTTCAGAAAAGGGAAACAAAATCTATTTAAAGCCTGTTGAGCAGAATATCTCCTTATAGATGGAAACTTTAAGTGAATAATGTTAATGGAGTTCTGTTTTGTAAAATGCATAGGACAACTAATAGAATCAGGCTACTATAAAAGTAGGTGATTGAATTACATTTAAGAGACTACCTAATTTATGACCTTTAAAATAGTTTTTTAGAGCTGTCTTCTTGATGGGAATTGCCAAGCCGAGGCTTTCTTCTTCCAAAATGTTTCACCAGTCTCATCTCACAGTTCTCTACCATTCCAGTCAGAGCACGCTTTTATGTTGCTGGATCTTCTTAGTCATCTCAATATATTAACTGAAGAAACCATTGTCAAGAGACATATCACTATAGGGAAATATTTATTTACTTATTTACTTAGATTTCTTGGCTGCCCCCTCCTGCCACAGCAGCTTGGGGCGGCGCACAACGTAATAACATATAAACATCAATAAATCCATAAGAAATCCATAATATAAAAATATAACTTAAAACTATAAAACAACGTAGGCAGAGCTACAACCCCCCGCCCCCAACCCCTTGCCCCTCACCTCACCCGTCTCTCTCACCAAATGCCTGGCGGAACAGCCAGATTTTACACTGTTTTCAGAAAGTGGGGAGGTCTGGAGCCAGACAGACCTCCGTCAGGATGGAGTTCCACAGCCGTGGTGTGGCCACCAAGAATGCCTCCCTCATCGTCGCCACCCAGGATACCTGGGGGTCTCCAAGGGAGGCATTCCCAACCGATTGCAGGGGCTGATCCAGGACCCCGGGGGTGAGGTGATCTCACAGGTATGCGGGGCCCAGGCTATTTATTTATTTATTTATTTTAATACACTTTTACCCTGCATCTTCCCACACCATGGCGGCTCGGAGCGGCAAACAACATATACAATCGAACAATAAAACTAGATATTAAAATATTTAAAAATTACTAAAAGGCAGAATGCTAAGAGGCAATAAAAGACACCCCCCACCCCTCTACCCACCCATTCCCTGAAGGCCCGGCGGAACAACCAGGTCTTACACGATCTTCGGAAAGAGGGTAGGTCCAGGGATAAACGGGCCTCCATCGGGAGGGAGTTCCACAACCCTGGTGCGGCCACTGGGAACACCCTCCCCACTGTCACCACCTGGAATATCCTGGGGATTTCAAGTTGGGCGCCCCCAGCTGTCCGCAGGGGCTGGGAAATGACCTGGGGTCTGAGGTGGTCTCGCAGATAAGCAGGGCTTTATAGGTCAGAACCAACACATTGAACCGAGCCCGGTACACTATAGACAGACAGTGGAGAGAACGAAACACTGGTGTAATGTGCTCTCGGCAACCCGTCCCTGTCAGGAGACAGACCGCTGCATTCTGCACCAGCTGCAGTCTCTGGACTGTTATCAAAGGTAGCCCCACATAGAGCACGTTGCAATAGTCCAGTCTTGAGGTAATGGGCCCGGGGAGTCATATAGCATAGCATATTAGTTTTGGAGAAAATTTTGGACCAGACTTAAAAAGATAGAAATTGCCACATTGAATGAAATTAGTGATTTGTCATGCCAGGTACTTTAACTTCATACCCAAGGTTAACACCCTAAGTTCTGGATTTTGCTTCTCTGGAGCTTCATGGAGCTCTTGCCTAAAAGGTGCAGTTCATACTATCCTTGTTTTATAGAAACAAATATGCTTTTATACCAAGGTGAGAAAATTGCAAAATTGATTGAGGTTGAAAAAGGTTTCAATGATACATCTAAGAAACTGTATTTTTTTGGTTGAGGAAGTGTGTGCAATCACTCTTCTCTTGTTGATTTTATTGATGTCACAGTTTAAAATTCCTGAATTGTGGGATCAGGACCAATCTGCCTCTTAAACATTTGTATAATTTTATGACAGACTGGAAGAAGCTTGTGTGTGTTTTTGTGCTAAATTGTAATTCCAGTTTTGTTTTTAGTACCTTCAAGTCACAAAATGCATTAGGGTACAGTAAAACTACACCAAGAACCACCATCATAAACAACCCCTTGTCTTAAACAACCACTTGAAATTATCCCCATGTGGCTTCTGGTACTATTTACTGTGACCCTGTGTTAAGGACCACCTCCAGCATGTCACAATTTTGGCTGCTTCATGTTGTGATCACTACAGACAAGGGTAAGTGTAAACATAAAATATGATGTTTCAGCAACAGTGGGGTAGTGAACTAAAACTGTTAGAGCCTGGAAATTCAAAGCAAAAGGCGAAATTCTGTTTGCAACTTTAACATGAGTTATACAGAATTGCATATAGTGTTGGCTGTAACTAAATTTAAACTACACACACATTGATGGGGTGTGTCCCTCCTTGGTTCCTCAGGTTCGGAACCTTGGAATTCTCCTCGATTCACAGCTCAGCCTGGATGACCAGGTGGCAGCTGTGGCGAGGGGTGCATTTGGTAAATTACATCTGGTCCGACGCCTTCGACCATGTATCTTGGGTTCTGATCTTGCCAACATGATCCATGCATTCATCATTGTGCGACTGGATTACTGCAACGCGCTCTATGTGGGGCTACCCATAGTGACGACCCGGAGTCTGCAGCTGGTGCAGAATGCGGCAGCCTGTCTCCTTATGGGGACAGGTCATTGGGAGCACATAACACCGGTGATCTCTGATCTTTGCATTGGCTGCCTATAGTCTTCTGGGTCTGATACAAGGTGTTGGTTATAACCTTTAAAGCTTTAGATTGTAAGCTCCAGGCAGGGACTGTGTCTATCTTGGGGTTTTTGGAAAGCACCAGGTACATCGCTGGCGCTATATAAATGCTTATAATAAAATAATAATAATTATTAATAATAATATAATATACTGCCCCACTTATCTGTGGGACCGCCTTATTCCTTGTGTCCTGTATCGGCCTCTGTGGTCAACTGGGGATGCCCACTTGGAGGTCCTCAGGGTTTCCCGAGTGGCTACGTTTGAGCGAGCGGTCTCAGTGGCCGTGCCACAGTAATGGAAGTCCCTCCCAGTGGAGATTTGCCTCTCTCTGGATCTCCCTTCTTTCTGCAGAAAATGTAAGACCTGGCTCTTTCGACAGGCATTTGGTGAAGGGGACAGGTACTGGGTGGGGGTTTTTATGTTTTTGTTTTTATGGGGTTTTCCCAGGCCTCTTTTGGGGGGATTTTCAACCTGATTTGTATTGTACGTATATTTGTTATTTATTATTAATTAAATTATTAATTATTATTATGTACACTGCTCTGGGCTGCCATTGGGCAGGGGGTGCGGTATAGACATGTTTTTATAAATAAAATAAATATATAAAACTTGGGGGTTGGTCTAGATGACCCTTGAGGCACCTTCTAGCCCTACAATGATAAGCAGCTGGGTAGGTTTGCTGAATGCTCCCCTGACCATACAGATAAATTATTGCCTGGATCTCTAGAGAGATAAGGGAGCCGGGTCTGGGTGAAATACCTGGCATTTACGCAAAACAAAGGAGGAATGTTTACACTTGGGTGCTTTTACATGGACTGCACCCATGCCTCTGCTCTGCCTCACACCTGGGTGGGCTGTTCTTTTAAAGGCCGGCCGCCCAGGTGTGAGGAAAAGCAGGTGCTATCTGCTCCAGGCCAGCTCAGCTTGAGGTGCTCTGAAACATCCCAGAACACAGCAAGTGGAGTGGGACGCCCCAACCCAGAGCACCAGCTGGGGGCGGTGCAGCAGTCCATCTTCTCGGTGGACAGGCTGCTGCAGCTCTGCTTCAGGCTGGGGGTTGCCACAGCAACACCATAGAGCTGCGGGAGCCAGCCTAGAGTGTCAGGCAATCCACCCGCAGCTCTGTGGGTGGGATAGGAGGTGCAGGCAGGCCAACTGTGGACTGTGGCAGCCGCAAGGTCCATTTAAACCTGGCGCTGTCAGGGCTTCACATGGAGATGTGGGGCTAGCCACCCCTGGAGTAGGTGTGGGGGTGATCTATCTAAAGACACCCACTGATAAGTACTATCTATTGAGTGTTTGAAGCCGCTCATTGTTCTGTTAACACCACAGTCCTAACCCCAGTGGCCCATTCACACTGGATATTAGAATGAATGGCCCATTGAAATGAATGGCAGATTGAAATGGGAAACTTCCGTTTCAAAATTTCTCATTGGAATGGGAAAAGTCAATGGGAAAGTTATTGAAGTCAGTGGGAAAATGAATCTGTAAATACAGATATCCAAAAATCTTTAGATATGAATCCATGATTAATCTAAATCTGTAAACTGATCCAAATTCCCATCCCCAGCAAATGGTGGCTTGGGAGCCACATGCAGCTCTTGAGTACCTGGACTGTGGCTTTCCCCAGAAGTTGCTGTCAGGGGAGGCATGTTCATGGAACTCCCTCAGGAGCAAAAGACACCAAGCTGCTCTCTTGGCCACTAGAGCCTCCTGGGAGCCGTGGGAGCAAGGGGAACATGTCTTGTGCTAGTATTGCTGCTGCCCAAACACTCTAGACTACCTGGGAGCCACAGCTTTGATGTAGAGGGAGAGGGGAAGGGTTGGGAGCTGGGGGAAGGGGAGGTCACTCTGCGCTGTCCCCACCATTGAGGGGTTCTGCGGTTTACGTGGCTCTTGGTGATATGAACATTTCGGTATGTGGTTCTTGGACTTGGGAAATTTGCCCACCCGTGGCTTACACAGTCTTTCCATTGGATTTTAGGGATTGTGAAACTTTTGACTTGCCAATAACAAAGTGAACTTAAAGATGGGAAAACTTGCCTCATAGTTGTTTGCTCTTCTGAGCATTGCCATTTGCATTTATTTCATCTTCTCCTCAGGCCAGCATTGGTCAGTGTGTTAGTTGTAGCCAAGAATGTTATGTTTTCACACTAGTCTTTCTGCTCTTACTTTGCACATTTCATTTGCATTAAACTAACATCTGGGCTTGAACAATATCCTCAAACAAATATTCTCAAAGTTCAGGGTGTTCTGATTCAAAACTGTAGCTTGGACCTCAGTCATGATTAAGTTTTTTTGCTTGCTCATAAGAAATATAGAGTTCAGTAAATGTTGTGCATGGCAAAATGCTGTGCATGAATTTGGATCAATTTTAGCAAATGGACAAATGACAAACTTTTATGTTGATAAAACAACTGCTAATTTTACATGTTTGGATCTCAGTGTTACTCGAAAAAAACTCATGGGAAAAAGACTTTTTCCAGGGGGAATAAAATTTCTTAGGGTCTTCTATTCAGGAATCTGAATTAAAAATCAGGACTGCATAGACACCTAATGCAGTTCTCCAGGAAAGCCTTGGTTTCTATGAACTTTGAGTGGTATCTGCAGAATTACATCAGTAGCCCAACAAATAATACATTGGTGCATTTTTAATACATGCTAATACAAAGTAATCACATTTCATGCTCATAAGCTGATTGCTGCAGGGGTCAGGAAGGAATTTTCCCCAATGTTCATTATCAAGTGTTAAGAAGGTGCATGATAGAGAATTTTTGCCTTCTTCTGGAATGCAAGTTGTTACTAGCAGAGGCAGGATACTGGATTTGATGGACTCATATGCTCTGCTCTTTCTATAAAAAAATATGTTCTAATGTGGAAGCCAAATTGGAGTGACCTCACTTCTTTTGCCTATGATTGAATCAGGAAACAAGAATCTTGGAACCCTGCCAACAAGACATCTTGGGGTGCTAGCTGTGATTGAATCAGGTTCTAGGGTAACTCACTGAGAAACAGAGATTTAGCAGGATTTTTCCAGAATTGTACCCCAAACTCATTAAAATATTACAATAAAGTAATTAATGCACATGGCCACTAGACACTCTTAAAATGTAAATTTCACAGCTGTAAGAAATTAGACTTGTTTAAAAATAACAGAAGGCTCAAGTACAAATTATGGAGTGAGAGCCTATAAAATTTCAAACTTGGTTTTAAGGCACAGTCATCTTTTTTTTTTTACTAGATCATTTGCTTTAGCACTGGCATTCACAGGCAGAACTCCCATTTCTCTTTGCCTGTGGGTATATATTTCTTTCATGCCAACTTCTCTCCCCAATTGATGTTCAGGCACCAGAGTGGGATCAATTTTGCTAGTTGAGTTTACCTGTCAAGGGATGGGAGAAGAGTTCCATGTCATTGCAGCAAACGTCTGTCCCACCTGAACAGCAGTGTGCATTCGAAGTTTGATAAATTCACAAATGACAGTACAGGAATGCAAAGTTTTGTAACCACTGGTCAGAGCTTTTTATTGTCTTGCACAGGTGGATAAACCTGATTCCCACAGCAGCGGTTACCTGTCTGTTGTAAATTCTTAGGATCACCACTTTTCCACCCAAGATGTGATTTGCTCAGTGGCATAGCAAGGTGTGGTGGGCCTGGATTGATGTCCCAGTTATGGTCCCCCTTAAGGGCAAAGGGGTTCGGTCTCCCTAAGCAGCAGCCCTCCCTAGGGGCTCCGAGTCAGCCTCCGGTGTCTCCCTGGCTCCCAGAGAGCCCCCAGAGCAGCAGCAATTCTGCTAGGAAAGAAATTTTAAAAGTGAGTGAGGTCCCACTCCAGTGTCTACTCTGGAAACTTCCTTCTTGGAAGAGCCCTTTGCAAGCAGCCCAGGAGCTGCTAGGAAATTTTCAGAGCAAGCAGAGGCAGAGTGCTGACCTCTTGCCCCTTACTGGCCAGTGCCACTCTCCACATTTCCTAGTATGCCCCTAGATTTGTTAGGATTCCTGGGCTTTCCTGGTATCAGAAGCTGGCGAGTCAGTCAAACTTAAGTAAACCTGCAGATACTGGTTAGTTTCCAGCCTCAGTGAGTTTTCTCTATGAAGCAAATCCTGGATGGCTCACTCTGTCCTAGCCAGTTCCTGATCTATTTTGTCCCAATTATTACTACAGCAGAGAGTTTAACTAAGAGCCTCGAAATCCATAGACAGCAAGATGAACCAAGAAGGAACCACCTACTAGAGTCTGTAAAAGCTCTAGCAGACTTGATTCACCCAGAGGTTGCAAACCATCTAGCTTTTCCCCTCCCATTTCAGAAGATGGAAAGGGGAATCAAAATCACGTGCTATGTCCAAGAAAGGGGACTGAAGCCATGTGCTAGTGCATCAACTCTTATTCTAATGGACTGAACAAACAGCTAGAACAAATAGTACAATTCATATTTTGGACTATTATTCATAATTTTAGATAGCCATCTGAATGTCCAAATAACTCTCTAAAGATTTGAATAACTATCTTTATCTGAAATGAATATCCATTTATTTGTATATCTGGATTGTTTGCTTTGGTTACTCTGATATTTTTTTTGATTTTTTTTTTAAAAATTGATCCAAAAATACAACCTGTAAAATCAAATGAAGTGGACATGGATAGTGTTTGGATGCATTTTATTGGACCTGATTTGATGTGGGTGAATTCATTGGATACAGTATTTGCCACCAATATTTGCTTCAGCTCTTTCCGAACACACAGCAAAATGCTGCTCTGTTCAACCCTCTTAAATTAAATGATACCAAACTGATCAAGGAACATAGGGCAAATCCTCCGGCTGTTTAGCAAGTTTCTCCTATTTTCTTCAGTAAGGATGTTAATAGACAAGACAGTAGCCCACAATAGCCTCATAATGGGTAGCCTCCTGCCCGTCGATTAGGTGGCTGCCTGCATCTGCCACCCCCTTGCCCCACAGCCCCCAGTCACGGCGTAGTTCCAGAGAATGCGCAGCCCGTTGTGAAGGCAAATGCTGGCTAAGATGAGCAAGTGCGTGCCCATGTGGCCGCCTCCTATCTGTAAAGGTGTGTGGTCCAGGTCTGCCAGGACCATAGATAACCACGCGGATCACTTAGAGTGGTACAGGGAGTGGGCGCATCCTCTGCTCTCACAGGTGCTGTGCCTGTTTCCTTTCACTTTTTGGAGCACTCCAAAAAATGTAAATAAACAAGAACATGGATGAAGACCGCAGCGGGGGCGGCTTCCTATACCCAAGGGTGGCTGCAGCTGCGCAACAGAAGATGAGCAATGGGTGGTGGAGAGCTGCACTTGTCCATCTGTGCTGTTCATTGTGTGGAATCTGCAAGTGGCAGCTGTGTGCAAACTCCATGGAGGAACCCTGGACTCCAGTGGGCTAATCTCTCATCTGTTAACACCCTGAGACTCATGCTGACCATGTTGGCTAGTGGACCGCGTCTAGTTCTGTGTTCTGTACAGCACCAGGTCACATGACTGGTGCTATATAACTGTCTAATAATAATAATAATAATAATAATAATAATAATGGTGCTAAACAGATGGAGGTAATGTTCTAATTATCTAAACCCACATATAGGCACATACCCTTAGCACTTGGCAATGTCCACTGCACTCTCACTTTGTGATCAAAATACATTTCCATCTTGAGAATCAGTATTAAAATATATGACGGGAGGTCAGACTATCAAACAGCGCGTACGCCAACCAAACCATGTGGGCAATCCAGTGCAAATCTTACAAGGCATGTGCATAAGTATAAAAAGTACAGATTATGACCCTTAATGTCATTTAAAAGCTATTTTTTAAAAATGTAATTATAAATCAAATTGCATTTGAGATCTAAAGCTGACAACAGTGAGCTGAACTACTGAGAGGGCTGCTTCAAAAATAGCTCCTCTCAAACTTTATTAGTGATTAGAGAAAGTAGAGTGCAGGTTGACCAACCAAATAGATCCATAATATTTGCATTTGTGATAGGAAGCTTTGGTAAACTGGTTTTCTAGTCTCAATGACATACTGCAGGATCTTTCCCCTTCTACTTTCTAAGGCCATTTGCTCAGTGTTTTCCCAGAGTTTTGGTTAATTGCTTCAGGCATGGGTTTTTTTCCACATTGCTTCATTTGAACACTTAAATTGTTCTTTTTTGTCTTTAATTCCTTTCCATAGTTGCTTAGTGTGAAGGATAAGGGTATAGGGAAAGGAAAGGAAACACCAGGGGCACACACACACGCCTCACACACTCCCTTACCTCGTGGCCACGGCCTTGGCTTCTCAAATGGTCCCTCAGGATCTTATATGGCCTTCGGGACATACGTCCCCAGCCTAGATCATCATAGGGTGAGCGCACGGCCTTATCGCCCAGGGAACCACACTCGTACGGGGATAGGGGTACACCGGCCAAGGTAGGGGGTGAGTGATGGACAGGAAGTGGCTTCCCGGCCCGGGCTAGGGACAAGGGTCAGGGCTTGCACACCAGACAGGGACCAAGTTGTGGAAGGAGGGAGGAAGGGTACAGTTACTCCACCACTCACGCTCTGATAGCCCCACACCGCACCCACACTCACCCACGCACTCGCTTCCACCACTCTCTCACAGACACTACAATAACTAGGCACTCCAAACCAAACCCTCCAGGGGTCGGTTTCACAGGCACAAGGCTCTGATCACCAGCAACAGCAGCGACCTCTGAAGTGGCTTTTATGCATCCCTAATTGCCTGCCCGCACTGGCGTAGGCGTTCTGAGCGCCGGCGCTGCAAGGCAGGGTGCGTGGTTATGTGGGGCAGCTAGGCGGCATAGCAGAAGCGCATCTTTCACCTCTTGGCTGCGCTGGAGCCGGGGAGGCATCTCCATCCACAGGGGTTACCCCTGCGGGCTCTGCAAGCTCCACTTCCTGTGCCACTGGGGGGGGGGGGTGACAGGGGCATGGCTGCGGCACTAGGTGAGGCCACGGGAACTGCCTCAGGGATCCGTCTCTGCTGGGGCCCTGCCCGGTATCCTGGGAATCCCCTTCCCCTAGCCCTAAAGCCCCAGACCCGGGACCTGACACTTAGTGTAAATAAGAACATAAGCAGTGCCATACTGGGTCAGACCAATGGTCCATCGAGCCCAGCATCCTGTCTCCGACAGTGGCCAATCTCTGTCTTTTGGGAGAAGTACCCAACAGGTTAATATGGGAAATCCATTCCCTATTGTTCCTGCCCCCAGCAGTAAGTTGTTACACCCCCAAAACCTACTTTGCTACAGCTATTAATGGACCTATCCTCCAAGAACTTTTTAAAGCTAATCAACCCCTTTTTAAAGCTAGCTACACTACTGGCATTGACCACTTCCTATAGTAGCAAATTCCACAAATTAATTGTGCACTGAGTGAAAAAATATTTTCTCCTATTTGTTTTAAATCTGCTGCCAGCTAATTTCATGGAGTGTCCCCTAGTTCTAGTACTGTTAGAGAGCTTGGCCACAGACCAGTGCGTCACATATGCTCCCTCCCACCAGATGCTTACCGTGGGCATGAGCAGAACTTACCCTGGACTGTGTCAGGGCTAACACAAGATATGGACTGGGTTCCCAGCGCACATTTTGTGAGTAAGCGACCCAGGACCGTGGTAGAGCAGGTCATCATGTCTGATTGCCCGCTCCACCTAACCCTGGACCGTGGCTGGAGCACTTCCAAGCAGACGCAGCAGCCTCATAGGCTGCCGCATCTGCCTGTCAGGAAAGAGGAGCGTGGGGGGCGGGACCATGTGGACCCACATCCGCACATCCCCTGCCCTCTCCTCATTCCCTCCCCGGCCGCCTGAATGTTTGTTCAGCAGCTGGACAGAGCCCACCCCGGGGTGAGGGGACTCATCTCAGAGTGAGTTTTAACATGGTGGGCAAAAAGCCCATCACGTCTAAAAATGCCCTTTATCGACTTGCTTAACCTTATCCACATGCTTATCTACCTCCTCAAAAAATTCCATTAGATTAGTGAAGTATGACTTCCCCTTCCCATTTGGAAAGATTTGAGTTTGGTAACTGTCTGAAAAGACCACTAAAAGTACTAACTTTGGTTCCTTCAGGTTTTGAGAGCCATAGGTGGCAATCATGCTGAGCACATGGTGTTTCCCACTGAGGTCAAATAGGGTTTATGTCCTATAAAGCATTTGCAGGATCAGGCCCAAGGATGTTACAATTCTAAATAAATGGTCAGCATTATGGCAAATGGAAAGAATTGGTCAAAATAATATAGGCACTGATTCAAATACCCTTGCAATTCTTACAATCTCCCTCTTGTTTCTTTAAGTGGATGTAAAAAATTGCATTAGACACTTCAATAACTTGGAGGAATTAACTGACCCACAAGACACACCTCACTACAAAACGAGCACTTCACTTTTCAAGTTATACAAAGGCACAGAAAGACTTACAATGTGATCCTTCAAGTGGATAAGAACATAAGTAGTGCCATACTGAATCAGACCAATAGTCCATCAAGTCCAGCATTCTGTACTCCGAGAGTGGCCAATCTCAGTCACATGGGAGAAGAACCAACAGTCCCAGTGAGCAATCCATTCCCCGTTCTTCACTCCCAGCTCCCGACAGTAAGAAGTTTATCCCGTAAACTACTTGGTTAATAACCATTAATGGACCTACTCTCCAAGAACTTATCAAGTCCTTTTTTAAACCCAGCTATACTACTGACCTTGATAGCGTCCTATGGCAACAAATTCCATGAGTTAATTATGCATTGAGTGAAAAAGTACTTCCTTTTATTTGTTTTAAATCTGCCAGCAGCTAGTTTCATGGAGTGTCCCCTAGTTCTAGTACTATTTGAGAGGGTAAATGACTGCTCCCTATGTACTCATTCCACACCACTCAAAACTTTATAAACCTCTACAATGTCCCCTCTCAGTCTTTAAGCTTAAGAGACAGACCCAGCTTGTCAAGCCTCTCTTTGTACGGAAGCCGTTCCATATCCTTTGTCATTGGGTAATTTCATCCGTTACGCCATCATGGTGAATCCCCCCCGAGGTGATCATGACGGTGTAATGTCTGTTGGGCCAAAAAGAGATTCCCGCCAGATGTTCACCCCCAGTGGGCATCTCTTTGACCACGGTTCCAGCCCTCCGGCTGTCTGGAGCTCTGGAAGCATGGTCAAAGCGATTCCCACTGGGGGTGAACACCCAGCGGGAATCTCTTTTCGGCCCAACAAATGTTACCACAGTCAATCATGGGGGGATTCACTATGATTGACCGTGGTAACGTCACATCTGTTACCGCCCCACGGCCCGGAATCGATGGATGTTACCACCGCTGATTCCGTGCCGTGGTCCAGAACCCAAGAGGCGGGCAGGCGCAGCAGCTGGCTTGGCCGCTGCACCCGCCCGTCTCCCGGAGGGCAGCCGGCCTAGGGAGTATGGGAGGGGGGGGCTGTGCATCTGCACATTGCACCGTGCGATTCCCTTCCAGAATCCACCAGCACGTCTGTTGATCGGCCGGCACGATTCCAGAGGGGGGTGATTTCACGATTCTGTGCCATGGCAGGGAGCTGCAAAGGCACGTCTGAAATTACCCATTCTCGTTGCCCTTCTCTGTACCTTTTCTAGTTCAGCTATGTCTTTTTTGAGATGGGGCGACCAGAACTGCATACAATATTCCAGGTGCGGTTGCACCATCGATTTGTATACAGTCATTATGACATCCTCAGTTTTATTCTCTAATCCTTTGTGAATAACTCCTAACATTCTGTTTGCTTTTTTGACTGCTGCTGCACAGTGGGCTGAGGATTTCAGTGAATTGTCCACAATCACTGCCAGATCCTTTTCCGGAGTGGTAACTCCTAGCTTAGTACCCAGCATTGTGTACTCATAGTTTGGATTATTTTTCCCTATGTGCATTGCTTTGCACTTGTCCACGTTAAATCTCATCTGCCATTTAGATGCCCAGGCACCCAGTCTTGTAAGGTCCTGTTGCAGTTCTTCACAGTCTGCTCATGTTTTAACTACTTTGAATAACTTGGTGTCATCTGCAAATTTGACCACCTCGCTCTTAATGCCCTTTTCCAGATCATTAATGAATACATTAAACAGCACCGGTCCCAATACAGATCCATGGGACACACCCCTTTTTACATCTCTCCATTGTGAAAACTGTTCATTTAGTCCTACTCTTTGCTTCCTATCCTTTAACCAGTTATGGATCCATAGTAAGACAGTACTTCCTATCCCATAACTTTTTCATTTTCTCAAGAGTCTTATTTTGGACCTTATCAAATGCTTTCTGGAAATCTAGGTACACTATATCTACCGGGTCTCCCTTGTCCACATGCTTATTTACAGCCTTAAAGAATTCCAACAGATTAGTGAGGCATGACTTACCTTTGCTAAAGCCATGTTGACTCTTCCCCATCAAGTCATGTTTATCAACATGCCCAGGATAGTGTGACTGGTGCTAGTACTTAGCATGGGTGTGAGTCTCATACACTTCAATTGGATGTGAACCCATACTAAGTACAACTACCAGTGCAATACATTCAGAGGTTTGCTCTCTTAAACCACTTGCTAAGTAAACAGTATTATTATTAGGGACTATTTATTGGGTTGGGATTGTTTATTTCTATTCTGCCTTTCTTCTTTCTACGGATTGTCTACAAACAGATCATAAGACTGTTGCATTGATTTGTTGTCTACAGTTTTTGCAAATTTCTTCAGTGAATAGTTCTTGATTTTGTAGATGGTTCATAAATTTAGAACCTTTACAATTTATTCTGTCGTGGAGGGTGGCATGAATTGCATACTGCTGTTTCTCTGTTCTGATTGGGTGAGTTATTTAACTCTCTGATACAGTACAGAAGGCATATTGTGAGTATTATAACTGAATATACAATTCAAAATTTGTGCTGTGTTGGCTAAATATATTAGTCATCCAATTAGAAGTAGAAACAATACCACATGACTCACAGAACTAACCAACACAGCACAAATTCTGAATTGTACATTCAAATGTATGAGTTTTAATTCATTCTGTCAACTGTTGTTGTTTTTGTTCTCTGACTTGATGGCTTATGTAATTAGCTGAGACAGCATGAATTGAAAATGTAATGGACAATTTGAAATTGGAATTCAGCGAATATTCAAGCATTTGACCTTAAAATCATTATGGACAAGTAAAGCTCATGCACTCCAAAGATAGCAGAGAGGCCAAATTGAAAGCAAATAGGCAAGGGTTGCCAATGCCATTGAATCAAAATTTGCTTAAGACTAGAAAAAAAAATCCACTCGTAACTCAGCTCTAATGATTATCTCATTTTACAGATGGGGAAACTGAGGCAGAGAAGTTAAGTGACTTGGTCAAAGTTGATAGCAGAGCCAGGATAAGAATTTGGGCATTCCTGTCTCCTAGTCATGTGGTCTGCATACGTCTAGGCTTCTTCACTCAAGCTGATAAAGGTAAGGAAAACTATTGTCTATATTGATGAGTGTGATCTGTTGAGTCATATACTTTAGTAGAGAGAACAAAGACAACATCAGTGCAGTTCTGTAACTTGACCAAGATGCATTATTTGACTGAAAAATTTATCCCACATCTTACCTTGAGTAGCACCTTCCTCTGGGGAATAAACCTGGCAGAATCCATCCCTTAATTCCTCTTTACAGTGTGTAATGTTCTAATATCATTAGGTATGTAATATTCTAATATCATTAGAATATTACATACCTGAGTTCCATGAGAGCCACAAGTTGTATAAGTTAAGCTCAAACACCAACTCTATGAGTAAGGCCAGACAAGACATTAACCCACATTGGGGGACCTTACCCCACATGAGTTTGTGATGCGGCTGACCACCAGGTTGGCTGCCGTAAGGTGTTCATCCACTTCTGCCCCGGGTCAGGCAGCCAGTTACTATGTGACACATCTACTGTAGAAGGCCGGTGACACATCACGAACTAGGGTTGCCCAACCTGGGCTAATGTGGGGTAGTGGGGTAATGGGGGATGGCTGCCTCCCATCAGGCTGGTCTCACGCATCCCCGTCCTGTGGCGAGGTCCATTGGCACCACAGGGCCACGGGCATAGTTCGCCATTCCTGTATGTCCACATCACAATAGGGAGTGGGATAGTGGCTGGGCCGTGGGTGGGGCGAGGCCAGGCACCTGCCCAAGTGACCGACTCCTCAGTCCATCCCGAGGCATGGTGGGACTTGTGACGGTGGCCTGTCCCCTTGTTTCCCCATGGGGTGGGGAGCAGATTGTGCGGCCTGCTCTCCCTGCTGGCCCTAAGTGTGGTGGCTGCTTTCACCTTGCCTGGGACAGGTGGAAAATCCAGCCAGCCTTGTGTTGTGCGGCTTTACCCTTTAATTGCACATGATGACAGATCAGCGTAACAAAAGGCCCTCACCCTTCAGATAATTATGAGGGATACTTAATTATGCTCATATGGCTAGTTCCTCTGGAGTGAGTGGGGTTACTTATAGGAGTATGCTTTCGTACTGTGCACAAGTCTCATCAGAAGACTTCAGTGAGACCATTCACGTTCTTAAAACTAAGCACATGCTTATGTGTTTTACTGGATTTTATCTTTTTAGACTGCCTTCTGGAAGATCACAAAACTATAACCATATATTAGACTCTATCAACTTTCAGCTATTCTCCTCCTTCAAACACGTAACAATAAAATATTCTAATTACTAACCTTGTAGAATGATTAAGTGGATTCTGTAGGTGCAACTACTTGGACAGATTGAAAAGGACTGTGTCCCCTTCAATTTTCTCACCCCTCCCTCACCCCCTTAGGTCTCTCAAAATTTACCACTAGTCTGGTTTGTAAAAATCCAGGTCCCCCCACCTCTCAACAATATTCCAGTTATGGTTGCATCCATAGTAGATTCCCCTTGCCTCAAGAATCTCAAAAAACATACTTAGGATTTCTGAACTATTATTCCCCCAGTCCTGGTTATGGACAAACAAAGTGAGCGTGGATGTTGCTTCTTTTCCGTGGTATGTAATTTACTGTCTATATATTTAAGAGTGTGCGTAACTGTTGCCAAAGAATCTTAAAGCAGCGACAGCCTAGTGATGAAAACACAGGTATGCAATCACAAAGGACCTTAAGATAATTGCTTAAATGACACCTTTTGTAAAATGTTAATCTTTCTGTGAACAGTTCTCCTCATGACAGGCCTCATGAACATTTTCATGTTCTGTGTTTCAGTTGCCTTGCACTTAATTCTGTTTGAGCCATATCAGGGAGACTTGAGGGGGGGGGGGGAATAAAATGCAACCATTAAAGACTTGCTCTTTGTTTTTTCAGTCTGTGACCCCAGCAATCTCTTTAGCAAGCCATGGTTCAGTAAACTGGCACACAGCAGCAGTTCTACAGTGGAAAAATCATAAAACAGATGGAAGCTTTACATTTTTGTTTAGTTTTTAAGAGCAGTTTTTATAACATCGCTTAAAATCATTCTGATGCATCATACTGTTTACACTTAAAGCTTTGTAGCTAAGATGTTTACACTATAGAGAATGTTTTAAGATATTTTATAGTTATGATATTTAGATAATTGGCAAGAAAAAGATAGTTTGTTGAGATTACAGTGATGTTGGTAACCGTGAAGTAACTTATGAGTCTCAATAAATATGTCCAGTTTGGTGGAAAGTACAAACTCAGTTAAAACAAAACAACACAAGAGGGAATATCTTTTTAGTGAAATCATTTCCTTTTCTTAATCAAAAGATGACAGCCACAGCCGTAGAACTCCCATCTGTAATGCACCACACCACGTATCTGTGTGGAGAGTTTTGCGTTTTATGATTGATACAGTTACATCAGATCAGCAAATTGATAGTTTGTGTGAGTTCATGTGAATTGTACACAAAAGTTAATAAAGTTCATTTGTCGTAGAAAAGTTAAAATGATCAAAACTAAATTCCACACAATATCTGTTTAGTGTTTCACTTTCATGCAACTGCATGTAGATGTTTTAATGTAGAATGAATTTATTCAGAGCATGATTTTTGAAATATTTTTTGTTTTAAAAATGCATTAATCAAAACAATAACTCCTTTTAAGTCTTGTAAGTGCTCAGAAGAGAAGTATGAAATAATCTGTGTGTGGGCCACAAATGTTGGGAATGCAAACATTTCACAATAAACATGTTTAAATGAAAGTACTTGGCTAGATATACTGAAAGATAGTACATGCTGGGTTAATTAATGCATACTCCATAAAAATAAACCTCACTTTCAAGATCTGACCAATAAAAATCATTAGTATATTTGGATCAGATGTGCTGATGGATTATTTTTATGTATACGTTAAACTTTTGCAAAGAGAATTGTCCTTGAAAAACCTAGAAACAGATTTCAATTTAAAGTCAAAACCCTTCATTACTTTTACTCTTTGTTCTTTCCATATACCAATATGATGAATGATTCCAGTTTTATCTGCTATACCTGCAATTGATTTACTATTGATGGGTTTAAATTTATCATTTTAAATGTGCAAATCACAGCTACATGGAAAGAGAACTGTTTGGTTTCAAAGAAATGTTTGCCTGTAGAATACAATATCTGATTGCAGGTATAATCAAATTACTGTACCACATTATTTTTGCTCAGAAAAGCATTTATCCTTTCTCATCTCAAACAGAATCATTTCAGTACATGAGTACAGCAGTCTTTAAAGTAAAGAGAAATTTGTACTATGATGCTTGTGAAATCATATATGTAAACAATTTTTTTTCTTCTGGTTTCTTGATTGCATTGTGCTGGTGAGCCAATGAGAAATAGGGTAAGGCCACATGAGATATTAACACAGATTGGGCAACCTTACCTCACATTAGCTCGCGATGCAGCTGACTGTGAGGCCAGCAACTGCCAGAAGGCCTGTGATGCATCATGGGCTACTTTTGTCTCACCCAGGTCAATGTGGGGTAATTGACTGCCTCTTGTCAGGCTGGTCCCATGCCGCTTTGACTCCTGCCGAGGACTGCTGGCACCATACAGCCATAGGTGGAGTTTGCTATTCCTGTGTATCTATGGGTGATTTCAGATGTGACAGGGCGGCATTCGCCCCGTGACGGAATCACCCTATTGATTCCCCGCCGGGATCAATACCGGAATGTCAACAGACGTGCTGGCTGATCCCGGCGGGGAATCTGGAGAGGGGGCGGGGCTGCATGCTGCTACGTGCGGCCGCACAGCTCCGCTCCCCCAGCAGCCTGTCCCCCAGGAGATTGACCACGACCCGGAATCGGCAGTGAGCACGGCTGCCGATTCCGGGCTGTGGTCAGGGAACAGACGTGACGTTGACATGCTCAGCCATGGTGAATTCCACCATAGATGAGCGTGCTAACGTAACATCTGTTGGGGGGGGGGGAAGTGATTCCCGCCGGGTGTTCACCCGGCATCAAGTCCATATAGCAAAGGCGTGCAGAGGGGCACAGTGTCTGCTCTACAGCTATGGAACGCCCTCCGCTTGAGGTCCATCAAAGCCTTTTCCAGAGGTTTTGTAAGATGCTTTTGGGGGGGGGGGGGCAGGTGGGAATAGGATTTCTTTTGTGGAGGGGGAGAATTGGTTTTTTAGGGTATTTATATATGTTTTCAGTTACTTAGACATGTTGTTGTACTTGCCCCAAATTTTAGACAGGAATGTAAATTTAAGTAAATAAATAAATAAATTAATTAAATAAAATTGGATGGAGCCAGTCCTGGATTGCCATAGGCCAATCTAATAACCCAATCTAGTTTCACTGCTATTAATTTTCAGGAGTTAGGTTTTCAGAATTCAGCCTACAGATGCCATTTTTGTATAGCATCGTATATACACCCAAAAATAAAATGCTTGCCAGGCTGAAATACTCTTAAAACATCAGCAAAACTGTACTTGCTATGAATGAGACAAAGGTAGGATTTATAAACTTGATGGAAATGGACTCCTGTTTCTACTTTCAGTTAGATCCTTGTTGGAGTTGGTACTGACTGCAACAGAAATGGAGCAAGGTCCTGTAAATGGTCTGCGTGGGCGGCCTCCTATGTCTGCATAAAATCCCCATGACTTCAACAGGAGAAGGATCAGGGCCAGGATTGTTACTTAGCTCTGCCTATTCCTAAAATACCCACAGTGTGCTAGGCAATTCACTCATATACAAGATGGTGCAAACACTTTATGGCTAAGGCCAGAACCTGAAAAGAGGCATAGATGTTGGGTGTTAACACATGAGACATTGCCCCCTTTTGCCCCCATTAGCTCCAGATTCACCTGCTCGTGTTTTGTGAGGCTGCCAAATGTTCACTCTGGGGCCTCTCTAAACTGCGTCATTGCTGGAAATGTGGAGCGTTCCATGTGGGCAAATCTGGCAAATGCAAGGCAACGCACTGCCATGGGGCTGCCTTCTGTGTGTCACCAATGCAGCTGCCCCGTGATCTCCATCGGAGGGGGCACACATGGTCAGCACCGTAGTCAAGGCTAGATGCCTAGGGTGTCTGAGGAGCAACTGTTCACAACTCTATTGTGGAGGAGGTGGGGGAACCATGGGTGGACTGCGGCAGGAAGGTGCCTGCCCATTAGTTGTGGCCCTGCACAGAACCTGCAGGTGTTGGCTGTGGAGGGCAGGGCACAGAGCAACCATGGACTCTGTGGGCTTTCCGCTTGTGCGTCAACAACTGTAGTCGCAAGTATACAGACTTTTAGCTCGCTACTTAGTTCCTTGTAAGCATCGTTAAAGAAATGGATCTTCTGAAGGATTTGAAAGAGGAGTGGGAGACATCCTTCTGTATTTCTATCCCAAGGGGACGTGAAAGGAAGTGTGAATAATTTGTGGGGTGAGTGGTTAGTTATATTACTAATGGAGCAATGAGTTTGAGCTTGTCGAAGATACGTAAAGAAAGTAAGCAATGGGGGCAGACGAAAGGCAGATTTGGGAAGGTCTTTTAAGTGGGAAGCTGAAATTGTAGTGGAAAAGAAGAAGCCAATGGTGTGCACATTTCCGTGCTCAAGTGATATGATCTGCACAACTATGTTTTAAGCGGGCAGGCGGGAGGTGTGTGATATGAAAAGACAAACTTGCAGGAGTCATGAAAGAAGACGATGGAGCCCTTATGTTCCAACAGCATGAGCCTCACAGATTAGAGCTTTTAACCTTCAAGAAAGCCAAGAAATGCTATGTCTTTCTTTAAACATCAATACATTTCTTATAATAACATTTATATTAAACCCGCTCCCCATATGCCCCTAGGAGGGAGGGGCTGTTTTTTTCTGATCACCTCTTTGGAAGGAGGCGGGCAAGGATTAAGGGAAGACGGCTGGGTCATGCTCCAGGGCTTTGATGGCGGTGTGGAGTGAAGCTTCAATGACCGTTTGCCTGGCAACAAGAAGTCATGACTCAAGAGCCTTGTGAGAACAGGCTCTGGTAGCAGTTTAAAGGATCTACGCTTCTCCCCTGCTGGTTTACGTGGGTGATGAAGGAGGACAAACAAGGCAGGCTTGCTCCATTGCTCCATGGATGGCCTGTGAGTAGGGAATCTGGGTTGGTGTGGTGTTGGCAGTCGGAGCAGCATGATTTCAGCTTGGTGAACAGTTGGAGGCTGCAGAGCCAGGCATGGTTTTGCAGTGGGGTGGGGTGGGCTGGTCGTGGAACAGTGGGTGGAGGTTCTAGACAGTTCCCTTCCCTCTGCTTTCTCCTCCTGTTTCATTTTCCCTGAGGGGGGATCATCTGGCAATTTGGTGCCCAGTTCTGGTTTGTTTTGAGGCCCATTCCCTTCTCTTCCCTACTGTTCATTGAGGTCACTGTTGAAAGAGCGCACTGAGATGGTTGATGCCATACAAGCCTGTGCGTGGGGTGGGGGTAGACCTGAGGGCCCACAGAACGGGGTGAGATAGGTGCAGTACCCCTAGAAGGGTACCTCCAGGGGATGGTTGTCACGGAGGAGACAGTGGTACAAGCCAGTTTGGGCCCATGGCAGGGGGTGACCTAGGTGCATTAAGAACATAAGTAGTGCCATATTGGGTCAGACCAATGGTCCATCGAGCCCAGCATCCTGTCTCCGACAGTGGCCAATCTCTGTCTTTTGGGAGAAGTACCCAACAGGTTAATATGGGAAATCCATTCCCTATTGTTCCTGCCCCCAGCAGTAAGTTGTTACACCCCCAAAACCTACTTTGCTACAGCTATTAATGGACCTATCCTCCAAGAACTTTTTAAAGCTAATCAACCCCTTTTTAAAGCTAGCTACACTACTGGCATTGACCACTTCCTATAGTAGCAAATTCCACAAATTAATTGTGCACTGAGTGAAAAAATATTTTCTCCTATTTGTTTTAAATCTGCTGCCAGCTAATTTCATGGAGTGTCCCCTAGTTCTAGTACTGTTAGAGAGCTTGGCCACAGACCAGTGCGTCACATATGCTCCCTCCCACCAGATGCTTACCGTGGGCATGAGCAGAACTTACCCTGGACTGTGTCAGGGCTAACACAAGATATGGACTGGGTTCCCAGCGCACATTTTGTGAGTAAGCGACCCAGGACCGTGGTAGAGCAGGTCATCATGTCTGATTGCCCGCTCCACCTAACCCTGGACCGTGGCTGGAGCACTTCCAAGCAGACGCAGCAGCCTCATAGGCTGCCGCATCTGCCTGTCAGGAAAGAGGAGCGTGGGGGGCGGGACCATGTGGACCCACATCCGCACATCCCCTGCCCTCTCCTCATTCCCTCCCCGGCCGCCTGAATGTTTGTTCAGCAGCTGGACAGAGCCCACCCCGGGGTGAGGGGACTCATCCCAGAGTGAGTTTTAACATGGTGGGCAAAAAGCCCATCACGTCTAAAAATGCCCTTTATCGACTTGCTTAACCTTATCCACATGCTTATCTACCTCCTCAAAAAATTCCATTAGATTAGTGAAGTATGACTTCCCCTTCCCATTTGGAAAGATTTGAGTTTGGTAACTGTCTGAAAAGACCACTAAAAGTACTAACTTTGGTTCCTTCAGGTTTTGAGAGCCATAGGTGGCAATCATGCTGAGCACATGGTGTTTCCCACTGAGGTCAAATAGGGTTTATGTCCTATAAAGCATTTGCAGGATCAGGCCCAAGGATGTTACAATTCTAAATAAATGGTCAGCATTATGGCAAATGGAAAGAATTGGTCAAAATAATATAGGCACTGATTCAAATACCCTTGCAATTCTTACAATCTCCCTCTTGTTTCTTTAAGTGGATGTAAAAAATTGCATTAGACACTTCAATAACTTGGAGGAATTAACTGACCCACAAGACACACCTCACTACAAAACGAGCACTTCACTTTTCAAGTTATACAAAGGCACAGAAAGACTTACAATGTGATCCTTCAAGTGGATAAGAACATAAGTAGTGCCATACTGAATCAGACCAATAGTCCATCAAGTCCAGCATTCTGTACTCCGAGAGTGGCCAATCTCAGTCACATGGGAGAAGAACCAACAGTCCCAGTGAGCAATCCATTCCCCGTTCTTCACTCCCAGCTCCCGACAGTAAGAAGTTTATCCCGTAAACTACTTGGTTAATAACCATTAATGGACCTACTCTCCAAGAACTTATCAAGTCCTTTTTTAAACCCAGCTATACTACTGACCTTGATAGCGTCCTATGGCAACAAATTCCATGAGTTAATTATGCATTGAGTGAAAAAGTACTTCCTTTTATTTGTTTTAAATCTGCCAGCAGCTAGTTTCATGGAGTGTCCCCTAGTTCTAGTACTATTTGAGAGGGTAAATGACTGCTCCCTATGTACTCATTCCACACCACTCAAAACTTTATAAACCTCTACAATGTCCCCTCTCAGTCTTTAAGCTTAAGAGACAGACCCAGCTTGTCAAGCCTCTCTTTGTACGGAAGCCGTTCCATATCCTTTGTCATTGGGTAATTTCATCCGTTACGCCATCATGGTGAATCCCCCCCGAGGTGATCATGACGGTGTAATGTCTGTTGGGCCAAAAAGAGATTCCCGCCAGATGTTCACCCCCAGTGGGCATCTCTTTGACCACGGTTCCAGCCCTCCGGCTGTCTGGAGCTCTGGAAGCATGGTCAAAGCGATTCCCACTGGGGGTGAACACCCAGCGGGAATCTCTTTTCGGCCCAACAAATGTTACCACAGTCAATCATGGGGGGATTCACTATGATTGACCGTGGTAACGTCACATCTGTTACCGCCCCACGGCCCGGAATCGATGGATGTTACCACCGCTGATTCCGTGCCGTGGTCCAGAACCCAAGAGGCGGGCAGGCGCAGCAGCTGGCTTGGCCGCTGCACCCGCCCGTCTCCCGGAGGGCAGCCGGCCTAGGGAGTATGGGAGGGGGGGGCTGTGCATCTGCACATTGCACCGTGCGATTCCCTTCCAGAATCCACCAGCACGTCTGTTGATCGGCCGGCACGATTCCAGAGGGGGGTGATTTCACGATTCTGTGCCATGGCAGGGAGCTGCAAAGGCACGTCTGAAATTACCCATTCTCGTTGCCCTTCTCTGTACCTTTTCTAGTTCAGCTATGTCTTTTTTGAGATGGGGCGACCAGCACTGCACACAGTATTTGAGGTGCAGTCGCACCATTGATTTGTATAGAGGCATTATGATCTGGTCGGCCTCCAGGGAGTGGTACAGAGGCAGTTTTACTCTCCCTCCATAAGAGAATGCAGAGAATGGAGCTGCTTGCTAGCGCTCTGTGGGCTGGTCCATCCAATTTGCAATCTGGCCCCTCCTTTTGGGGATAGGGGACTTCCCTCAGTGGAGGCAGTGATCCCTCTCATTGGTGACAGGTCTGGGCAGAATGCTGCCCCCTGTAGGGGAGGGCGTAGGTGTGTCCCTTCTTGCCTTAGGGAGGAGGTGCCAAATCCCCACTATGCCAGAGATGAGTAGGTGCTGCCCAGTGAAGGCCAGATTCAGGCATTTATGGGGCCTTGGAGTGGAGTGTGGAGGGCCTTGTGCAGCATTTTCCTCAGAGTCCCGTGGTAGAGTAGAACCGGGATGTGCACGTGGTTTTGACTGGCAATGGTGAAGAGTCAGACTTGTCAGTGTGGTCACTGAGTTAATGTGCCCAGCAGTATGCATCAAGGGGGAAAGGAGGGAGTCCCATGTGAGACAGCAAGCTCCTGACAGGCTATATTAAATGGGAAAGAGTGATCCCCCAGGCCAGGGCAGGGAACGCAGGATGGGTGCTGCTGAATGTGCCATCAGCCCCCTAAAGTGTGCTGTGACCCTGAGAGTGTGGGTGTGCTGGTCTAAAGGGGTAGGATCCAGGGCAAGTCTGCCTGTGGGCACTGTGCCACAGCAAATGCTGGGGTGCAGGAGTCTCCCCCATTGGGTGAGGATTATGCTTTGGTATCATCCCCCATTGGGGCTCATCTATTACAAGCAACATGTGAGAAAATTTGTAGGGGGAGTATATTTATTTATTTATTTATTTATTTATTTTAATCGATTTATATCCCGCCCCTCCTGAAAACAGCTCGGGGTGGGATATATTAATATCTTTGCATTGCTCTTTTGCGACCCTATTTCTGACCTGAAGGTAAAAGGGGAGGGGAAAGAACAAGAGAGGGTGAAGCAACTCAAAGCGGAGCATAACTGGTCGAATTGGGTTTCTGCTTGTACTGTGTTCAGTGGTGTTGCAATGCAGGCTTTCCCTGAGAAGGGTCCTGATTTGTGGAGATATTTTGATATTGTCAGAAGGGCTTATGAGTCAGGTAATGGGGTTGTTTGGTATATGATGAGGCTTTTTGCAAGTGCACCACCATTACTCCAGGGATTAGACAGGATATGTTCCTGCACCCGACCTGTGGTTGGAGTGCATGACCAATCCTAGGAGTTTATTAGTTCATGAGCAGATAGTGGCCATGCGTTAGCGAAAAGAGGGGTGTCCCCCGTATGAAGCTGCACTGATTAAAGGTCCAAGGGTGTGGGTATGGCTATGGCCTGTTGGGACTTTAATAATGCTGGCAGGTGTTTTCAGTAGATGTGTCAGTTTCGTCACATCTGCACCCAGGGTACATGGTCTCATGCAGCCACTCGTTACCCCAAGCGGAGGCAGTTCCCCCAAAAAGCAAAACAGAAAGGAGGCAGTCACAGAAAATGGCTGCTCCAAACGGCAGTGCTGAGCATCTGGGAAAGGGCCCAAACCCAATTCAGATTGAAGCCTTGGAGCAGCTGTTGCAGGAATACCCTAACCAAGCTACTGTGGTGTATACAGTTCAAAGTTTCAGACATTGTTTTACGATTCCTGTCCGGGGTGTTAGGGTACATTGGTGAACTGCCAATCTGAAGTCAGTAAGGGCACCTTGTTAGGGCCAAGTTTTTGAATGAGATTAGAGTGAGGTGCATGGCGGGACCATTCTCCACCCTTCGAATGGAAGACCTTTGTGTCTCCCTTCTTGGGGTGGTGCCCAAGAAGGCCCATGGCGCATATTGCGTAAATCACCAATATTAATAGAATATTGCCTCTCACACCCCAGGGGACAGGGGTCATTCAATGATGCTATCCTGCCCAAGCTTTGCACTGTGCACTAAGCCCCTTACAATTTGGGGGTAGAGATGGTGCAAACGTGCCCTGCTGGTGAAGAGCAATGTCAAATCTGTTTTTGTCATCTCCTGGTCCATCCTGACAATTTTGGTTGACTGGGATTTGAGTTTGATGGTGAGTTTTATTTTGACAAAGCTATCCCCATGGGGTGTTCTATCTCATAGGTGGTTTTTGAAAGGTTCAGCTCTGTGCTCGAGTGGGTGATCCGGTGTAGGTTCAGGAGGTCACAGGTCATCCACTATCTGGATGAATCATCCTCTTCGTAAAGCGGATGGGAACGCCCTGATGCAAGACCCTGTTCCAGATCTTCTGTGAGCTAGCAGCCAAGCTCTGAGTCCTGTTAGTGGAGGAGAAAATGGAGGGTCCTGTGACTTCTTTGACCTACTTAAGGACTGAGATAAACACAGTGGAGGCGTTCTCTTGCCTCCCTGTAGATAAGATCAAAGCGTTATGGGAACAGATTGATAGGTGACTCTTAGGGACCTGCAGTCTTTACTTGGAAGTCTTAATTTTGCTTGCAAGGTAGTGGCTCCAGACAGGTCATCTGTTGGCCCGACTGACTCTCTATCAGGCTTCTTGCTTCTGAGGTACTTGAAAAAGTTCTTATTAGTAGTTTTAGTTTTTAGATTCCAGATGGCTTGTTTTTGTGAGCTAGCCCCCAAAGCAAGAGACGCTGGAATGGAGCTGTGAAACCTTAGTTCTTAGACCTGTTCTGTACAGTATTGGGTTCCTTGGTCTAACAACCAAGTTAGCTTATGAGCGGGCATTTTTTCAATTCCAGGAATTCTGTGCAAGTTATGGTTGGCCCCTGAGTTTCCCTATTCCCAAGTCAGAGGTGGTCCATTATGCTTTGGTGTTGTAGCAGCAAGGCTTGGCCCCTGGTCTGATGGCCAGTAAGTTGTCAGTCCTGTTTAGAGCCGTACCAAATACTAATTCTGGCTACTCAGACTGAGCTCTGAAGTTCTGAGTAGCTGGTCCGAGTACTCGGCCAAACTTCGGAACTCAGTCCGAGTACCTGGAATTCAGAACTTGGAACTCCGGACCTTGGAAACTCCCGGAATTTTAGAACCCGGGACTTCAAAATTCTTTTTAAAGTGCACCCACTTTAAAATCATTATGTCAAGCAGTGCCCAGAAAAGCAGGCTAGCAGGAGTGAGACAGTCACTCAAGAAGACAAACCCAAACAGTGCAACTGCGTGCAGAAATTTAAAAAAAACCCAGCAGTACCCATCAGCAGGGCCGGACTTAGGAATTTTGCACCCCTAGGCCCTTCTCAGGCTGCTGCCTCCAAGCCAAGCCCTGCCCACACACTGCGTGTTCATGGGTGGGGGGAGCTCCGTGTGAATGATATGGCGTGCATGCCTACGGTGACTGGGGGTGCGTGCACATGCCTGCCTAACATGCATCCCCACTCACCCCCCGCTTTTCCCCATGCACAGAGCAACCGGGAAAAGTGGAGGTTGCTCCATGGGTGCGGATGAGTGGGGGGTGAGTGGGGATGCGTGTGCGGCTGTGTGCATGCCTCGCCCATGCACCAGTGCGCCCATGGACCTCCCCACCCGGGGAGCCACTCAAAATAAGAACAGACGTTTTCTGCCTTGTAAACAAGATTCTTTGAGATGGCTCCAAACATTCTCACAACATCCATCCTTCCAGCCCTGTATGGAATTTTTTTCTTATTTTCTTAGAAAGGGTTGGAAGGAGCTGTCATTCTGAGGGGGGAGATTGCTTTTTATAGTAGAGTAGCTCGAGACCATCACGTGGTCTATTATTTGAATAGGGTGAGCATGCACAACCCAGTTGTGAGAATGTTGGGACCTATGTCGAAGAACCTTCTTTACAAGGCAACAACCTTCTGATCACATGGGGAGGGAGTTGTTTGTAAACAAACAGCTTTATCTCCCAGTCCGATTAGTATCCTGGTGTCCCACTGCAGCAAGCTGACGGCAAAGGCAGGTGAGGGATGGGGACCCAGGCAGCAGGCTTCAGCTGCAGGCAGCAGCCTCGGCTGTGCAGGGAGAAAAACAAAAACAGAGTGGGGCAGAGCCAGCGCCAGGATTGCCGCCCCCCAGAAAATGCCACCCAAGGCCCAGGTCTAGGGGGGGGGGGCCACCCCTAAGTCCGGGCCTGGCCATCAGCAGTGCACCCACTTTAAAATCATTATGCCAACCAAGCGGTGCCCAGAAAAGCAGGCTCGCAAAAGTGGGTCAGTCGTTCAAAAAGACAAACCCAAACAGTGCAACTGTGTGCAGAAATAATAATAAAATAAACAGCAGTACCCACAGCATGGCCCACCATCAGTAGTGCACCTACTTTGAAATCATTATGTTAACCAAGCAGTGCCCAGAAAAGCAGGCTAGCAAAACTGGGTCAATTGTTCAAGAAGACAAACCCACAAGGGCAGAAAGAAACCAAAAAGAGCCAACCCAGCAAACATGATAACACCCCCAAGAAAGAAATCAGATATTCACCCATCCACCCACACAAAAACCTCCATTGTGCCTGCCCAGTGCCCACCTATACAAGGCAAGCCCCCTCCCCACATGCCATATTATTATTTTAACCAGAAAGTAAGTATATTATCTTCCCTGTGCCCCAGTGGCCAGTCACATCTTGGCAAAATTGAACCCAGAAAGTATAGTCAGTGTCCACAAAAACTACAGAAAAAGTGATTCCTCTCTGGCCTCTAGGGGGCTGCCAACTTTCCAACAGGCAGTACAAGCAATAGCAGCACCCAGACTTTAAGTATACTTGGATCTGGTGGCAGCCACCAGCATTGCCCCTAGTATATGGACAACCCAGGCCAGGGGAAGTGGAGCTAGGCAGATCCCTCTGGCCACCATGGTACCAAGCAGTGCAAGCAGCAGGCAGCAGTGGCGCCCGCTTATGTTTTAAAACAAATCTTGGCATGGTGGAAATAACTAACCCCCATCCCCCAGTATTGCCCCTATGGCCAGGCCAGGCCAGGCCAAAGAACCATGTCACGCCATAACATGAATCCCTCTCCATAAGCCGATTACTCACAAATTAGCAGTGTAGTGCACAGCCAAATTCACCAGAGAATGGAAAATGGCTGTGTGTGCAGCCACTTTTATTTCCCCCACCCCACCCCTGCAAAGCTGCAACTTGTAAGCCAATCAAAACTTGTCATCGGACTTGGCCAGCCAATCAAAACTTTCCATCTGGCTTACCATCACTCAACTGTCTTCTCCCATACCCCCCTCCTACCAAATACGGCACTAAATTTCATTTCCAGCAAGCTAGCTCAACTCCAGCCGAGTCTAGCCATTCTGAAGTTTTCTGCAGTTTTCCGGGGAATGACCATGCTCCCTGGAACTTCAGAAACCACCGATTCCAAACCGAAGTCTGGAATTCACTGCGATTTCTGAAGATTTCCAAAGTCTTTGTTTCAGCACTAGTCCTGTTATATTTCAGTAATCTGGCCGGAGAGGTGGTTCCTGACAAGGGTTTTTATATACGTACGATGACTGAGTGCTGGTCCAGAGAGAAAGGGAGGCCTCAGGATGCCTCAGAGAGTGCCAACTACCCCAGTCATACTCAAAGGTATGGTGCCATTATTGGGTCAGGTTTGTTCTGAAGTTTTTGAGGTTTCACTTTTTGGTGCTTCTTTTAAGATAGCCCTTTTCAGCGCTTTACGTGTTGGCAAGTTAGTCCCAGGTTCAAGGGTTTATTTGAGTTGCAGGGCTCTAGCAGTTAACAATGTAACACTCTGGAATGGAGTTTTGCTTCTTCACATCAGGTACTCAAAGACTGATCAATATTATTGCACCCAGCAGGGAATTTGGAGCTTTGCCCATTCTGATTTATGGCTACCTACCTGGCCTACCATCCTGATTTCCTAGAGTCCCTATTCCTGCATTTTGGAGAGTCTTTTCTTACACAATATCAATTTATTTTTGTGATGTGTAAATTTTTGCATTAACTCAGTTTGCCAGTCAAGAAGTTTGGTTCCCACTTGGTTAGAATTGTGCAGCAAATATGGCAACCACACTGAGGTTCTCAGACAGTGAAATACAGAGGTTGGGGGTGCTGGTGATCCAGTGCTTTTTGATCAGATATTTGGGAGATGGAGGTTTACCCATTTGGTGGGGTGGGGTTTTGAGCATAATTGTTTGGTATGGTTGCTATTGCTAATGTTTGGGTCCCCCCCCCCCCAACACCAACACCTTTAGACATGGCCAGTTACAGATGGGGAAATATTTTACAGATGGAAAAAGATTGTGTGGATTTTGGGATACACCTGATGTACTGGGTAGTGAAAGAAGCAAGGAACAGCCACTGGGGATCACAGTTGGGCTGATATTGTATGGGTGGCTAGAAAGGGCATGCGTTGGGATCAGTTGATGCCTAATCTGCATGCTCAGGAAGGTTCTCCTTCTCCGGATGTTTTATTGGTGCATCTGGGGGAGAATGACCTTCCTGTATCATCTGGGCTGGTTTATATTAGGAGAGTAAAGAGGGATCCAGTGGATGTTTCCTGGAACCTTGCTAGTTTGGACACAATTGGTGGTGCATAGGGTCAGGGCCGGCCTTACTTTAAGAGGGGCCCAGGGCGGGGAAGAAATGTGGGCCCCCATCACTTCCGGCAGCTTTGGCGGGCCTAGGGGCACTCCCCACTTCAGGGGGCGCTCTCCAGCCGCGGGCTGGCGTGCTCCCCGGGCCTGGGCTCGGGGATGGGCGGAGGGGCACTCCCCTCCACCCATCCCCAAGCCTGAGTGGCCATTCGGCTTCCAACCAGATCACTTACCTGATCCGCTGCCGGTGCCGTTGCTGCCGTCACCTCTGGCCTGGTCCCCGTGCTGCCTCCCTCCCACTCCCCTGCTGCCTGGCACAGTCTCTCAGTCAGGAGAAATGAGGAAGAGAGAGGCAGAGGCCCCGCCTCTCCCTCATTTCCCCTGGCTGAAACAGCCAGGCAGGCAGTGGAGGGGGCCAGCGGCGTGAGGGAGAGGCAGGACCTCTGCCTCTCCCTGACTCCTGATGCCCCACCCCGCCCGACCCAATTAAAAAAATAAATTCAAAACCCCCAAACCCACCCACCCCCCAAGTGCGGGGCCCTGGGCGGCCACCCGGCATTAAGGCCAGCCCTGCATAGGGTTTGGCGTGGGATGGTGATGCCAAAGAATGTGGACCAGGCCTGAAAAAGGGTTTACAGGGAAATTGGTAAATGGACTGGGGCATAAGGTGGTCAGGTGCTTGTGCAGAGGGGCATGCACCAGGCTAGGCATGAACTCTAAAGACAGAATGGGGTTCATCTATATGAAGGGGGGTTGGAGCTCTATTTAGGGCTGGTAAAAGCCAAATTGATGGAGGTGATTGGGTTGCTGTCTGAGGTGGGGGGAGCCATCCAAGTTAAGGTGGTGGTTCCTGGTGATGGTGGTCCAGCACCAAAATGGATTTTCTTGCCTGATTTTCAGAAAAATAAGGAAATCTGAAAGACATCTCTATAAGAGATGGGGGACAGAGGAACAATTGCTTCTAGGGCAGAGGGTTCTAGTGATTTGCCCTTATCCCCAGTAGTGGGATTGGTGTGAGGGGTAGGTTGAACAGAGCTCAACAGTTGTAGGACAGTTGAGGTCCCAGGTGCTCTCACCCCCCTTTCCATTACCTACTTACTTCTTTCACTGGCCTCATTTAATGGCACTTCCCCCAGCCCCTTGATGTGCATCTTGGGGATGGGGGTCGGTTTCTTTGGGGCTTGGCCCTGAGAATGAGGCTGGAACCCAGCTGGCATCTTGGTTGCCCTCTGTTTGTTGGGAGTTACTGTTCAAGTGCTGAACCAGGTTGCATGGGACCCCCATCCCCTTTTCACTACCCCAGACTGTTTGTAATTTAATAAAGAGTGTGGCCATTTGAACCCAATGCTTTGTGCCCTTGCCTCCTTCTGTGATGAAGCAACAGTGTTTTTATCAAAATGAATGAAAACTTGCTTCCTAGCTTAAGATCAAATTTTAACCAACTTATTGGAAGCTTATTTGGAAACCAATAATAAAAGCGAGATCCTTGTTGTTGTTGTTGTTGTTGTTTGTGTACAATGTTTGTTTTAATAAAAATTGTGGTGGTTTAAACTCCCACACTACAGAATTTTGTTTTCTGTAATGAGCATCTTATGTTGCCGGATTTTGAGGATTTACTATTAGCTTTATATTTAAAAGCAAAAATCAGACTAGAAAGTAACCCGGGGCTGAATTCAGTGGCCAGTGAGAACAGATAATACAAGGTTTATTAAAAATACTTAGCAGGATAACACCTAGATGCCGCATACTTAGGCTATAATGGAAAGAGGGGGAAGCAACAACAGTGAAAAGTCACTATCCTCCTCCACCCAAAAGTGTCCAAAGGCTGCCTAATCCACAGGTTTCTATGGAGCCTGGCTGGGGGAAATGGCTTGATGTCTCATTAATAGTAGTTTTAGACTTCCATCCTCTAAGGACTGTGTTGGTGCAAGTCAGTTCAAACTATTTGTACACCATGGGGTGAAAACAGACATGACGCTAACCACCCTTTAACCACCCTTGGTGGTTATTTATGCATGTTGCAGAGCTTTATTGATGCCCTATGCAGCCCTGCAACATGCATAAATGACCACCAAGGGTGGTTAAAGGGTGGTTAGCGTCATGTCTGTTTTCACCCAATGAGGGGTTCTAAATTAGGAGTTACCACTCAGGAAAACAACCTTGGAGCCATTGTGGACAATGCACTGAAATCCTCAGCTCAATGTGCAGCCACAGTCAAAAAAGCAAACAGAATGTTAGGAGTTATTAATATTCGTAAAGGGATAGAGAATAAAACTGCAAATATCATAATGCCACTATGTAAATCTGTGGTGCGACCGCATGTTCTGGTCACCCCCATCACAAAAAAGATATAGTTGAAATAAAGAAGGTACAAAGAAGGGTAACAAAAATGATAAAGGGTATGGAATGGCTTGCTTCCCTATGAAGAGAGGGTAGACATGCTGGGGCTCTTCAGCTTGGAGAAGAGCTGTCTGAGAGGGGATATGATAGAAGTATATAAAGTCATGAGTGGCGTGGAATGGTTATTCACCCTCTCAAATAGTAATAGAAGTAGGGGACACTCCATGAATCTAGCAAGTAGCAAATTTTAAACAAAATGTTTAAAGTATTTTTTCACTCAACACAAAATAAACTTGTGGAATTTGTTGCCAGAAGATGTGGACAAGGCCAGCAGTATAGCTGGATTTAAAACAGGATTTGGCAAGTTTCTGGAGAATAGTTCCATTAGCAGCTATTAGCTAGAGGTAGGTTCCGGGAATGTAACCTCTTACTGTCGGAAGCTGGGAGTAAACAATAGGAAATGGATCAACCCATTGTGACCTGTTGGGTACTTCTTCCAAGCAATCGAGATTGGCCACTGTCAGAGACAGGTGCTGGGCTTGATGGACCATGGATCTGACCCAGTATGGCATGGCTTACGTTCTTAAGTCCATTCAATCTAGTGGGGCTTGCACCGGGGAAGATCTTGGAGGATTGAGCCATCGTCCCTTTCCGCTAATGGTACAGCTACTACTGCCAGCCAGTTGAACTTGATTAATAGCAGCACATTTACATTCTGAGAGCCCATGTCCTGCAGTGCTGTATGGAAAAATGCCACAATTATCCAACATCCAATGGAAACAGGGGATTACAATCTCCTGGAACACAATTTACACAAAATCATACATTGAAACATAGTTGGGATAACAATGGGCAATAGGTCTTAATGCTTAGATCAGTTTTTTAGGAGATGTGGGAATAGCCTAGCACCAATAAGCTAGTGTAGCTTAGTGAATAAGGTGTTGGACTTCAACTTGGGAGACCTTGGTTCAAATCCTAACTTAGCCATGGGCATGCTGGATGTCCTAGGGTAAGTCAGTCAATATCTCTCATCCTCATTTCCCCATCTGTAAAATGGGAGTAATGATGTATCTCACAGGGTCAGCTAGATAACATTGTAAAGCACTTTGAAAATGGAAAGTGCTACTGATGTAGTTAATAATATCTGGAGATAGAATAGTCTTTAGGTCTAGCTGGCATAGATTTGGTTTTAGGCTCTGAGAGTTGCAAAGACAGACTAAAGCCTCCAGTCATGTTCCCACATTGTCCTACATCAAACACAGTAAGCTTTGTTTTTGCACATATACATTTTCCATTAATGGAGAAGATTGGCAAGTAAACTGTAGTGAACATTTTGATGGGTAATTTTCACTTTGTGTGCTGATATCATTGGCATATGCGTGCGTGCCATCATCATAGTTATAGTTAGCCATTCCCCATTATAAACTCCAATGTATACACTTGATAAACTGCCTGCAAAAATCACTGCTGGTTGAAAATGGCATTAGAGATGGACTAGAGCCCCTGAATTAGGGAGAGGGATGTTCATCTCTAGGGTCGTGTTTGGTCAGTCACAGGTGGTAATTGATTGCAGAGTTTGGGTCTGTGGCAGATCCAAACTATGGTAGCGTTTGAATCTGGCTTATGCGCATGTCTCCTTGGTATAAATGGTCATAGCTGATGGTTAAGAGTTTAAGAGGTAGTTATTTAAGAGTAACTAAAAATAAAGAAATTTAAGAAGCCTATTCTGAGTTTATTGTAGTTGATTAAAGTGACTTTCTTTAGGAGGGGGTTGGTGTGATTTGTAGTGATACAGAGAAACTTTCTCATCTCTGTAACCAGTTCAAATGCAACTCAAGTCAATCATAGTAGCCAAAAACTGTTGTTAAGGGTTTGCGTCAGGTTGCTGCCTGCAGGATTCATGGATCTTTGAGAGTCAACAACTCAGTCATTTTACTGGCGGCTGGTCACCTCCCAGCTGGAAACCGTTAAGAAGGGAGTGGAGAAGCCATTTAAAAAGGCTGAGTCAAGGCCTTCAGGCCGACCGGGCAGCCTTGTAGCAGCTATCCTGGCCGCAGAGAGTCGTAGGCCAGAGTACCTGGCAGAATGGCAAGAGGGGCATCGACGGAGGGGTGCCTCCTGTCTGATTAACAACTATACTAGTTGTGTTTTTAATGTGGATGAGAGTTGAGAGAAACTAGTGATAGGACAGCGCAGGGAGAGATCCGAAAGTTAAGTCCTGAGGGGTGAGATGCTAGAAATGCAGAGAACCTGGGCACATTTAAACGAAAGCTCACGGGTGTAGTGATAATAAGGAAAGAAAGTGCACCTGCACTGGGGCCCACAAACCAGGAGCCCATGCTCCCGGTGCAGTTGTGTCCCCTGCCACTGAGATGGTGGGGGGATTGGAGGACACTCATTCTTCTGCAGCAGGGCCAATTCTTACCTAGCTACGCCCCTGGGAAAGCTAGCAGTGGTGGACCCTGGGAACCCATGCTTTGTTTCTTTGCTACATCAGTGCAGGTAGGTCTGACTCTAGGGAAATCCCAGCTGAGTTCTCAAGCAGGGCAGAGGACACTGGTAGGAAGCAGAAGACAGTGCTGAAAGGGCTTCGAGCCCAAGTAGCCACATGATATGAAATACTTAAGGAAGAGAAACAACAGAGTTGTAAGCTTGAGGGAGAGCTTGGCAAGCTCATTTCAGAGCTACAGATTAGTCTAGGTGTTACTGCCTTTCTAGGGGTGATTGCCTTTCTAAGTATCTGAAAAGTGTTGAGTCTATGAGTATTAGTAACCGAACCACTTTAGAGGGTATTTTCAGCCACGACGGCTTGAAGAGCTGCCACACTTTGATCCTGCCTGTGGTGAGAGTCCTCACCACGGACAGGATCTGGTTCCACTGCTGAACAAAGGTACTGGTGGCCGGGGGTGAGGAGAAGGCGGAGGAATGTGTGGATATGGTCTGCATGGCCCCGCCCCCTACGCTGCTCAGCGCTGCCTGGCCCCCTTCCTGATGGGAAGATGTGGCAGCCAATAAGGCTGCCGTGCCTGCCCAGAAAAACTCCATTCACTGGCCGGAGTTAGGTAGAGTGAGCCATCAGACATTAATACCCGCTCTACCACGGGTTACCTGGACACAACCCAGAGTCCAGCACACAACCCGGAGTTACCCTGCCATGGTCCTGGGAAAACTGTGCTCCCGCCTGCAGCAAACATTTGGCAGGCAGGAGCAGACATGACACCACCATGGGTGGCCATGCTGGACTGGAGTAAGTGTGGCCACCCATGGTAGCAGCACGTTTGAAAATACTCACTCTCTCCCTAGTTGGAAGTCTTTAAGAAGGGAGTCGCTGGTCAGCTGGAAAAGGCTGCTAAAAAGGGTGAGCCAATTTTTTAGTCTGGAATGACCTTCAGGGAGGTCAGACAGCTGTGCCATTGTCCTGGTTAAGGAAGTCCTTGAGCCCAGGCACTGCTCCAGGCTCAAATTGGCCTGGCCCAGGCTCCAGGCTTGGTTGGTTCCCACTCTCCTGCTGTTCGGCGTGCATGTAAGACCTGACTGTTCCATCAGGCTTTTGGCGAGGGGTGTGTTTCCCCACATATTGTATTTTTAAATTGTTTTAAAATGTTTGTATTGTTTTTATTGAGTGCTGTTCGCCGCCCCGGGCTGCCCTGAGGGCAGGAGGGGCAGGATATAAATTTTAAATAAATAAAAAATAAATTTGGACTGAGAAGCACTACTCCAAGGGTGAAGTGGGGAACCAGGGAACCTTCCATGTGGGGTCCCGCAGGGCTCCATCTTGTCCCCTCTCTTGTTCAACGTGTATATGGAGTTTCTGCGGGAGGTGGTTCACAGCTGGGGGGTCCGCTGTCATCAATATGTAGATGACACCCAGCTGTATTTGTCTTTTTCATCAGACCCAGGGCTTGCGTTCTCCTTGCTGTCCCAGTGTTTGGTGGTGGTGGGAGACTGGATGAGGTTGAGCCAATTGAAGCTCAATCCCGACAAGATGGAGGTGATGCTGGTTGATGGGGTCAGTGATATGGGTGAGGGGTTCACCCCCATTATTGGGGGCAATTGTCCTCCTTTGGTTCCACCTGTGTGGAGCCTGGGGGTGATCCTGAATTTGTAGCTACTCCCCGAACTTGCAACCGTTATCCATGCGTTCATCACCTCGAGGTTGGACTATTGCAATGCACTCTACGTCGGGCTGCCCATGGTGATGGTCCAGAAGTTGCAGCTGGTTCAGAATACAGCAGCCCGGCTGGTACAGGCCGGAGAGAGCATATTCAACTGATGTTCCTTGCCCTGGTTTCCTATTCCAGGCCCAATTCAAGGTGCTGGTTTTAACATTTAAAGCCCTGCGTGGCGTAGGCCCCATTAACATGAAGCATTAACTTACCCCCGTGTCCTGGAGCAGTCCCTGCAATCATCCGGGGACAGCCTCCTGGAGGTCCTGTGTTATCGGTGGGTCCGCATGGACAGGAGGGCATTCTCGGCAGCTGCACCATCACTATGGAATGCCCTCCCGGTGGAAATTCGTCTCATCCCAGATCTCCTGGGCTTTTGACGGAATTGGAAAACCTGCCTCTTCTGCCAGGCATTTTGCAGGAGGGTGGGGTAGGGTGGGTTTTGTTTTGTCAGAGTTTATTTTATTAAAGAGTAGATTTTAAATTAAATGTTTATAACTGTTATGATTTTATATTTGAATTTATATTACTTTTTATTGTAAGTGGTGAGAAGGGCAGGGTAGAAATGTATTAAATAAATAAGTCAAAAACTAGAATTAAATAATAAGTGCATGGAAGGAGATGACCATAAACAGAGGCCCAAAAGTGGGTTGGAAAGGGACTGAAGGACTGTGCATGACTCAATTGATTTAAATAACTGCACTGCAGTGGATGAAACTCAAGACTTTCTGTAGTTTGTGTGGGCAGAGTCAGAGGTGCATCTCGAGCAGCTTCCAAGAGAGGATAGTCCTGGCTCAGCAACAACGTACGGTGTTCTGGTGCACCATAAAAGACTATTATGTGGATTCTATGTCATGGCTTATAGGGTATCATTGCAGATCACAATGGGCCATTACCCACATTTCAGAAAGCCCCAAAGACGCACTTAGTGCTTATTGACTCCTATGTGGACATCTCAATAAAATAATTTTATTTATTTATGTCTAAAACAACTTTCTACCCCGCCCCTCCTGCTCCAGGCAGCCCAGAGCGTCTTATAAAAGAGATAAAATATATGTTTTATAAAAACATATAAAACACTTAAATCAAGGCAACTCATTCAAAGAGAAGGTAGACAAAACAAAAAAAACAACCTCCCCCCCCCAACCAAAATGGACATGAAAACTGAACCATTCAATTTCATTTAAAAGTGACCTATCAGCAGAGCACTGGGAAAGAGCTGTCAATATCTATTAAATTCCAAACTTTTCCTGAGCACTGAAGTCATGTGAATACATTTTAAAAGTGGAAAAATGTTTTTAAAGTGAAAATTTGGCAAGCAATAAACCTGTAAAATGATCTAATAATCCTCCTTTGGAAGCAAAACAAAAATAAAATGGGCATGATCTTTAAGAGTGAAAAATATCTACTGTACTAGAACAATAGTTGTTTTTTCCCCTCAAAGCATTGCATTAGATTTTAGTTGCATAGTTCCCACTGATTCTTCAGCAGTACTATAGCTAAGATTCCTCCCCTCTAATACAGGGTTTTGCAATGCTATTTAAAAGAGTCTATTTCAAATAGCTAAAAGTCAGAACACGTGGAGTTAATTCTTAACCTAGTACTTACCTAACCCACTCTGCTTTGTTATGACCGGGTCTAAGCACTGTTACAGCTGATAGTAGCTAGTTCTTCAGTTCAGCAGGCAAAGACCTAATGCAAACCAGTGGATTGGATTGAGGCTGAGGCTAGACAAATACAAGCAAGAAATAAGACACACATTTTAGGGTAAGAGCTAAGACAAATGGTGGATTTTATATTTGTGGCTACTATTTGCTTTTTTGCATCATTTTCTGAATATCTAAATAATAACTGCAATCAAAATGGATATTTGCATATCTGGTAAATTGGTTATTTTGTTTTGGATCCTTTGTTCATGTTGGTATTTTGGCAATTTTGGCATTCTGGTTACTTTGTTTTGGCTATCTTGCTGAAATGAAGTAACTGAAACTCTGAAATTCCTAAAATGAACCGAAATACCAAAATAACTGAACTAAAACATCCAACAAATTGGAACCAAATATCTGCTTTGTTGGATTCAAATCAAAATGGGCACATTTGTTGGATACACTATTTGCCATGAATATTGGTTTCAACTCTGTTAACTAACAACTGGAACTAGAGCTGAAATAGGTACTAAATTTAATACCCGTGGGTAATGACTGCATTTTTAGGTACCACATTGGGTACCTGATGGGTTACCCAGGTACCAATCGGGTTCCCGAATACCCCCCCAAATTGGTTACTTCCAAGCTTATTTATTGATTTACTGATTCCCAATTGGTATGTTGGTATAATAATTGGTTTATCAGGTTGGAAAACTGAAAAATCGGCATGAAAATGGGGGGGGGGGGGGGGAAGTGACCAGAAAGTTGATTTTCCAGGACTGAAAACAAATAAGATGTTAAGTTGCAAAAAAAAGGTTGGATTTTTTTTTTAAAAGGGGGGCTTACCAAAAATAGATGGAAGTTGATGGAAAACTGATAAATCAGTGTTAAGAGTTGGTATATCGATGGAACTGTCAAAAAATCAGTATTGGAAGTCAACATTTCAGGTTGTTGGGTACCCAAATCAGGTCGCAATTGCGTACTGATTGGTACCCGATGTTGTCGGGTTGAGTTGGGTACCAGAAATTCAACAGGTATACCCGTTTTTGTGGGTACTCATTTCAGCTACAATAATATTGGTACCTTCTAGAGGAATCTATTATTTAAATTTTATTTGTGTCATGGTTTTGCATAAGAATGCAGATGAAGAACTGATTTGTGTTAAAGACTAGCTATACCAATGGTTATCTAGTCCAAAACCTAGCACCTGGGCAGGATTTGTTATCCTAAACCTTTCTCACTCTATCTAAACCACTGCTGACATGTTTATCCAACCTAAACTTTAAAACCTCCAATCAAGGAGATTCCACAGCTTCCTTAGAAATTTGTTCCATTATCCAACTGTTCTTAAGACAGGCGGTTCTTCCTAATATTTAACCCAAATGTACTTTTGGGTTAACTCAAGCCCACTTCCTCTTGTCTTCTCCTTAGTGGCAATGGATCTCTTTAAATATTTGAGAAATGCTAGCATTCCCTTACACTTCTCTGTTGGCTAAATATCCCCTGTTCCTTCAACCTTTCCTCATATGTCTTGCATTTTGATTGCTTTATCATTTTTGGGTGTTCTTAAATGAGATGCTACCTCACATGGACACCCAGGAGCCACTCATCTGACCACCCGTTTGAAGGTGGTGTGGGGGAATGCGTGCTCCCATGAGCCATGCGGTACCCACTGATGGCTACTCACGGTGAACTTCTAAGAAATGCAGTGTGTGCCATGCGGGGCAAGTCAAAAATGTATGTGGCAATGGGCTCCCATGCATCCCACACACATATGAACTGGGGCAGTCACCACGTCAGCTGACAGGTTCCCCACTCATAGACACTGTGGGTGGGAGATATGACCTTTGAAAGTCATAGGAACTGGCTGTAAGTGGTGGGGAGACCAGATTTTTCCAGTGCTATCCGTTTCAAAGGCCAGTCTGGCACGCTTCCTTTCCCTCATAGGTCTGGTGGCAGGGTGTGTGTGAAGCGGCTGCCACAGTAGCCACGCTGGGAGCCACCCATTAGAATCCCTTCCTACTCACGCCACCTGAGTGGGTGCTCGTGGCAATACCCCCACAGCCTTGCTCATTTAAAAAAGCCCTTTGTTGCTTTCCTCCAAATCTTGATTCAGATTCTTCTCCAGAAGAAAACAGTCGTTGCTCCAGATAGTTTGCAGCCTGTATGGAAAAATGAAATGTGGATGAAAGAGAGAAACTGGGTGGTAGTAGTTTGGGAAGATAATGCAGCAGCAAAATGAATAGCCTTAGAACTGTTGTGTTATTGAGAGGTATGCATTGATAAAATTCTAAGCCTGATTCTAAGTATCCTAATATTGAAGGAAATTAAGGATGTGATCAGTCAAGGAAGGATTTTCATACAGTTTTTACTGTATGAGGAACGGTAGAGACAGAATAAGAAATACTTTGGGACATATTCTGGACCATCCTAATAAAATAACCAAAATATTCCTCCTCCCACTTCCAAATAAGCATATGCATCCTAACTCTAGGTTATAGAACTATACTCCAATTGCACCCCAGCAAAGAAGGGACTCCCAAAGCCACAGATCAGTCACATGGTAGAGGATGTGTCAAATTCCCTCCATCCTAAAGACAGTATGAGAACTCTGCATTCAGCATACTGTAAGGCATGTTAGCCAGCTCACCCAGTGATGGTCTGTGTAATGTGTAAAATTTCCCTCATGCATATTTGTGGCATCAGGATGCTAGAGTCCAAACCTATTTTCACATTGGCTTCAATGAGAGGAGGAGCAGATCCTTATTACTTGGGTGATGCTCCTACCCATGTAGCTTCTTGCTAAGCCTTTTCTCTTTTAATTATTTGCAGTGTACTACTGTAAAGCCATGAACAGGACCCCAAGCCAAAAGTGATTTGCGAATTTCTTGCAGAATCCCGCTCCCCCCACAGAATCTCCTACCCCACTTCTCGCAGCACAGAATTTCCAGCCTGCACTGGGAAGAGGCGGGGCAGGAGATTCCACAGGGGGAGGGGGATGAAGAAAGCCTTGGGGC
>QEPC01014615.1:1112840-1122840 GCA_003113815.1 Sphenodon punctatus | reverse complement strand
ATTAATAAACATCAGGGTGCAGAGGATGGTAACACCCTTCTAATATTAGAAGAGTTGGCCATTTAAAAAAAAAAGAGCGAGTTTTATGTAATGAGAAAAAGTACAGGGATGTGTGTAAAATGTTGAATGTCATGAAAGACGGAAACATAGTGCCTTTGTGGTCCAGGGCCTGATCCTTCAGTCTTTAGTTGCACATAGCCATATTGAAATTCAAATAGGATTTGTTGGGTGAGTTAGTTCTGCTCATATGTATTGGGATTATGGAACTAGTTCCCAAATAAACAAGTAACACAAGTTTGACTTTTTCATTGTCTTTCATTAGTTAGTTATTTACTTATCTGAATTTTTTATCCTACTCCATGCTGAGAACAAATTAGGATGACGTAGTTCTCCATTCCTGTGGTCATTTTCCATCATTCTTAATAGATATTTCTTGCTATTCATATCCTAAGTGCGATAAGTTTCCTGAAGTTAACAGTAAATGATATTTGTGTATTAATCAGAAGCCTGGTATTAGCAGCAATCTGTAATATTTTTAGCAGTGCTCTGATAACAATTGCGGTGGCAACATTTGAACCGCACTATGTTTTGAGGCAGTGCTTTAATAAGGTAGGTGTTTAGTTCCCAGCAGTGCATCAAACCAGTGATCTCAACTGCTGAGCTGCTTGGACTGGAAATCACTACTGTTGCCCGTAAGGTTTAGGATTTGTGTGTGAAGCAAGGGAATCGTTGCTTAGTGTATTTACCCTCTGGGGAGGTAAAACACAGATGGGGGAGTTAGGAGTCTTCTAACATTTAGCTGTTACATTAGTGGTAGTAATTCTGCTGCAGGGATGCTCAAAGTAGTTCACATACCAGTTGGGAATCATTATGGGCACTGGTATGGAGGATTAGATATGATGGAGCAATGAGCGATTTTAGAACTAGAAACTATTCCCCTAGCCATCCCTCTCTCTTCTTCATATCATTTTATAGTTCCTTTAACACTCTGTTTTCTTAAGGAAACAGTAGTTGGAAGTTAACTGGCCATGTTTTCAGTACAAATACCAACACATTTTTATCTTACTCAAAGTTTACAAAGCTTCTTCCTAGACAAATATGACCAGATGACCTGTATTTTTTGTTAAATGTTGTAAGATGTCTATTTTATAAAATAGCTTTCAAAGTTGATAAGTTTAAAGTAAAGCACATCGGAAAGAATAACCCATACTATAATATAAACTATTGGGTTGTAACTTGTTATTAATAATAATTATCAAAGTGCTTTATAATCATTTTTTAGTTCACCCTAACAACAACCCTGTGATGTAGGTTATTATTACCTCACAGGGTTGTTGTGATGGTGAACTCAAGAAAGAGTTTGGTTATTATTATTCCCATTTTACAGATGGGGAACTGAAAGATAGTGACTTACCCAAGGCCACCCAGTGAGTTTATGGCCAAGACAAGATTTGAACTATGGTCTCCCTGGTCCAAGTCCAGTTCTTAGGGCTACGCTGTCTCTAAATTAGTTGTTACCAGTCAGGAAAAAGATCTTGGAATCATTGTGGATGATTCACTGAAACCATCACCTCAGTGGATGTCTCAAAAGCAAGCAAAACGTTAGGGAAAAGATAGAAAATTAAATGGAAAATATCATAATGTCACTATGTAGATACATGGTGTATCCACACCTTGAGTATTTTATTTTGTTCAGTTTTGGTCGCTTCATTTCAAAAAGGAGTTAGCAGAACTAAAGAAGGTCTAGAAAAGGACAACAGAGCTGATCAAGGACATGCAGCTTCCGTAAAAGGCTCAAAAGATTAGAACTCTTCTGCTTAGAAAAGTGAGTGGGGATATGATAAGAGGTTTATAAAATCACAAATGGCACAATCGTAATTATTGTGGTGTATGCGGTGGACATGTCGCTTGGAAAGTTAAAGGTATGGGGAACAGCAATAAGTTCGCCCTCTACTAAATTTGCACTTAGAAAGGAAGAAAGGGGCAGAGAGCAGGTGAGTGCAGGAGCACCAACCCATAGCCTTGGTCTCAGCTGCCACCCCTTGCCTTCAGCCAGTGCTTCCCCACCATCCTGCCGGGAGCCTTCAGCCAGTGCTTCCCCACCACCCTGCCGGGACTTGGTGAGTAAGTGGAGGCTTGTCCCTCCTGATGCACCCTCAGCACCCCTCCCTGGTCATTCTCCGTCCTCCACCACAAAATTTGTGGTGCAGCCTTGTCCGCATCGAGGTTCGCCAGCACCATAGAGTCATGTCTAAGGCACTTTGTCAGCTGAAAGGCAGCTGCTAGAAGAGAGTGATTGTGCTCTCTCAACTGACAGGAGGCTATGAGAGGAGAGTTCAAGGCACACTCCGTGCACAATTAACTTGTGGAATTTACTGCCAGGGAAGTGGTCCAGGCCAGTAGTGTAACTAGTTTTAAAAAGAAATTGGATACGTTCTTAGAGGCTAGGTCCATTAATTGCTATTAGCCAAGTATGTTTTGGGAACATAACCTCTTACTCTTGGGGGTTAGAACAACAGGCAATCGATTGCCCATTGTGACCTGTCGGGTACTTCTTCCAAGAGAAAGAGATTGGCCACTGTCGGAGGCAGGATGATGGGCTTGATGGACCATTGGTCTGACCCAATATGGCAGTAAAGTAAAGTAAAATTTATTTAGGCACGGGCATTTCACCATGGCCAACAACATAACAAAAAGGCATATAATACAAAATACAAATATACGAATCAATATTTTACAACAGACACACAACTCATAGATAGCAAATAACTAAAAACAGGGTAAAAGAAAATAAAAACGGAACCCATATATCCCTACCAGCTCGTAAATAAATTAATTTTCAAACAATATGGCACTACTTATGTTTTTACATTCTTAAGGTAGGGGGTGCAGGAAGGACCATCTCCAGAGGAACTGCGTCCACAGTCCTCTCTCCATTTGAGAAAGGAACCAAAGGGAGCAAGGGAAGAGTGAGGCTCCTCTGGAGTATCCATGTGGCTCCTGTGCTCCTCTTCGTTCCTTTCTCAAACGGAGAGAGTAGTGTGGGTGCAGATCCTCTGGAGAAGGTCCTTCCTACACCCCCACTCTCTCTTTTCACAGCCCCCCACTTAGCTGATAGAGTGCAATTGCTCTCTACTCTAGCAGCCACCTGTCACCTGGGAGAGTGCAATTGCTCTCTCCTCTTGCAGCTCCTTCTCAGGCCGTTTTCAGATGGGATGGGCCCATGCATGTCCACCCAGTGGACACGGGTGCAAATGACCATCTAAAGGTAGCGGTGAGTGGGCGTGCACTCCCACGACCCATGCACCTTCACCCATCCCCATCCATCTCCCCACATGGACCAACCTGGGCTTTTCCTGGTTGCTCTGTGTGGGGGAATGAATGGGCGGTTCATGGGTGCGGGTGCACACCAAGTGCATGCCAATCCCCCACCATGCACACACAGGCCTTCCTCTCAGCCAGGTCTGTTTAAAAATGGCCTCAGGTGGGAGAGCATGTGAATGCTGTTTCTGATAAGTAGGGGGAGGTCATGGCCAGGGAAGACGTCTTCTCTGTCTGTGACACCCTTTCCATCAGAGCCAGGCCTGGTGAGAGGCAAAGTACTGAGTGGCGGCAGCTACAGCCAGAGTGCAGGGGGCTGCCTGTTTATTAGCTCTACACACTAAAACATAGGGGGCTGCACAGGCCGAATACGGACTCCAGTGGGTTACTGTCTTGTTTGGAAACACCTTAACTGCCAGAAGTGAATGCTGCGGGATGGGTCACTTTTGGTATGTTTTGTTTTTGTATGCTTCTCTCACAGCACCCAGTACTGACTAGTGTTGGAAGCGGCATATTGAGTTTATTCTTATAGGTTCTTATATAATATACTTTAAAAGTGCAATGCGTGGATATTCTCTACTTTAAATAGGATTCTGCTAATTAGTTGAAAGCTCCTAAAATATCTGAGTAAGGGATATGTTTCTGCAGTAGGTAAAACAATGCAGTGTTAGAGCCTGGAATGGTTTAACTTTTCACACCATGAAAAATAGAAATCTTCTCTGAGAGCTATAAATTCCTGCTGAAGAAAAGAGGACTCAAAGATTGCATTTTATGGAGAGGAAGAAAGGGGTCAAAAAGCTGGAGAAAGCAATTACTGCTTACTGCCGAGCCTTTTTCACTCCTCACCACTAGTATTTTCACCCAAAGACTCTTACCTGGCCATACGTCAAACTTTCTTCCAGACTTGAAGTTAAAAGATTTTCCAAAATGTGCAAACAAACAGCTAATTTCATTGTACTGCTGTCTGTGTGCAGTGAAATAAAACATGATTAGCGAGCTGAAAATGTATAACTTTTCAATCAGTAGTTAATTCAGTCCCAGAACCATATTCATATAGGTTTGAAACAAAATTGACCTCCTTGTTTATGTAATCTGTACATACAATAACTGCCTGATTCAGTAACAAGCTACTCAACAATGAGGTTTTTCTGTGAGACCCAGAAAAAAAATGAAAAAGCTAGTATTTTTAATCAGAAAGCCATCACCTGGGAACCACTAATGACTGAGATTTCAGCAATTGGGAAAACGGCACAGTTAGCTTAGGAGAGGGATTCTACGCACACCCACAGATTACTCCGGACCAAATTCTGTTTCCAGAGCCCAGCCTGAATAACTGAGCACATGTGTAGAGGGACCAGGAAAACCATTATTATTATTATTATTTAACATTTATATAGTGCTGTCAGTAATCAAAATGCTTTACAATCCTTATCTCATTCACCCTTGCAACAGTCCTGTGAGGTAGGTCATTATTCTTACTTACGGATAGGGAACTAAGGCTGAGAGAGAGAATTTGCTCCAGGTAACCAGGGGGTTAACACAGGATTTGAACCCTGGTCTGTCTCATCCCCATGAGGCTACGCTGTCTCTCAAACCTCCCTGTCAGGTGGTAATAGTCAGTGTACAAGGTGGGATACATAGTGACTAAAGGGACTTTATTCATTTATTCAGTTTCTACCCCACCTTTCCCACAAAGGCTCAGGGCGGCTCACAAAATATAAAAACATAAAAACACAAAACATACATAAGCAGATCAAACATATAAAACATTTTAACCCCTAAACCCCACCCACCAACCCTCTCCCTAGCCTTCACACCTAATCCCATCCAATTCTATCCCAGCCCGCCAAACACCTGGTCAAACAAAAAGGTCTTACATCTCTGCCAGGTAAGCAGGCTCAGGCTTAGGTAGATCTCCAAGGGGGGAGAGTTCCATAGTTCTGGAAACTTTATGTACCTTGACCTCAAAAGCAGAATACAAATAGGATGAGGATTCTCTGTATGTGTATAAAAAAGGTAGGGATGGAGAGAACATGCTTAAGAACCTGGGGTGCACAGAGGCAGTCTCTTCCTTAATTTTAGTCTCCATCAGTGTTGACAATCACAACTATCACATCTTTGCTCCAGTCTGCAGCTTTGGGATTTCAAAATGGCCACAGCGCAGTCCTCTTCTCTTGAATGACGCTCCCTGATAGGTGGGCAGTGCAAGCGTGTGTGTGTGTGTGTGTGTGTGTGTGTGTGCGTGCAGCAGAGAGACAGACAGAGAGATGTTTGATTTAACTGGGTCTTGTACAGGCATATGATGGCATTTGATGATGAGAGATAGGGCTGGGGTGTCAGAAGCTAGGGGGTGGATATGGGGCAAAGCTGTCTTCCCCTCAGTTTAGATGGTTGCTACTCCACTGATTCTTGGCTCTCTTTCACCCCTTCCCTTCTTCTCATGTCTTCTAACCTTCGCAATGAGCTTTTGCCTGGTGGGGTTCCACACTGCACAGTAAGCAGGGGCACAACTCGATAGGGCAGGTGCCTGAGCCCTGTCCCTAAGCAGGGGTGTAGCTAGGTTGAAAAGGGCCCAGGTGCAAGAAATTGACTTGGAGCCCCCCATCACCATCCTCTCCCCTGTGCCACTCTGTCCCCTTCTTCCTCCCCCCAGCATCCTTATTACAGAAAACTGTCAACTTACATGGTAAGTCCAGTGAGCCCGCTGCTCTGACTCCAGAGACCCTCCTGACCTGATACTGTGGGCCTTTCCCTCCCTCCACTTCTTGTGCCTGAGCCCTGGAAGTTGTGGGCCTGTGACTGTGCTGCCTGCTTCATGCCACTGCCAGCGCTTGCTCCATCCTATGCCACCCACTGGGTGTGTGCTGAAGGTGCTTCTGCTTCCACTCAGCTCAGTCTCTGCTCAGCTGCACCACAACAGGACACCGCAGTCTGCTCCCCTCCCCCAGTTTGGGCCCCAGGACAAATGCCCCTCCTGTCCCTATGCTAGCTACACCTTGCCCTCAGCACTGCCCTTCAGCCCTCAAGAGCACACATTTCCCCATCCCTTCCCTTCTCCCGCAAACCTTCCAAGTATTGTGTGCTTCCCAGAGGTGGTAGCGTGTGCTTTGGGGACAGGGCAGGAAGTGTGAGATGTGAGCAGGAGACAGCGCTGTGCATCTGGCCATGCATTGCTGTCTCCTGCTTGTGGTTCACACACCCAGTTTCCCAAAGCTTACACCAATCTCTCTGGGAGGCAAACAGCATCTAGAAGCATAATGAGGCCTGGGGGGGGGGGGCGTGGACGACCAGGTATCATGTGCTCTGGGAAGGGACTTGGAGCACAGTCAGAACAGAAGCAGAAACACCTTATGTGTATCCTGTTGTGCCCCTGACAGTAGATGTGCATCTCCTCTACCACCGTCCCTCCTCCAATTGCTGCTCCCTTGAACAGCTGAACTATAGTTGTTCCACTGTTTCTTAAAAAATTGGAAAATGATTAGGGTTTCTAGTTTTGTATGCAAAGTCACCGTGGCATTTAACTAAATATGTTCTTGCCTATCTAAAAATGTGGTAGGAATGCACCGATGGGCTGGATTTCACTCTGCAAGAGCACATCAAGCTAATGAAAGCGCTATTAAAATGGCTATTGTTTTCATCCAGTATTTACTGTACGTTAGTGAGTGATGTGCCATTAACGAAAATACACCAGCACATGCACCTGCCTTCTTGAGTGTCTGTGCATGGGGGCAGGGAAAGCAGCAGAACTCACTCCTGAGCAGACAGCATTGTAAATCAATGGGATGCTGCCTTGTTGAATCTTCACCCAGATGGAGATGGACTTGAAACAATAGCATCAGCCGAGGGTGTGAATGTCCATCTTAATGGGGTGTTAAATTAAAAACTTAGTATATGACCATATAAATGTTGTTGTTGTTTGGAAAGTTGTCTGCAGCACACAAAACTGGCATGAGTCGTTGAACACATACATTTTATAGAATATTAAAATATTTATATTGTTATTCTCAGTAGAGCCCATTTTTAGTTTTATGAGAAAATGGAAATATGCTATATTTTTAAAATGACCACCTGCCTGATGTGTCCTCATGCAGCATGTCAGAGGTTTGTATTCTTTGCAAACGTACTTGCAAAAGACCACTATGAAACTTACCAAGTCCACCCGCAAATGCTAAGAGGTCAGGATTCTGTGGAAACCTGCAGGTTTTCTGAGAACACTCTGCATATTTGGATAATAGCTTCTGCATATTAAGGGCAAACCTTAGTGTGGAAGGTAACACTTTCTGCATACAGTAGCTGTTATGGTCTATGGCTATAGTACCACCAGCCAAACACTTTTCAGTCCGCTCAAGCAGAAAATATCCCTTGCCCTCTGGGCTGTGCAAAGTCTGGAAGGCTATGGATGCTGGCTATGCAGCAGACTGGCTTGTCTAGGGGAAATACAAGCCTCTGCAGAAGGAAATTTCCTCAGTGCTTGTGTTTCATGCCAAGGAATGTTCTGAAGAAGGAAGCTGACATAAATAAGCACCCACCACCAGTGATGCAACATTGGCTATTCTAAGCCTGGTCCTGTCCCTCCCTGTGCTCCACTGTCCCCAGGTGTAGATGACCGGAGTGCTAGTCAGCAGGGGCATAACAAGAATAATCATAATCTTTATTTCAATATAGCATCCTCCCCCCCCGGCACTCGGAGCGCTTTACATACCACAATTTAACACCACTTTTAATCCTCACAACAACCCTGTGAGGTAGGTTAGGTGGACAGAATAATGCAACGTGAGATTAGAACCAGGGTCCCTGCCCTACCTCCTGGTCCAAGTACTGCACGCTTAGGCATTACATCACACTGGCTCTCAATAGGGGCAGCAGGGGCAGCTGCACCAGGGTCCACGAACCTAGGGGGCCCACACACATGTAGAATGTGTGGGCATATGCCCACTGGAGTGGAGTGCCCCAGCTGGGGCCATTCCATCTTCTACACCAAGGCCCATTTCCACCTAACTACACCCCGGCTAGTCAGCCTCTGGTAGTGAAGAAACTGCATTCCTGCATGTTACCAGGGCATTGGGAAAGATTCTTCTATCTCCAATAGAAGCTTGGTGGATCTCTTTAAAAATCCCCTCTAGGGGTCTGTTGTGGAGGGTCTCCTTCCTCCTCTCAGCCTAATTTCCAGTTTTCCAAAGCAGAGGGGAACGATCTCACCATCTATCTGGTCTACCATTGTGTTTTGCAGTAACCGAGATCCATCATGAGCTTTGTTTCCGTTTAAATTTGGTTTCTGGCTGAAAGTCAGTCAGGGACAACTGACCCATTCCCTTGGGACACAGGGACTGGAGGAAAGGGTTTGTTCATATACCCAATGATCCCTCTCGATGGAGTACCCCCAAAGTGAAGGTTGTAACAATACCCCAATGAAGGGATAAGTCTGTGTTCCAAAGGCAGCATTGAAGAGCAATAGTTATTCAATCAGAGTTCTGCTAGATAAAAGTTTTTCTGTAGGTAAACACGAAACTAGGTTATCTCCTGGGAATTGTTAGGATGTGGAGACACCAAAAGAATTATGGATGTTAAGAGCTGGAATCTGCCTGTCAAATTTCTTTATGCCAGCCATTTCTATCCACTTACTTTGCTGTTTTGCACACCTTGGGGTATTAAGATTAAACTCACAACTATGCAAAAGTGCCACATAAGTGCTGGTCCCCAGTTTAAGCTCATCCTAAATCCTCAAGGAAAAGTTCACCTCAGAGTGACATATGCCCTTGTTATAGTGTCAGGACTAGAGCTGTGTTACTCGGCAAGTTGGACACCCCATTGAATTTGGGGTGCCCAGCTCACCCTGGATGCATTTGAGCACCAAACTGGTACCTGAACGTGACCTGATGGGATACCCAACTCCCCAGGCTGACTCACCTCACCACCAGGCTGCTGCTCCTCTGGTCCAGTTGCTGCTCCCTTCTGGCTGCTCCTTGCTCCTCACCAGCTCATGCACTGCTCAACTGAGCTGTGCACTTCTCCGATCAGCTTTTCTGAGTGGTGGACGGGAACAAGAAGACCTCTTTCCACCTGCGTGCACACCCCTGATATGGGTTCCCCTGGGAATGGGGCACCCATTCGAGGGGTACAAACAGGTGGGAAGAGGCCTCCTCACTCCCCCCACCAGCTTAGAAAAAGGTGATCGGGGAAGTCTCCAGCTCAGCTGAACTGTGCACGAGCCAAGGAGGAACGGAGCAGCCCGGCAGTGAGGTGAGTTAGCCTGGGGAGCTGCAGGTGCTGGGATTGACATCCTGAGACACCCCAATAATACCCAATGCAGGGCCAGGGCCCCTTCAGGTGCCCGAAAATGCAAGTATTACCCGTGAATAACAAATATAGTCAGGACAAAACAAAGGCCTTTGCGCCACTTAAGGCCTTTGTCGACGCACCCCTCCCAAGGAAGACGCGGACACTTGTATGGGTTTGAACGGCCGCACTCTTTATTGTTAGTCGATAAAAAGGGGGAAGAGGTAACCCTCCCACTTCCCCCTTTAAACTGGGGTCCATTAATCTCTTCCTAACTGTTAACCATCGCCGCAGGAGGTTCCCTTACTGTAACAGGCGCTGTCCTTGTGCCCTGTTGCCCATTTGCCATCTTCGGGTTAAGCCCGAGGGGAATCCTCCTGTGCCCTACCTTAACAAACTTCTT
>QEPC01014615.1:1083400-1108143 GCA_003113815.1 Sphenodon punctatus | reverse complement strand
CTGTTCTCTACCTTTGACTCCCTCCTCAAGCCTCCCTGTCCTCCCCCTCCTTCTTCCCTTTCTGCTCAGGATCTTGCCTCCTTCTTCACCTCCAAGATAGACAAGATCCGCCTCGACATCGCTTCTCACTCCTCTCCTCTTCCTACTCCCTCCCTCCTCCCCCTCCTTCTTTCCTGTCCTCCTTCCCTCCCACCTCCCTTGAGGAAATCTCCTCCCTGCTCTCCTCCTCCAACCCTTCCACTTGCCCCCTTGACCCCATCCCCTCCTGCCTCCTGACCTCCATTGTTCCCACTGTTGCCTCTTCCCTCCTGCACACCATCGACCTCTCCGTCTCTACTGGCTCCTTCCCATCCGCCTTCAAGCATGCCACTGTCTCTCCTATCCTCAAAAAGTCCACTCTTGACGCCTCTGACTCTTCTAGCTACCGTCTTGTAGCACTCCTTCCTTTTGCTTCCAAGCTTCTTGAACGTGTTGTCTACTCCCGCTGCCTTGACTTCCTCTCTGCCAACTCCTCCCTTGACCCCCTCCAATCTGGCTTTCGCCCCCATCAGTCTACTGAAACTGCTCTCGCTAAGATCACCAATGATCTTCTTGTGACTAAATCTAACCGCCTCTACTCCATTCTTGTCCTCTGCTGCCTTCGATACTGTTGACCACTCACTCTTGCTGGATTCACTTCACTCCCATGGCTTCCGGGTCCGTCCTCGACTGGTTCTCCTCCTACCTCTCTGACCGCTCCTTCAATGTGTCTCTTGCCAACTCCACCTCCTCCTCCCTTCCACTCCCGGTTGGTGTTCCCCAAGGCTCTGTCCTTGGTCCTCTCCTCTTCTCTAGCTATACCCTGTCCCTAGGCAAACTCATTGCTTCCCATGGCTTCCAATATCACCTCTACGCTGATGGCACTCAACTCTATCTCTCTACTCGCTCTCTTTCTCCATCTATTCAAGCTCGCCTCACCAGCTCTCTCTCTGACATCTCTACCTGGATGTTTCAATGTCAGCTCAAACTCAACATGGGTAAAACTGAACTCCTTATCTTCCCCCCTCATCCTTCCTCTCCCTCTTCCCTGTCGATTCTCATTGTTGGAGTCACCATCCTTCCTGTCCCCCAAGCCTTTAGCTTAGGCTTCATCTTTGACTCATCCCTTTCTTTTAAACCCTACATCAACTCTGTTGCCAAATCCTGTTGCTTCTCCATGCATAACATTGTTAAGGTTCGCCCTTTTCTCTCTGTCTCCTCTGCCAAAACCCTTGTTCATGGCCCTGGTCATCTCTCACCTCAATTACTGTAACCTCCTTTTTACTGGCCTCCCCCGCTCTCACCTTTCTCCCCTTATCTCCATCCAAAACTCTGCTGCCAGGGCCATCCACCTCGCCCGTCGCTTCGGCCACGTGCAGCCCCTCCTCTCCTCTCTTCACTGGCTCCCCCTTCCCCCTTCCTGAACGAATCCTGCACAAGCTCCTAGTCTTCACCTATAAAGCTCTTCACAACCTTGCTCCCCCCTACCTCTCTGCACTAATTTCCCTCCGTACTCCAGCCCGTGAACTCCACTCCTCCTCTGTCCCCTCTCTCACCATCTCACACCTCCCCTGCTCTCCTAACCGCCTTCGTCCCTTCTCCCTAGCTGCCCCCCATGCCTGGAACTCCCTCCCTGCCCACATCTGCCTCACCCCTTCCCTTTGTACCTTCAAATCCCTCCTCAAGAACCACCTCTTCCGCTGTGCTCTCCCCTACTCCTCGCTCCCCTCACCTAACTCCTGCTGATAGCCTCCATCCAGTACGATCTGTTACCTAAGGTCTGTGTACTCATATCCTCACCACATGGACCAACCAGCCAGCATTCTTGATGTAACCAAGCCAAGCGCGTGCACCTGGGACCTCGCATCCTCATGAATGTTACACTCCTTGTCTCTATCTCTGTTCCCCTTCCTTTGTCTCCCCCCCCCACCCCATCTCTCGGATTGTAAGCCCTAGGGCAGGGACCGTGTCTATTAAATTACTTTGTAAAGTGCCAGGTACATTGCTTGTGCTATATAAATGTTTGCTAATAATAACAATAATAATAATTAATAATTGTTGGCTCATTTATGGACAAAAAGCTGTAAAGTTAAACAATATTTGAAATCTCTGTAGGCAGGTATATTTTGGGTGAGAAGACAAGGACAGAGTGGCTGCAACACTTTTCAGCCACTTACTTAGCAATATGCAAAGAGGATACCAAACCTACCAAGGAATTAGAGAAGGAACTGTAACATTTTAGTCAAGAATAGAACTTGATGAGAATAGAACTCAACTAACCAAATTTTCATTACTGAGTAATACTTAGCCTGCTGGTTGTTTACAATTTGCTTTGAGGATTCAGTCAGTGGCATAGCTATTATGGAGTGAAGGGGCTCAGTTGAGCCCAGGCTCTGTGCTTGGGAGAAGAAGGAAGCTTTGCAAGCCGCATGGTCACTGCTAGGACATTTTCAGAGTGGCCAGAGGAAGGGTGGCAGGAAGGGTTTTCAACCCCCTACTCTGAAGTTTTCCTGGCAAAGAGCTTCACCAACAGTGACATTTTCAGAGTGACTAGGGTGTTGGCTCCACCCACTCTTAAAGCTTTCTTCCTAGAAGGGTTGCTGCCATTCTGGGGAGCCTGCTGGGAGCTGAAGCAACTTGCATAGGGGCTCCCAGTTGGCTCCTTGGTGTCTCTTGCCCCACCAAGGTAAGTCCCACCCCCATCCTGGAGAACCTGCCCTCCCTACCCTGAACGCCCTGCCTCTTGCCCATAGAGGGACCCATAATTGAAACATGAGCCCAGGCCCTCCACAGCTGTGCTACACCACTGTATTCAGTGTGGACCGCCCTGTGGAGCACACACGGTGAACACACACCTCTGGCACAGGGCCTACAGCACACACACAAACCGTGCGTTGGTGCGTGTATGGGCTCGGCCCCATTCTTAGTTACAAAAGTCATGTGGTATTGTTTTCATGTCCTGATTGGATGACATACATACCTGGGCGGAGTTACTTACTAGGAATGGACTTTAGCTTTTACTTGGTATTTACTTCTTGTTAATATTTACTTCTCTCTCTCTCTTCTTTTTTTTTTTACTTTAGTATTCTGTTTCGTTTTTGTTTCGTTTTCCATTGAAGTCAATGGGAACCTTTCCCCATAGAAGTCAATGGGAAAAGATCCATGGGGGTTTCTAAAACTAGTAAAGTGTCTACTAAAGTCAAATGTAGTGTACTTGTCTGGCACTGTTTTTTGGGGAGGTGGCACTGGGCTTGGGGGGCAAATGCTAGGGGCTGGTGACGTTTAGTGGGTGGGGGTACTTTGGAGGTAGCTGTGAGCTCAGGGAGCACCTTGTGGCTCTGGGCTAGGGTGCTGTGTGGAGTCAAAAGGGGCTGGCTGTACCTAGGTGAGGGGCAAGAGTTAAGGGAGACTGGCACTGGGAGTTGGGGTTGACACTGGGTTGGGGGGGGGGGGGGGAAATGCCAGGGGCTGAGAGCTTTTAGTAGGTGGGGGATGTTTTGCTTCTGCATGGCACTTGGCTCTCTAACCCTCTCTGCCTGCGTCCACCCCACAGCTGCCTCATCTCACCTGGGCTGCTTTCTGCTTGTCCCAGACACTCTCTTCACCTGCGGCTGGAGACAAGCAGAAAGCAAAGTTGACCTCAGGCTGCAACGCGGGTGAGACAAGGCAGCTGTGGGGTGGTTGGTGGGTCTGAGACCAACCAGGGAGGGCCAGCAGTAACCCACACACTGGAGAGCGGAGCTGGGAGACCAAGCAGAATGGGAGAATAGCACTGCCAAAGTCCAGGTGAAATTGACCAGACTGCAATTAACAAGTTGGGAAAGATGCAGAGCAGCCCGAACAGAGCCCAGCAAATGGCAAAGGCACCTTTTTAAAATTTAACTACTAAAGAGAATTTTAATAACTGCTGCTCGCTTTAGTAGTATTAGTATTAGTACATACGTGCATACTTTAGTGCAGTTTAGTATTAATACTAAATTAGTATTCCCATCCCTAATGCTTGGCATAACCTGATCTAAAGGGGGGGGGGGGGGGGGGGGGGAAACACACACTCTATAGACTGAATGCACCCAGTCCCTTTTGAGGGTTTGGTATTTATCAGGGAAAGTTATAAAATAACATGAGTCAGCTCAAGCCTTCTCCCCAAGCTTGATTTTGTCCAGAGTGCCTTTCTCAGGGTGGCCCAACCCACTCCTTAGATGCTTTGTCATTTGGGAGCACATCTACCCTTCTTGTTTGGAAAATGCACCATGCACCAAAATGAGTCTAGAACACAGCTAGCCATTTCCCAGCAGGATCCAACCCCTTTTTACAAGATGCTGCGTTTCAAGTAAACATTAAAAGCCAGTTGCACTAAACACCACAGCAAAACTTAACAACGATGAATTTTAAAATGCAGCGCACAGTTCAGAAGTCATTGTTGCCTTTTACATAAAGAACTGCAGAACTCACTCTCAGTCTTCATTCAATATTCAGGCACACCCATGTTCTAATCCTGATTCTGCTACAGGTGACAAATTATTGGAACACATTAAATAAATGGCTTTAGGAGGACATATTTGAATAGGGTTCATTGGCTCAATGCTTCTTAGATGGCCTTCCCAGGCATAAGTTACATGTAGCTCAGTGCACTCCTTAACTTCCCTTGTGTCTTGCCTTGGGCAAGTCACAACCTCACAGCCTCAGTTCCCCATCTGTAAAATGGGAATGTGTGTGTCTGTTTGTCCCTATGTTCCCCACACCCTTGTCCATCTTAGACTGTAAGCCCACTAGGCAGGGGCCTGTCTTTGAAAATCTGTGACTGTAAAGCACTGTGTACACCTAGTAGCGCTATAGAAATGCTAAGAAGTAGTGTCTTTTCTCTGTGACACAAGCTAACCTTCTCAAAGCTTCACATGTGCAGAATCCCTCAATGTGGCTAGTCTCTTCATTGTTCACTGGCAGGGCTTTGGATGAACTTTATCCCATGTGCATGGTGCAGGGTAAAGCAGGTAACCTCCTAAGTCTGTTTTCCATCTGTAGCATGTGGGTAATTATACTTATCTTACTCACATGGGTGTTGTGAGGGCTAATTACTTAATGTCTGTTCAGCACTTTTAGCACATGAAGCACTATATAAGTACTAAGTAGTTATTGCTATAATTATTGTTATTATTTCTTATTATTCTGTTCTTTTTAAAGTGAATATTCAGTTGAAGTTTTGTCTTTGCAGGGACAGCATGATTGGTTCTTAGATTTAAGTGTTTCAAATGAAGGCTTGATATATATTGAATAATATAGCTTTATGCAAATAGTAGCTGTTTGTGATCCAAAGTAATATTCTCCCACGTAGCAGGCCCCCAAACAATTTTTTTAAATTATTATTATTTTTAAAGTAAAATGAGAGATTATTCCCCAGTCTGGAAAAAGTCTGTAACATGTCAGTAAATCATTGCCCATTTTTGGCTTAGAATATGTTTTGGATTTGGTTTATAGTATGAAAAAGATTCATTCGGCCAGTCGACACTTTGATGGCTTTGAGCACCATCCTAAGAACTTTAAATAGGGGTCTGTATAATGTTACAAGGCATGTTTGTATAACAAATAATGTAAGAAACTTCACAAGATGTTAGCGCAATTTGTTGTATATGTATGTTGTAGGACCATAGCAGACCTGTGAAAGTCGTTGGTGAGGTGTTCAAAACATTTTGCAAAGCTTTTACTGGGCTTTCCATTCCTTTGTGCGTCTCATCTCCTGAATTTTAGGTTTCTCTCAGAATTCAAAAAAATAAAGCAGAAACCAATGTGTCACAAAGTTTGATGGCACAGCCATAAAGCATCCCAAGCTGACACAACTTATGGGGAGACAGGTTGGAGTAGTCCATTTGTAATGTGACAAGGTATGGTTCACTCAGGTTGGTGTGCTGTGGTGACACGGCCTGCAAGTACTTTATGTTTCTCGTGGGAGGCTGTATACAACCATCCCAGAATTCTAGCTTTGCTTACTCCTCTCTTTTGGACTGAGATCATCCCCCAAGGCCTACTAAGAAGGGGCACCTCCACAGACGGATCTCCTCTCCACAGAAACAGACTTTGCCACTTTCAAATCACTGTCCTCCTTTCCACTGAGCACATGAAGGACTCTTAAGAACATAAGTAGTGCCATACTGAGTTAGACCAATGGTCCATCAAGCCCAGCATCCTGTTCTTCGACAATGACTAATCTTAATTGCATGGAGAAGAACCAACAGTCACCATGGGCAATCCAGTCCCCGTTGTTCACTCCAAGCTCCCAGCAATAAGACATTCATCCTGTAAGCTACTTGGTTAATAGCCATTAATGGACCTACTCTCTAAGAACTTACCCAGTCCTTTTTTAAACCGAGCAATACTACTGGCCTTGACAACGTCCTCTGGCATAAAATTCCATAAGTTAATTATGAGTTAAGTGAAAAAGTACTTCCTTTTATTTGTTTTAAATCTGCCGGCACCTAGTTTCATGGACTGCCCCCTAGTTCTAGTACTATTTGAGAGGGTAAATAACTGCTCCCTATCTACTCATTCTACACCACTCAAGATTTTATAAACCTCTATCATGTCCCCTCTCAGTCTTCTCTTCTCTAAGCTGAAGAGACCCAGCTTGTCAAGCCTCTCGTTGTACAGAAGCCATTCCATACCCTTTATCATTCTCGTTGCCCTTCTCTGTACCTTTTCTAGTTCAGCTATTTCTTTTTTGAGATGGGGCGACCAGAACTGCACACAATATTCTAGGTGCGGTCGCACCATTGATTTGTATAGAGTCATTATGACATCCTCAGTTTTATTCTCTGTCCCTTTGCGAATAACTCCTAACATTCTGTTTGCTTTTTTGACTGCTGCTGCACAGTGGGCTGAGGATTTCAGTGTATTGTCCACATCACTGCCAGATCCTTTTCCGGAGTGGTAACTCCTAGCTTAGTACCCAGCATTGTGTACTCATAGTTTGGGTTATTTTTCCCTATGTGCATCACTTTGCACTTGTCCACATTAAACGATGCAGATGCCCAGGCACCCAGTCTCGTAAGATCCTGTTGCAGTTCTTCACAGTCTGCTCGTGTTTTAACTACCTTGAATAACTTGGTGTCATCTGCAAATTTGATTACCTCACTCTTAATGCCCTTTTCCAGATCATTAAATAATGCATTAAACAGCACTGGTCTCAATACAGATACCTGGGGCACACCACGTTTTACATCTCTCCATTGTGAAAACTGACCATTTAGTCCTACTCTTTGCTTCCTATCCTTTAACCAGTTACCGATTCATAGTAAGACGCTACCTCCTATTCCATGACTTTTTAATTTGCTCAAGAGTCTTTTATGTTGGACCTTATCAAATGCTTTCTGGAAATTCAGGTACGCTATATATACCGGGTCTCCCTTGTCCACATGCTTATTTACACCCTCGAAGAATTCCAACAGATCACAATACTTGAAAGATGACCAATTAGCTGGGTGTGGAACGGACTGAGCTACCAATCTTTCACGTCTAGACCACAGTTGTATTTTCTTTTCTCTGGAGCTTCTCCTCAGGACACCAGGGGCTCCTGTAGCCAAGGAGTAGTGTCTTTGTAGTGTGAGTTGAACTACTGGGCCCCCAGAATGTGGGAAGGATTAGGGTCTTTTTGTGAAAATAGCTATGGCTTCCTGGAAATCCCTTGAAATAGCCAAGTTTCAGAGCGGGTTCTGTAGTCCATTGCTCCCTGTGGTTGGGACAGTGAGGGTGGCTCTCCGCTATGGGATCCTCTCTAGAGCTGGCCAAATATGCAAACTGAAATTTCAAATTTGAACTTTCAATCTTTGAATTTCCAACATCCATCTAAATTTCTATTCACAATGAAATTTTAACCCAGTTCTACTCCTCAAGGTGGTCTCTTAAGGGGTTCTCATTGGAAGCAATAAGGTGTTCCCATGCGTGAATACAAAACAGGTTTATTATTATTATGCCCAGATTAGCTAACCTGAAACCTTTTTCTTTCAGTCTCTTTGAATATTATTTCATAAAGAGTAATGTGTGAGTGGGCATAGTAGTTCTTTCTGAATAGGGGAATATTTTGGAAAACATATATTTGTAGCGGGGAGGCAGCTGGGAAGGTAGAGTGTGGTTCTTTGGAGCTTGTCATTTTAAGACTGTGGAGCTAGACTATACGATCTCTGACACTTCTTAGGAAATCCAGTAGCTTTCCATGCCATATAGTACATAATCCTTAAACTTCTGTAAAGACATTCTTAAAAGTGACTTTATCTCTATTAAACCTACAATCACGCTCTGAGTACTTCTAAATTAAGTGTCAACTTAAGTCTATTTAGGACATTTATTTTGAAGTGGGACCAAAGTCTCTTCCACTATCTGTGATGCATACACGTCCTGCAATGCTTGTCTCATGATTAGCACATGAAGTCACTTCTGCATTATGCTTGGCACTTATACAAATATCCATTTATGTGATCTATAATCAGTTTATTACTGGTTTAGTGTCTGATTGCTATTCAAGTCTATCAGTTTAAGCTCCAGCTATCTGAGGCTGAGTTTTCATCCATTTAAGTTTGGTTTTTTTGTTAAAAATCTATTTGCTTAAAATCCAAAAAGATGTATTATTTCTGCCCTTTGCAGTCCAGAGAGTTTAAAGTTTTTAAAATTTCACTATGGCTAGGAAACTGCTAGTGTACTCATCCCCCCTCTCCCCTCCCAAATATATGACTTATTATCAGCAGGGAAGTAGACCGAGGCAATGGTTACCACTTTTTGTTAGTACATGAGATTGTAGCTTGCAGAGATTTATCAGGCTGCTCCTATCAGTATGTGAAGGTATATGAATGTTACTTGATAAGAAAACATTTAAAAGGTGACTCCCAGCCTTCTCTCTCTTTGGACACACAAAGGGTAAAAACAAATGTGACAGTAACCTGCTCTGGCCAGCTTTGTCCAGCTGTGGCCCGCAGGTCACTGTCACATTTGTGCTCGGCCCCCCAGATGTTTGCTTGGACTGACCCCAGGATGTTTTGGCAGCTAGCCCAGCCTCTCACTTTTCTGTGGCAAAGCGGGCCACAGTGGGTTAGAATGTATGTTCTGACCCACTGTGACCCACCCAGATTGGGGTTGCAATGGCTAGCCACCATGATAGTCTGTGATTGGCCACCATGACTGCCCATCGTGGTAGGGGGTGGGGTGCTGGGCATAGTGCCGGGCTGGGACAGTTCTCTGGATACAGTCACATGTGGTTGGCTCCCCGATCTGACCCCAGTCGTGTCAGCAGCATGGTGGTGACCTGACCCGGCCAGGGTCACCGCCGGTCCACTGTCACTTCTGTTTTTACCCAAAGGATGAGTTATGAGATCACAGTTTGTTTATAAGATAAGGAGGTTGCCTTACAGGGGAAAAAAGTGCAAGTAATTGAATATTACGTACCCCTATCTCTTCTATAATTCCTTAGAATTTTTAGAAGGAAACCAAATCTAGACGTTTCTTCTGTGAACTTAGTTTAAATAAAGTGGTCCACTCTTAAATGAAGAGAGGAGAGTACTACAATAGACTGAGTTGCTTACTATTATAGAAAGTTTATTATTATTGGTATATAAACTAGCTGGGGGGCTAAACACAGAGCAGCTGGGTAATTTAGCGAGCTCCTGGATCCAATTAAAAAAATCTATGTTATATCCACAGTAGGGGAATGGTCATAGCTGAGGAACTACTATGAATTAGATTTTAACACACCTGTGGCATGTTCGCTGTTCTAAGCAGAAAGCATTAAATCCTCTCATTACTGCCTTACATAAGACAGACACTTCAAGCAGTTCCACATTTATCTAAGGTTACCAGTTAACTCATTAAAAGGCAGCTATGGCTTCTTCACTCATTTGGATGTTTTCAGGATTTTAGCATATTTCACCATTAATGACAGTGTGCCTTGGATTAGTGAAACAATATACTTTTGAGGGGAAGCCTTTTCCTAACTTAATTTACAACTGAGTATATTTTTTGGAAGTCAGGTTTTCCCATCAACTTATATACCAAGTACCAATAAATGGGAATTTAAGAAATGACAGGATGTTTTGAGTCTTTTGAGAGTTGGAACTTTTTCCAAGTTCAGACTCTTAATAGCAACTGCAAATAATAGTACTGTGCTCTAAGATGATGGTAGAACCCCCACCCCTCATTAATATTTCCTTTTTAATCTATTAATTAAGAAACAAAACCAGTTGGCCCTCTCAGTCTTTGGCTCCAGTTCTCAAAGTGCTGCACTATTACAAGTCTGACTAAAATCGAAGAGGCTTATGCTGCTGTAGTGCTTTGAAGACTGAACTTGAAACCAGATAGTTGTGCACATGGCTAATCTCTGTACCTCTGCTTTCTGCCATACTTCCTGGTGCTTTTGAACTTCAGTCCTCTCTTCCTGTATTTCCTTCACTTGTATCTCACACACAATTGTTGCAGTTTATCTCAAATTGAGGTCAAATCCTGCAAACATATACCCATGGGGATAACATATAAATATATATACATGGGGATAAAGTTACTTTAATGCATAAGTATTTGTAAGATTACGAAATTTCAGAGCAGGAACGTTTTTTTTTTTTTTTTACTATGACTGTGCTGTAACAAGCACATCGTGGCCCAATCTGGACTGAGATATTTAACTGTTGGCAAAATAAAAATAACAGTATTTAGTGTCACTTTTATCTATCCATCAATCAAAAGAAGAAGAAAAAAATCAAAGCAGCAGCTATATCATCACCTGCAGTTGAGTGGAAATGCATAATCTTTTTTTTTTTTTAACTCTGATGCAATATTTTATCCATCACTGCAAGATTGATCAGTATTAATAGTTAATGACAACATGATAACCAGACCAGTAGGTAAAATGGCTGTTTTAAAAGAAAAGGGAGGGTGGGAATAATAACAACATTGTGGAATATTAAAAATTGCCTGTTATTTAATAAAAATCACTTTCATATGTGTTTATTTTTAATAATCAACTGGAACATACTTTGCAAAAACCTGTAACTGTTTCTTAATTTCAAATCCCAGTTCCTTTGTGCTGTATACAAAGGTAGTATATTTCTGTACTTATTGTTCAAAGCACTCTGTGTTTAAAAAAATCACATTCATTTCAAGAAGCTGTTATGGTATTGATTCTGGTAAAGACTTCCATTAACTGACCAATCTAAATCTCATAAGTGATGTCAGGATAGTTATGCATTTGCTTGGTTCAAGTATTCAGCCATTATGTTAGAAATGCAGGCAGCGTCTGACTGGGGCTGTTAAATTATTTCTAAATACCGAACCAGAACAGTTTAACAGTTCTGCAGTTTGAGACTGACACAAAAATGACAATCTGCCACCTCTTTGTTTTTTAAATATTAACGTTGTATTGGGATAGTATTTTTGGAGTAAAAACCTGTGGCACGAGAGGATAAGTGATATAAACAAAGGCAGCTGGGCTGCATGAAATAATGGAACAATAAGGCCCTTACAGCCGTTCTCATCACTCCAGTATGTTAATTAGCATTCTGTTGTGGCCGCAACACTGAAAACATGTAATCTGTATTGGTGTACTGTACAGCTGTGAACACACATTCTTTTTTGTTAGTCCCTAGAGTTAGCCTTGCCATTGGCATATGTGTGTGGGCCAAAAGTCAAAGCGTCATCACTGAAATAACATACTATAGACACACAATATATTTTCTCTTATTTTTCCATGCAAACCTGTGATGTAATCCAGTGACACAGCATCTCTCTCCCTCTTTTATTTTGCATAAGAATATATTTAGGGGGCAACATAATTGTCTGAGATTAGTGATTCAGGCAGTAAATGTCCTATGAATAATCAATGTAAAAATAAATGCTCATTCCTAAAAATAATATGGAAAAAAAAAAAGAATTCCTCCTGAAAGGAACTGTAGAACTGCAACATGCAAATGGATGTGATGTAGTTGTACAATCCCTTCCAGAGAAAATGAATTCGCAGAGAGAACTAATTCACAAAAATAAGGTTTAGCAAATAAAAAGATATCCTTGGGTTTGGGGTCTGCATGAAAAAAAAAAGTTTAGAGAATTGTCTATGGTGCAGTATTGGATATAGACCTCATTTTGATCCAGGCATATTAAAAAATACACAAAGACTAAGAAAAAAATTACAAGATTGTGTCATCCTTATCAGTTTCTTGGATGGTAAGGCTTAGAAAACTCACCGATGGTATTCCAGTTAAACTTTCGTCAATCAGACACTGAACTAATGTATATGTCAGAAATTTGATTAGATGGAAGTTCATTGTCCTTTTAAAGTGTGGTTTATATTTCTCACCAACAGTCCTGAAAGCTATACATATACAGTTGAAAAGAGCAGCAAAATGTTTACTCATGAATAATTTCACCATCTCGGGAATCGGGATTGATTGCCCAACTACTTCCTGATACTCATACAATTTCTCGATTGTTGCAATACTGCAAGATACCATCCCGATTTACCGACTTTCCGTTTACCGCATACCATGTACCATTCATTTACCACTTACTGGATTGCTGAAGGTACCGTTTTACTTCCGGGTTTCTGCCTGTTCATTGTTTCCACATTTCTGAGCCAATCACTGTGTGAATAGCCCACCACTTAGCCACATCCACCTGCCCAAACACAGATTTTTTTAAAAAAAGTGTGTCTGTTCCAATTCCTCGTACCAGAATTGTTGTTGTATGTTATTCCCTTTGCTTTTTCCAATCTGCAACTGGATTGCAGAAAGTACAAGGGGAAATGGAACACAGAGAAGATAGAAGAAATGAGGTATTGCACTGGTATTATCTCTTGGGATTTGAAATTGATGACAAAGTGATAAGCGGAAAAGTGGTAAACAGGAACTTGGTAAGCAAATTTTTGGTAAATCGAGAAGTGAAATATCGATCAAAACATTACCAAGTACCAAGAGGTTCTCGATTAGACCGAGGTGGTATCAGGAACCGGGAATTCCTGTTTTTGTGAAATCTTGTTTCAGCCCTAATACTGACTCCCTCCCTCCTCCTCCCTCACTCACCTCAACTGGAAGTATTTACCTAGGAAAGTTACATTTTGGGTCATAAATTATATTTTGGGTTCAGAAATATGATTTCCTTTTTAAACATAAATTTGCACAGCGGATATGCAGTTGTCAAAACCGTTTGCCAGCCTCCATTTATTACTTCATTGTGATGATCTTGGTGTTCAAAAAACACAGGAAGAAACAATTTCTTAGAAAATAAGTTGCAGTACTCTTGGGTAAATACATCCTTTTATCCATACTCAGATGATAAGAGTGAAGGCTTAGCTCATATTTCTATACTAATCTACTTCAAACTTGATCTTGAAAAATTACCCTCATTGCACAAAGAAAATACAGCATTTAAGTCACCATGCTGATCAAATTTGGTTCTGCTTTTTGACTGTGGAGGGAACAAATTGTTTGTTGATTTTGTGATGTGAACCAGGGTCCAATAGGGAACAAAGTGAGTTTAAAAGAAAAATCACAAAACTTTGCATATTTTTTTCCTCACTCAACTAGAACATAACTCTTTAACCAAATACATAATTGTAATTCTTGCATTTATATAAAAGGTACCAAACAGTACCTACTCTGATGGTTTTATTCAATATCAAGTTTATATAGATTTCATATTTATATGTGCATTATTTGGATTTTAAGGGAAAGTTTTTTTAAAAAAATCAGGCAGATTCTTAATTTAAGCAAATGCAAAATGAATCCTGACATAAAAAGAATAAGAACAAAAAAATTAGTCTCTCTCTTTGATAGATATTATCTAATAGTCTCCCCCGTTCTCTTTCTGTCTGTCTTCATAGTGTTAAAAGTATATAATTAATAGAAGAATTTTAGCTCCAGATGTGGCTATACTATAATAGAGCCTTATAAATGCTACAGAAAGAAAAATTGCTTGGAACGAATGAGAACCAAATCAAGAGCACACCTGGGTTTGACAAAGATTGCATTTACTGACTGCTGTGCTATCACATTACAGAGAAAGACCAAGTCTTTGGGAGCAGCTGTAGAGAAAGGGTTGGCAAATCTGCATGCAAATAGCAGCACATTGTTAACTTAATCAGATGCCGAGGAAAAGATGTGCCAGACCATGAGGATGATCCATAAACAAGTATAGAGTCCAGAGAGATTGTGAGGGCTAGGCAGATTAAAAAGGTATACCACAAGGGTGCTGTCCTTGGTTCAAATCTTGTTCTTTTATGTCTTCTGAAGGTCACTGTCATTCAAGGCCAACTTGTCATAATGTTTGTTATACCATATTGTAGTAAATTTGTCAAATGGTGCTCTTTGCAAAGATTATAAATAAGTGTGTGGTGGTGTTTTTTTTTTGTTTTTTTTTTGGGGGGGGGGTTGACAGCTCTTTGTTTTATAGTCATCCAGATAAGCTTATCATTTTCTAAGGAAACGGCATAGAACTCCAATTTAAACAGTATCCCTCTTTAAAATGTTTGGCTGTATAAGAGATAAGGAATAGTCCAACGTTCTGTATTGTATTAAAAAAAACAGATCTTGTATTAAAAAAAGCATAGCAGTACCCTGAATGAATCCTGTCTTAAGAAGAAGTGGCAGGCACCTGCTATATTCATATTACGTATTAATGTTAATAGGAATATATGTTTAAAATTGACTTCGTCTTTAAGTCTCCTATCATAAAAAAATAAAAAAGTGCTACTATTTAATCACCCAAAGCTTAATAGTGCCTTAGTTGTTTACTGCCTTTGCACTAATTGCTCTGTACTAATGTGTTTTTGTGTGATTTCCAGTAGTGCTAAAAGAACAGAGATCCATAACCAATTAAATATAGTGTTTTTATGTTAAAAATATATCTGTTGTAGACTAGCAAATGAACAGAAGTGTTCTTTTTAAATAAAAAACAACAACAAGAAGAGAAGGTTTGGCATGAGAGTAGCTGCAAAGTAATAGGTTTTTTGTTGTTGTTGTTGAATTTTTTGCCTTCCAACAGCGGTGTAATCTTTATGACCCAGGGGGCAAACGAAAGAAAACAGCCTCTTTATATATGATAGGCCAGATTCTTTCCTCATAACTCAGCAATGACTCCAATGAGCTACATTTACTTGCACCATTGTAAGTGAATGGAGAATTGAATCTTTTGTTTCTCAAAATAGCCTGTTGTTTTGTTTTTTAAAAATCCTTTGATGCTCTAAAATGTGTAGAGAGATATTTCTGACTCCTGACTTGCCTGACGAAGGAGCCTGTGATGTCCAAAAGCTTGCACCTCCACTAACTGAAGCTGGTGCAATAAAAGATATCACCATAATATTTTGTTTCTATTTACCTAAAATTGATAAACATTAATGTCTGTTTCAGCTAGCTGTGGTACACGAAACACAAACATCCAGCAACACCAGTAAGGAGACTGTAATGTCCAATGCAATCAGAGAGATGTGTTGGATATTCTAGGAGGAAATTGGGATCCCAGGCCATACTGTAGAATACATGACAAAGATGATGTGCTCAGACTTGTTGGGAAGGAAACACCGCAGTTTATACACTGTAGTTTACGCTGCCAGAGGGTTAATTGAGTAACAATGTTTTTGGCTCTAAAAGGAGCTATCTGTCTGAGGTAGGGCAGTGCAGTGGAAGCTGTCAGGGTGGGTGAGGTGAGGGGAAATTGGACACAATAGCATTAGCAATAATAATAATAATAATAATAATAATAATAAATTAAAGACTAAGACTAACAAAAGAATGTGTAACTAATACACCAGTCCCTTGCTTTTTATTACAAAATTAATATTCACAGGAATTATATTTAAGCTATTCAGTATTAAACAGGCAAGACAAAAGCCACATTGTAGTAAGTTGCATGGTACATTACAACATGTTTGTTTCTCTGAATTTGGATCGGTAGAAAAACAAACTTAACAGCATGAACTTATCTTCTAATTTCTGGCCTTCCCTACAGGTCCTTCATCTTCCTGGGATCCCTAGCACCACAGAGTACGAACACACTTCACCTTATATAGGGGGAGATAATGAGATCAATTAGATCCTCAGTCACTGAACTGTAGACAGCTGTTGGTGCATAATAATCATCATTAGAGATGGGTGAATGTGGGATACTTGATTCGCCAGACTACCCGCAGGTATTCTAAAAATGCCAGACTTAACTCTTGAGTATTTTGAGTACTTGAGGCCAATATTTTTTCTGAAGTATCTCCTGGGAGTATCACTCAGGAAAAAGCAGCACATTTGAGAGCAACAAAAGAGAAAAGAGTGCTGTGATGTTACTCAGATGTGGGAACCTGGGTAGCAAAAATAATTTATTGACATACAAGAAGAAACCTTGCTCATTGAGGCTTCATAAGCTAAGTTGTTGTTCAAATGAAATGGAGAGGGTCCAGGGGTAAACAACAGCTGGGAAAAAATGCCTCCAGGTAACTTACCCCAGGGGTAAAGACATTTCTTATAGCCAGTCTTGCCTGATTACGTGGATCAGGGTAACCTTTGGGTAGAAGTAGACCCACAAAACAGTTTTACCCCAAGGCAAACTAATCCACGGTTAAGCACAATTTCATGTGAACACGCTCTATCATTAACCTCCATATTCTCTTTAAAGCTATATTCGTCATTCCTCCAGCTCTTTGCCAGGCTCTCTGCATCTATTCACACCAGTATAACAACAGTTCTTCGAGGATCTCAGCTAGTCTCACTCTTGGGGATTCACTTCCTGCTCTGCAGGCCCCAGAGACCTTGTTGTCAGCAGTTTCCAGGCAGAAAACCTGGAAAGATCTAGAATATGGTGAGGGCTCCGCCCCTCCATCCCCCCTTCCGTTCCATTAAAAGCGCGGCCTCAAGATTGCGCGAAAGCGGGACTATATAAATAGGGGGAGGAGCCCTTGCCGCCTCAGTTCCTTCCAACCGCGTCGCACTTGGAAGACCTTAGCACTTTTCAGTGCTTGTCAGTTAAAAAAAAAAAAAAGAGTAAGAAAGAGAAAGAAGAATAACATATAAAGAAGAATAAGAAGAACTAGGGTGCCTGTGCCTTAGCCCGTGGGATCCGTCCCCTGGGCTAGGCTCGCTTCTATGAGGGTGTGCCGGACTATACCAAGACAGGTGGGCTTCAAACACTGCCGCTCCTGCCCTGCAACACTCTCAGTGAGTGATCAATACTCCCAGTGCCTACCCTGCCTCGAGGAGACTCACAACACCCACAGCTGTAAATTCTGCAATGTCCTCTCTACTAGGACAAAAAGGGCTAGGGCTCTCTGGCTTCAGGACATCCTAACAAAAAAGGCACTTCAGGGTGGTGAAGAGGGACCTCTCCGGCTCTCCAACGGGCACTCAGTAACCCCCAGGATGAACCCTGAGTCCGCACTTCCTGCCACTTTGTCAGAGCCACAGAGCGCTCCCAGTCCCGCTGGTGCAGAGTCCGGGGACGTTCCGTCTACGATACCGCCCGCAGCCAGAAACGCTTCCCACTCTAAGAGCGACGCCCGCACCAGGGAGCGTAGCATCAGAGGTCCTGCTGGGGAGAAAAAGAAGAAGCAGAAGGGCAAGGATACCGAAGTGGGAGAAACCCCCCGTACTGTGGAAGTGGAGACTATCTTCTCGGAACCCGCACTGCTGGGACCGCCGACGGTACCACCAGCGATCCCACAGCCCCCAACTACTACAACCCTAGAGTTGGCGCAGCCACCCCATTACGAACGGCGAAGGGATTCTCGCTCATTCTCTCATGAGCACCACAGGCATCGCAACTCTTGGTCTAGATCTCCTGGGTATCAAGCTCTGCAACCTGAATGACCTAGCCCATCTGTGCACAGATCTCCTCCCAGGCCACCAGGTACTTCTCTCCGGTACCACAGGGACCAGAGGACACGCTCCCCCTGCTCCTGCTGCTCCCCATACGATAACTCCAGGTACCGACGATACCGTGACTATACTGGACCTTACAGGTACTGTTCCTGATTGCGGAGCAGATCCCCGCCTTACCCATCCAGAACTAACTTCAAGAGGCTGGAGTTTGCGAGCCACCCTCCTGACATGAGCGCCTCTGGCCCACTACATCTAGGTGGATACATACCACCTGCCCCCCCTCGCGCTCCGTCTATCGCTACCATCTCCAGACCTCCAGAAGTAGCTTTGGTACTGCGTCTGGGCCTGGAACTGGTGCAAGACACGAGGGATGAACCCCTCCGTCGGTCCCATCCCACAGTCCCGGTGGCACCACCCCGTCCTACGGAACAGGATCCAGCGCAGGTTCAAAGGTCAGCTCAACCCCTAGGGGCCACATTCCTTAGCTCCCTCCTAGGGAATCCCCCCAGCAATTACCCTACTTCAGGACACCCTACGCACGACATGGAGCTTTCATCGGGAAGATCTGCTTCCACATCCTCCTCCTCCTCTTCTCCTGTCCTAGAGGAGGACGAGACTAACTCCCCTCCTCCACCGGATACCATCTCATATCCCAATCTGGTTCTGGTGACAGAGGACACTAAGGCCTTCCAGGCCATTTTAAAGAGACTGGTATCGGCTTTGCCTAAACTCCCCACTAAGGTGGTGAGGAAGATCCAGTCGGGTCCTGTGTTTAGTATCCTCTGTAAAGGGGAAGCAGGGCACATCATGTTCCCCATGTTTGAGCAACTCATGGAGCCTTCTACTTCAGTGTGGGCCAAACCATCCTCAGCTGTTCCCATCAACAAGTTGGCTGACTCCATCTATGCCATCCCTAAAGAAGAGGATAATATCTTCTACAGGCACCCTCCCCTTAACTTTCTGGTCATCGCAGCAGCCTCGCTCAAGACTAGGGCAGGGGGCCTTCAGACTTCCCCATTCGATAGAGAGGGGGACATTTGGATGTCCTGGTGCGGAAGATCTTCTCCTCTGAGACCCTATCCCTCAGGACCTCCAACTATGCCTCTGCTATGTGCGGATATCAACATTGGCTCTGATCTCAGTTGAGCAAGATCACTGATCCAAATCAAATAGCTGCTATACAAAAGGAAGGGATGCATTGCCCAGGTCCAGCTTACTGCCAATATGCATATTGCCGACTGCAATATTAGGGGAATGGTTTCTGCCATAACTCTCAGGAGACATGCCTGGATCAGATCCACTGCTCTCACCCCAAAGAATAAGACTCGCATTGAGGATTTGCCATTTGATTGTGAGGGTCTCTTTGCTTCATTCACAGATGAAACCCTCAAGAAAATTAAAGAGACTAGCCAGACAGCTAGGTCCACTGGGGTCATCAGGGTCATGAGAAAAATATTTTATCCCTCTCCTGCCCCATATTCATACGCTCCTAAACAGAACTCGCCCTACTCTTTTCACAAGGGGAGACGTTTCTCTCCGCAGTATCAGGAGCCCCAAACCTCTGCCTCGCAGCCTCAGCGGAGGTTCAACAAGCAGAGAGGAAGAGGGAGACCTTCTTCCAATTCTTCTTCGGGGCAACCCCCCCAAAATCGCTTTTAGCCTCCATCAGATCAAGGGAGATGAGGAGGGTCTACCCTCCTTCCGTAACCATTTCCTGCCCTTCTATAACCAATGGGCATCCCTTACCCGTGATCGCTGGGTCAGGGAAATAATCAGGTCTGTCTGTGCCACCCAATTCCTTTCTTTCCTCCCCAACTCCCCTCCCCGGCCCCTATGGGGCTCCCCCCACAAAACTCAAATACTTCTGGAAGTCAGAAAGCTTCTCTTAAAAGGAGCTATTGAAGAAGTCCCCCTCTCAGAACAAAATACCGGATTCTACTCCAGTTATTTTGTAGTCCCCAAGAAGGATGAGGGGTTCAGACCCATCCTGGATCTCAGACTTCTTAACAAATATATTAAACGGTACAAATGCCGTATGACTTCCCTCCCTATTATTTTTCTTTCTTATACACATCTAGATGTGTATAAGAGACAGCTTCTTAACAAATATATTAAACAGTACAAATGCCGTATGACTTCCCTCCCTATTATTTTTCTTGACTTACAACAAGGAGATTGGTTAGCCTCTGTAGCCTCTCCTCCATTAAGGTACACTTAGCCGCTCTATCATCTCGCCTAGAACCAGATGGCGCAGAGACTCTGTTCTCCCACCCTTTAATGAGAACTTTCTGGAAGGGTCTCCTTGATACGTTTCTCCCCCCCCCCCCATTATCCACCCGGCTCCCCAGTGGGATCTCAAGGATGCGTGTTGTCACATTTCTATCACACCCTCTCACAGACGCTACTTACGTTTCGTTGTAGGAGACCTCACTTCCAATATACAGTCCTCCTGTTCGGACTCTCCATCACTCTGAGGGTCTTCAAGAAATGCATAGCCGCCATCGCCGCCCACCTGAGGAGAATGAACATAAAGGTTTATCAATATCTAGATGACTGGCTCCTAGTAGCCACCTCCAGATCCAACTTACTGAAACGCATTCAGTTAACCCTGGCACTGTTACAGAACCTGGGATTGCTCGTGAATCTCCAAAAATCACATCTCAGCCCCGCAAGATACCTACAATTCATAGGAGCTCTCCTGGACATGAACCGATCCAGAGCTTATCTCCCTCAGGACAGATTCAGCAACATCAAGCATGTCATAGCGAGCCTACACTCCCAGGGCACAAGAAAGATTTGCTTCTTCCTTCGCCTCCAAGGCTTCCTAGCATCCACCACAGCGGTAACTCCCTATGCGAGGCTTCACATGAGGCCTCTGCAGCAATGGCTCAAACGAGTATATTCCCCTGCCCTCCATTCTCTCAACAAAAAGGTCTCCCTGCCCAATGAGGTCTATCAGACCCTTCTTTGGTGGACAGACCGGTCGCAGGTCTTACAGGGTATCCCCTTCGAGCTCCCGATCATAGATGCCTCCATCATGACGGATGCCTCGCTTACAGGCTGGGGAGCTCACATGGCACATCTAAGAGTCCACGGCCTCTGGTCCCCAGAGGAAATGCATCTGCACATAAACATGCTGGAACTAAGAGCCATACGCTGGGTGCTAAAAGCCCTCATACCACATATAAGAGGAAAGAACATCCTGATTATCATGGACAACACTGAAGCCATGTGGTACCTCAACAAACAGGGAGGGGCAAGATCCTTGCACCCATCTCTCGAGGCAGAGGCCATTTAGACCTGGAGCATCAAACACAACATCCACCTTCAGGCGGTACACCTGGCAGGCCAGGAGAACTCTGTCGCAGATCACCTCAGCCGTCAACTATCCAACCACCTCGAGTGGTCCCTAAACGACATTGTTCTGGATGACATCTTTGGAACCTGGGGTACCCCTACCATAGACCTTTTCGCCACTGCAGAGAACACAAAGTTGGCCACCTTCTGCAGCCGTGCGGGTCTAGCGCCAGGATCAATGTCAGACACCTTCACCATCTCCTGGAGTGGGGAATTCCTCTATGCCTTCCCCCCAACACCTCTCCTGCAAAAGGTGCTTCACACAATCCGATCCGATTGTGCCACTTCATTCTTATAGCCCCCTTCTGACCAAGGCAAACGTGGTTCCAGACGCTCAAGGAGCTGGCTACCGAGGTCACACGGCTTCCTCTCAGACCTGACCTCTTGTCCCGCCAACAGGGCACCATTCTCCATCACAACTGAAACATGTTCCATCTCTGCACCTGGCTGATTCTCTTATGATGGAGGACTTGTCCCCGGAGATTGTGACTATCCTGTTGAACTCTCGCCGCCCCTCAACCAGGGTGTGCTACTCGGTGAAGTGGACTCGTTTCTCTCAATGGTGTACTTCCCTCGACACACTGCTAATCTCTCTCAAAATGGATCATGTATTCAAATACCTCCTACATCTCCAGAGATCTGGACTCTTCCTCTCCTCCATTAAGGTACACTTAGCCGCTCTATCATCTCGCCTCGAATCAGATGGCGCAGAGACTCTGTTCTCCCACCCTTTAATGGGAACTTTCTGGAAGGGTCTCCTTAATACGTTTCCCCCCCCCCCCCCTTATCCACCCGGCTCCCCAGTGGGATCTTAACCTGGTGTTGTCAAAATTAATGGGCCCCCATTTGAACCTATGGCTTCTTGCTCCATGGAGAACCTGTCCATAAAAACTGCCTTCTTAGTGGTCATCACCTCAGCCCGAAGAGTTAGTGAGCTGGCAGCCTTCAGAGCCTCTCCACCCTACATCTGCTTTTACAGGAAAAAGGTTGACCTCCGGACTGACCCTTCGTTTATTCCAAAAGTTGTCTCCCCCTTCCATCTCAACCAAACTATATATTTACCAGTCTTTTTCCCAAGACCACACTCAATCACGTACGGAACAGACCCTGCATACTCTAGATTTAAAAAGGATCCTCTCATTTTACATCAACAGAACTAAATGAATTAGGGCTTCTGGTGCACTTTTTATCTCCTATGGGGGACAGAGAATTGGAGTTAAGATTACTTCACAGAGGCTTTCGAAGTGGATTCTCCTCTGCATCCAGAGATGCTATCATCAAGCTGGAAAGATGCCCCCTTCCCATCTGCGAGCGAGCACTAGCCCACTACCCTGGCTAACCTCCATGGTGTTCCGATCATAGACATTTGCAAGGCTGCTACATGTCCTCCCTGCACACGTTCGCTAGGCACTATGCTTTGGACCTAGCTGCAAGATTGGACACCCTAGTGGGGAAAGCAGTGCTTCAGTCACTCTTTGATTAACCTCCTCGACTCCCTCCACCTTGAGGTAGGTGTTATGAATTGCTATTCAGTCTCCCAAGCGTGAGAATCGCGGAGATCCCTTGAAGAAGAAATAGAGGTTACTTACCAGTAACTCTGTTCTTCGAGAGTGCTCCATGTATTCTCACGACCCACCCTCCTTCCCCTCTGTCTCGGATGTACCTACTAAATGACGTCTTCTGGGACGGAGTTGGAAGGAACTGAGGCGGTGAGGGCTCCTCCCTCTATTTATACAGTTCTGCTCTCACGCGATCTTCAGCCTGCACTTTGGACGGGACGGGAGTCCTCACCATATTCTAGATCTTTCCAGGTTTTCTGCCTGGAAACTGTTGACATCAAGGTCTCCAGTGCCTGCAGAGCAGGAAGTGAATCCACAAGAGTGAGATTACGCGGAGCTCTCTCGAAGAACAGAGTTACTGGTAAGTAACCTCTATTTTTGTCGTCTTTACGATTGTGACTGGATCCTCTCATGTTATCCCTTACAAACTTCATAGACTTTTACCTTTACCAACTGGATGGGATTTTCTTACTTTATCACACACACCTCCAGGACCTCCCTCTCCTGATCTGCAATTAATATTTTAATCCATGGTATAAAAGTCTGATTTTGAACAGTTTTTTGTTTGTGGGTAAAACACCTCCATCCATATCTTGGTTTTTTTAGCCTATTAGGGCATGTTGCCATGGCTGTTTCTTATAAGCAACAGTGTTTTAAACCTCTAATCTCACTTTGCCTTTTTGGTGTTCCCATCAGCAGAGCTGTTAAAGTGAGAGTAAAGAGGAAGGTAAGGTATCTACCTCAAAAAGGAAATGGGGTTAATCAGAGGGGCCTACTCTGGAATACATGCTTGTCTGAACAAGCATGGAAACAAATCTTTCCTCTTTTCTCCTCCCCTTTCCCAGCATCCACCAGCATTCCCTGGCTTGCTTCCCATAATGTACGTGCACTCTCTGACTTTGTTTTCCCCATCTTTCCTGCAAGCGCGTACCCCTAGGCTAGCTAGCAGGACTTAGTTCTGAGCAACAGCAAAGGTCAAAGAAGCGGAAAATCAGGGGAAGGGAGTTGCTCCTCCTCAGTTCAGCAACCAAACTTATCTTCCATTCAGGCAGTGATGCTGTCTGCGCCAATGCTGTCTGCTATTCTGTTTTAGCCTGGAGAAAACCTTTCCCCCTCTAGCAATAGGTGTGTGGGCTGTGCAAGTAGTGTACAAGTCTTTTTACAGACTCCTTTATCCTTACACATAAGAATTCATCCCCTGTTGTCTTTGTTATATTGAACACATTGAAGTCAAGATACCATTTGTTAATATTGGGTGCTGTATATATAAGCTGAATAAGGTTTTGATACGACAGGAAAATATTAGTCCCCTATACTGCAGTTTCCCTCTCAGTTTCAACCTGTAAACTGAATTTGGGAGTGCCTTTTAATTGTACATGCATGGGAATTAAAGACTGAAGTCACCATAGGGTGGTCAGAGTAATGAGAATGGCACAGAGGGCGCTTTTACACGAGCGGGTCACCATGGCGCAACCCACTCTCGCGCTATTTCAAAATCTCGCAAGGCAGGATTAGACGAGATGGAAGTACGGGATCATGTGCATTGAAAGCGGTTGCACATTGTTTTCAGACTGCAAATTAAATACCTCACAATCGAGGTATTTAATTCGCGGTCTGAAAACAATGCGCGGCCGCCTTCAATGCGCATGATCCTGGACTTCTGTCTCATTTTATCCCACCTTGCGGGATTTTGAAATGTCGCGCCACAACGACCGTCTCGTGTAAAAGCTACCAGAGAGTCAAGTACTCTTGAATTCTAATCCAGACTCTGCTAGTGACACAGGCCACTTTTACACATGCCAAAAATAGGTTCTTATAAGTCCTCGAGATAATACCAGGTATTAAAAATGCTGGAGTTTTGTAATGTGTGATCACACTATTCCTCTTTTATGCAGCGAGCGAGTCCTCGCAGCCTTGTAAGAATCACTTACAAGGAGAGACACAAGAATGCGCCTCTGCAAAGCACCACGTCTCCAGCCACCGCCGTTGC
>QEPC01014615.1:1039433-1077274 GCA_003113815.1 Sphenodon punctatus | reverse complement strand
GTATACTTACTGTCTGCCCTCCTCTGCAGACTGCTGCAACCGGCCTGATTGTAACCAAGCCAAGCACGCACACCTGAGACTTCGCATCCGCTTGAATGCTTGTTTGTCTTCTCCCCTGTCTCTCCCACTGTCCACTCTCCCAGTCTCCCCCTCCTTGTCTTTTAGATTGTAAGCCACAGGCAGGGACCGCGTCTATTGTATGTTTCTGTACAGCACCAAGCTCATGACTGGCACTATATAAATGTTTATAATAATAATAATAATAATAAATAATAATTCTCTAACTTCTTCTCCCCCCAAACATCCAAAGAAGCACAGAAAGCATTCATTATGAAAAATAAAATGACTACTTGTTATTGTGTTTGCAACTTTTGGGGGCAGCTTGGTGTGATCATTTTGGCGGTGGGACAGGTATGCCTAGGATCTGGCTTTGGTGGATTGGGCAGTGGTTGTAGTGGTGCTGGTTGTTGTTTGGCTGTCAGTTTGGGCCATGGCCCCAGCGATGGTAGTCCTCCACAAATTGTTATGGAGAATGCAACAGCTGGGAAAGAGCAAGTGTTGGGCAGGTACTGCCAACCAGAAAGTGTTAGGAGAATGCATGTTTGAAAATGGTGTGTTGTGCTTTTAAGGCGAACTGTGCATGCCAGTGAGAGCCAGAGGGGGGAAGGGGCCAGAAGTGATAGTTCTCTGGCGTGCTCTAGAGTTTTTTGCCCATGACTCAATGATGCTGGTGGACCTGGACATGAAGAGGCTGCATTCAACCTAATTGACAAGACAGACATGTGGTCGTTAGCCCGCATTTGCCTGCATGGTGGGCTATACATGTGGACATTAACCCGTATTTGCCCGCATGGTGGGCTATACATGCTCCGGGACCCCACCATGAGTGGGGGCTGTGTGTCAGGTGGGTAGAGGCCACGTAGACAGTGGCGGAAAACACCTAATAAACAAGCAGGTGGACACCCCCTGATGTAGGATATTGTCTCGTTTGTGAACACGCATAGTCCCCTCTTCTGCTTTGCAGACTGATGAGGAAGGAGGGTCTTAATTGCCCCCAGCAGCAAAGGGAGGAAGCAGGTCCTGTAATTGTGGCTGACCTGAACGCTAGGCATGTGAGTGAAAGGAAGGCTCTTTGCACACACTTATTCCCACCTGCTGTGTATCTGCCTAGGGACCATCTGGGATCTAGCCCTAGGTAACTAGTACAAGTGTTGTGGCTGCCAAATGGTACCCAGACACGAACGCGGATGTAAGCAATTAGCAGACTCTCTCCTCCTGTAGCTGGAGTCACTCTGTGTGTGCCCTGCACATTTTTGCAGCTGTGACTGAAACGGGGATTCTTGTGGCCCACAGGCAGCTGCTTTACCGGTAAGCCAAAAGGAAGCCTTCCTGTGGCTGAGACTGTTGCAGCTTCTCTCAGCTGGAAGTCACTTTTTGAATATATTTCACTCCAAAGTCAAGCTGCATAAACAAACTTATAAGAATAGAATACACAAAAGAGCATTAGAGAAGACTATCATGATGTACTTATCTCAGCCTTCCTCAAAGTCCACCAAGTGGCTCCGGGGGTGACTATGGAGAGGGCATTCTCGGTGGCCGCACCTGGGCTGTGGAACTCCCTTCCAGTGGAGGCCTTGGTGGCCCTGGATCTCCCCTCCTTCCCTTGACAATGTAAAACCTGGCTGTTCTGCCAGGCTTTCGGTAAGGGAGTTGGGTAGGGTGGGGGTTTGAGGTTTGGGGTGGGTGGGTTCTTTTGTTTATTCTTTAACATCCCCCTTGGTGGACTGTATTGCTTTATGTTTTTTTATATATATATTTGTATTTATTATATTTATATTGTATTTTTATCTTTTGTATTTGTTAGCCACCCCAAACTGCTTTGGCAAGAGGGGTGCGGTAAAAATTTGGTAAATAAATAAACCACTGGTAGACAACTCTGGTTGTAACTCATATAGCATAACATGACGCACTGTTCAACACCTGTCCAATAAAATCTTCCCAGGCAAAATCTTCCCAAGCTCGGTGTCAGGTTTGGTAGCACAAACGGTCAAAATCAAAATCCCAAGTAACGGGCCCTTTGGGCTGGTGTGGTTAAGGTACCTCAGTTTTGATCTCCAGCCAGTTGCAGCACAAGGAAGTGTTGTAGCCAGCACCACATCCAATCACCTTTGACTTCCTCAACCCATCCGATCAGGTGCCCATTCACAGCTGAGTGGACTGGAGGCAGCTGTGCAGAATGAAGAATACAGAATTGTTTTTTTAAGAGTTAGGAAAGCAGAGTTTTACCTCCAGTCAGTATCAAATCCCCTCCCTTCCAGCATTTGTTCAGAAATAACCCATGCAGTCAGTGCGTGCTGCATGTATCTGATTATATTGATTAGATTGAGCCATCTAATGCTAGTCATGGTGCAGAAGCAGTATGTGTAATCCGTATTCCACTGTATTCTCTGCTATATCAAACACTGGTTCATAGAAGCTGCTGGGGCTTACTCCACCCTGCCCTGTGCCTGCACAACCGGGTTCATTATTTATTTATTTATCTTAATTCTAAATTCTTTTCTTCTTGGCATCACAGGCAGGACCCCAGCTCATCTCCTTTGTAGCCAAGAAATTCAGAAATGGCTCAATAAATTTAAACTGTCTTCACAGAGTCGTCGTCTCCCCTCCCTCCCTCCCCCCCGTGGCCACCGGCTGGGCGCAGCCCCATTCTGAAGCAATTTCTATAAAATAAACTCCCTAATCAGGTAAATAATTCCCCCCCCCCCCGCCCAAAACACACACACACATTTCTTAGCTGGCTGTTTATTTTAACATCCAGCTGCCATGAAGCTCCCGCGACACAAATGGTGGCTTACAAAATTGACAGTAGCACTGGCTGGTCTTGTTCGGTTGTAGGCAGTTATGGAAAGAACCTTGCCTTGTTTGAGCATTAGGGCTGTGATCTGCAAACCACTTACCCCAGACTAGCTGCATTGGATCCCCTTTGGAAAACTACGACTGAGACCAGGATTCAAATCCCACCTTAGCCATGATCTCACTGGGTGGCCTTGTCAAGTCACCGTCTCTCGGCCTCCGTTCCCCCATCTGCAAAATGGGAATAATAATGGCCTCCCTCACAAGGTCAATGTGAGGTGAACTAGTAAAACACTTTGAACACTGAAAGTACAATAGAAATGAAAAACAATAATAAAAGATGTGTGGACAGAGCTTTCACTGTGCCCCAAACATCACAAACCACTACTGTGGCATTTTGTACAGACAGATGGCTGGTGTATTCAGAACCATCTCAGACCTCTTGAAACTGCCGCTGTTTACTGTGCTGGCCCACAAAGGGCACAGGATTTGTAGGGGTTGCCTCTTGCACTCCCCACATGAGTTCCACAACCAAGGGCTTGGAGACAGACAGATTAGATTAGATTAGATTAGATTAGATTAGATTATCTATATTTGCAAAATATTTTGCTTTCTGCTTGAGAAAGAGAGAGATCTCTCTTATGAGTACCACCACCAATTTATAGAGAGGTGGGGTGGAGAGCGTTCATGTCATAGATGTAGCTAAAATTCTTCTCTGAATTATTCAGCAGAAACTCTGGGCAGGCAGCAGTGTCAATCCTGGCTGAGTCTGTTAATCCCACCATTGTGTCATTGGGGCATACTGTTTCACAAACACAGTCTTTGGATCTGGCACTTGCCCTCCACAGCCGTGGATCTCCGGCCAATTTCTTATTCCCATTCCACAAACCTAACAGGCTCTTTGTCCGATTACACACCTGTTTGTATTAACTAAGAATGAATTGAGAAGTTCTCCCTTTGGTTCAGGGCAATATGTTTGTTCTAAATCAACTTTATTTATTTCCTTAAACTTCTTTTAATGTGATCACATTACACCAGTGCTCCAGGCTCTGCACTGGCTGCCTATAGTCTTCCGGGCCCGAGTCAAAGTGTTGGTTTTGACTTATAAAGCCCTATACAGCCGTGGCCCAGTTTACCTGAGGGACCACCTTTCTCTATGCTCTCTGAAGCCGCCTCTGCGGTCTGCTGGGAGCACCCTTCTAGAGGTCCCCTGTGTGGCCCAGGGGGCCACTATGGAGAGGGCATTCTCGGTGGCCGCACCTAGGCTGTGGAACTCCCTCCCAGTGGAGGCCTGGGTGGCCCCATATCTCCCCTCCTTCCGTCATATGTGTAAAACCTGGCTGTTCCGCCTGACTTCTGGTGAGGGAGATGGGGGTGTAGGGTGGGATGGGNTGTGTTACTTTTAGCTTTTTTGTGTTATGTTGTAAGCCATCTCGAGCTGCCTGGAGCAGGAGGGGCGGAGTAAAATTGCTGTAATAAATAAATAAAAATAAATCTTGTTTTTCAAGTGTCTGTTTTACTGGGTCCTAGCCATATAATCTCAGAAGCCGCAACCTGAATACTCAGTCTAAGTTAGAAATAAAAATGTACGTAGTATTTGTAACTTTTATATCAAGGCCAGAAAAATTCTAGCTGGCCTAATAATTAGATAGAACTCTTAGTTAAACAAGAGCTGGAGTTTATTGGATTAATTTAATGGCTGTTTTAGGAATGATTTGTGACAACAAAAATGTGCATGACTGGGACATACAAACATGCATGACTGAGATGCATGGATGCGTGCTCTAAAAACCGATTCTGCTTCTCTGAGATTTTGCTATTGTGAGTTCTGGTCTACATGCTGCTATGGTGAACTCCAGCCAACTATTTCAAGCTACATCTAGATTGCAAATGTACAGGCTAATGTCCTACCCAAATCCAGATTCCAGGCACAATGGCAACCAGTGAAAAGCTCCTGTTTTGGGAACTTGGGATCTGAGCATGCATGTGAAGTAAGTCGTGTCTGAGGCAGGCTCCAGTTCCCACAACTGACTAAAGCCTAGGAATTCAGCTTTGAAGCCTCTAAAACGTCATCAAACTACTATATGGGCAATTCTAGAAGAGCCAGGAAGAAGACTGACAACACTGATAGGCAAACTCTGCATAATTATTACAGCAGGTCTCAAAAGAACCTGGAGTCTGCTCTGGCGGAAACAACAGCAATGGCAGCAAGCATGCCAAATTCACCGCCATGAGAGAGTCGACAGTCAAAGTGAGGTTACTCAAACACTTAAAGACGTTAAAGAACAAATTATGCTGGAGTTTGGGAAGGTGCACACTACTCTAGACGCAGTAAACAAAAAGGTTGAGAATCTGGCGAGCTGCATGGATAATAATGAAGAGCGGATGGTAAACATAGAACAGAGAAATTAGAAAAGGACTCTAAATTACTGCATTTAAATAAGAAAGTACAAGAATTAGTGGATAAATGCACAGACCTAGAGAACAGGGGAAGAAGAAAAAACCTCCAGTTCTTAGGTATAAAAGCAGAGGGACAAAATGCATTTATTCATAGTGTGCTCCAGCAGTTGTTCCCAAAGGAGGTGCAGCTCCACATGGCTGAGATAGAGAGGGCGCTTAGGTCCCTCAGACCTAGACCACCAGCAGCTGCCCTACCTAGAGCCACAATTGTGAAATTCTATAAATTTAATGAAAAAGAGCACATCTTGAGGCTTGCTGGAGCTTCAGGTGGCCTGGAGTTCCAAGGCGGGAAAATAAAAACCTTAAGTGACATGGCAGCTGAAACCTGGAACCAACATAAAGTATGGCATAAATATATGGGCCCCCTCTATGCACAAGAGCTTAAACCCAGAATTGAACATCCAGCCAAGCTCTCCTTGATGAATGAAGGGAGGGAAAAAGTCTTTTTGAACCCAGAGCGGCTAGAGATTTTCCTACAAGCAAACCCGCGTGTGAGGGATCTACAACCAAGATATGAGCTTAATAACAGATGAAAAGGTTCCAACAGGACATTCTGACAGCAGCCTCAGGATAAAATCAACTCTGTTGTGTAAGCAAAATGTACACAGAACAGGTCACCACGGAGAGGAAAGGGGGGGGGGGGAGAGAGCTCCTGTTTTGGCAACCTTCAGTCACCCAGGTTCTATCCCATTCCCTGCCTTGCTGGAGAGATGCAAAACGGACATCCTCTTTCCATCATGGCCAGTTAGTCAGGGAGCTTTGTCTTTGCCAAAATGTTCATAATGTTTTCTTTCTTTCTTTCTTTCTTTCTTTCTTTGTCAAGAAGAATGAAAATGACTGAAAGGTCTCCTTGTGCATTGGTCAAACACTTTGCTGATTTTATGTGCAATTCTGGGTCTAACATATGCTACGTGTTCAGTCACTGGCCCTTTTCACACAGACACTCTAACACTGATAAAATGGGTGTTACATGCCCCAACATCCCTGGAAGAAGATAAGCACACATGTTTGGGGTTAAAAGGCTGCACTTTTATTGATGTTATTAAAGTCGGGGAGGGGGCATCCTCCTTCCTGGGTCCAGCCTGGACTAAATTGATTAACTAATTTTCTAACAACTAACTGAAACATCTAACGTGTGCGGTCCGATGTCCCTTGGTACCGCGTAACTTTAACTACTGCTAGGTCACTCTCACTCCAGCCGCCCGGCTGGTCGGGGAGGTAAGGACCTCGTGACCAAAGTAGGAGGGAAGTGGCGGCTGCCACGGGGACAGCCCCTGTCATCCGGAGTTTGGCTCACCCCTCCCTTTTGGGTCTGGGTTAGAAGCTGGCTGCCCCTGCTCTAGCTTTGCCCATGGCCCCATCTCGTAAGGAGATGACTTAATGAACCGCTAAATGTACTGAAACCTGTTAATTATTAATCACCTGGACCCCTGCTAGTGCGACAAAGAAATACTGTTGAGCACATCCAGCCTCTCCCTGTTCACCAATTGGAATCAACATACACTGTGAAGAAGGCGAAAAACCAACAGGAACTTAAGTCAGTCAGGCCTGGCAGAAAAAATTCCTTCCTGGCCCCTGTAAATGACGGCCAGCAAAGTAAGCCCACTGTATATAAGGGAGGGTGGGTGGGTGCTTCCTCTCTTCTCGCCATCTTCAGTGCGACTGGCTCCTTCTGGCCGCGCCCCAAGATGGTGCCTTCCAAAGTCTCGGCTCGTGAGACTTGGCTCCCTGTGCTTCAATGCTGCGGCAGCGCCTGTGGACTCTCCCACCTGCCTTCTCCCGATTGGGCGGGGCAAACCCCGCTCCCTCGTACGCCGCCCCCCTCCAAGGTAGGAAGGGGGGGCGGGTGGGGAATGGTGATTTTATTATACATGTTGCAGGGCAGCCATAGAGCACACCTGCAGCCCTGCAACATTTATAATAAAATGTAACACCCATTTTATCAGTGTTAGAGTGTCTGTGTGCCACTGTAATGCAATGGGCTGCCCTGTGGGCAGGAGGGGCAGGATACAAATTTTTGATAAATAAAAAATAAATAAATAAAAATGGTATCCCAGGCTGTGGCTTTCTAAGATTATACAGAGGGTAAAAACAGACGTGACGGCCGCCCAGTGGCGGCCTGAACCAGGTTGGGAAACCGCAGCAGACACGGTCTGGACTGAATCGGGGTGCCGAACAGACATGCCTGCATCTGGGGTAATGGGAAGGGACGTGAGAGCCACCAACATGTGGCTGGCCAGCCCTGCCTCCGCACTGCACCTGATGCCATGCCTTCCACCATTACAACCAGCCATGGTGATGGTGGACCTGACCAGGGATGTGTCTTCCGGCCTGAACAGACATGATAGCCCACCGTGGCCTGTTATGGCCTGGTTGGCTGTGACTTAGAAGGTTTCTGAGGTCAGAGCCCGGGCTAACCGCCGGCACAGCCCAGGGCAATCCCAGGCCAACTTCTGCAGATGTGCAGGTAAAGTCCAGGCTACAGCATACCACAGCCGGCTGCTGTCACATCTGTTTTTACCCAGAGAGAAAGAGAGAGAGAGAGAGAGAGAGAGAGAGTAGTTGCTGTGTTTGTCTCAAAAGCTAATAGATGGAAACAGAGTAGTCCAGATGTAGTCCAGTAGTCATTGGACTAACTTCTGTTAGTGAGGCTATGCAAGCTTTTTGACCACACAGGATCCTGTCACTAGCGTGAGGAAGGGCCCTGTAGGACCCAAAATCTTGCATATCTTCACCAACAGAAGTTGGTCTAATACAAATATACCATGCCACTTGTACCAGCAAGGCAGATTTTTGGATCAAGTTGGTGACATCATTGGCCATTCCAGAAAACAAGAAGCTTCTGTTAAATGTGGTATGTCTAATCTTTCAGAGGAACAGAATGTGGTATGTTTAATTACCTAAGCCATCAAAAGTAGGATCTCAATAACTGGCCTTGGATATGAGTTTCCATAGAAGCCTCCTCCCCTAACTATGTCAGTGGGGACTTCCAGCAGACGTTTTTTCCACCTTAAACTGCTTTCCTGTTTAAACTCTGTTCTTCCAAAGATCAAATTAATTCAATCTTCTATTTCTCAGAAGCTTCCTTCTTTGCATAGGATTTACCTCTGATACAAAATAGTTTGCCTATACTATAAATAATCATGTGTTCCAACTTTCCTACAGCTATCTTAGATCCTTGTAAAGAATTAGGGCTGAATCAAAATATCGGCGAATCTGACCATTTTGATTGATCGGAGCAAATTCAGACCGGAATACAGAACTGATCCATGTTTCACTGGAATAACTGGAATTATTTTGTCTTCTACTGCACCAAATGGTGATGACCATATGGTGCAATCGAGGCTGTCACCATTTGTGCATACTCAGTATGGCCACCGCAATTTTGTGCATGCACAAGAGGAAGTGAAATCATTTCTTTGGAATTCCAAGCTATGTTTCAAAACTGCAGAAAAATTCTGTGAAGATGGTAGGGCTCGTTTCAGTTCAGCCCTATACAAAGTATCCAAAGTTCTCAACGAACAATCCCCGTGGAAGTCTAGAATTTGTTTATTCAACATTTAGGTAAAATGGTGAAGACTCAACTTTTTCCATTTATTGAAATGGTTAAAAAAAAATCCATTCTTTTCTCCTGTGAGAAATTATCAATGTATGTTCAGAGAAACACATCTGTTAAAATGTCCCTGGCTTGGCCTACAAGTAAACAGTATAGGCTCCTTGAGGGAAACCCAAAGAACCAGTCCACAGTTCTTTTGCTCAGTCCTTCAGAAGCTGCTTTAATTCCATGCCACTAGTAACTAGGGTATTTCCCAAAGATATGATCTGCTGAGAGGAAGAGATGAGTCCTTTGTAGAAATTCAGGGTTAGCAGCAGCAGCAGCACAATTAGGCTATTCTATCTACGCACCCTACTGTATATCTGAGGCACTTATATGGTATAGATGCTTCAAATTATGTGTGACACGGCTGTCCAATCCCAATTACCTAAAGAATCCCTCAGTTTGCTTAACAGTCCCATCACAGATATTATGCCTCGGAATGATTGTGCCCAGGACTCTCTTAGACATACAGCTAATGTAATTCATTCTCCAGTAGTAACCTGAAGGGCTATTTGGCTTCGGCCATGGTTGGTAGATTTTTTTGAACAAAATTAAGTAAATGGTTATTCTCTTTAATAGTCTGTTTGGGGACCAGCTGGTCTCTGCCCTGAGGGCAATTTCAAAAAGAGGTAGCCCTTGCCATATCTCCATCAGCTTCTTAGCCACAAAAGTTTAGAGTGGAAGGCTTATTTCTCTCTCTCAGAACTCAGTTTTCATATGTGTTTTTGAAGAGAGTTGTGGAGATGCCTTCGCACTAGCAGTGTTTGTATTTGCTCTTCAACAGAAATTATTGTTATTAGTATGGTATCGCTGGCCCTTTAAAGGTGGATCAAACTTCCTAGAACCTCTGCTAAGAGTGTGTGAAAAGGGTTGCCAGGATGTGAGCAGACATGGAATTTGGTGTACTGGGTCAGGATCAAGATCACAGAACAAGTACTGGGGCTCTGAGTAAGGGCAAGTACATAGAGCAAGATTAGAAGATAAAATGTCCCTGTCTTTGTTTCTATACAAGGGATATTCAGAAACTGGGAGCCAGAGTTCAACCTCTTCAGGTCAAATACATCTCAAATTCTGAACCCTACTGTGCATTTCTTACTGATACAGAACGCTGGATATACAGGACGGTAGGAACTAGCACCAATAGAAAACAGAACTTTCTAGCAGATGAGTCAGTCTAGAATAAGCTAAATCCTAGGAAGAACAGTATGTGTTGTCCATATTGCTTAATCCATTTTCAAAAGAAGACACCAACATTAATTACTAGAATGATGTACTTGCCAACAAAATAATGCATAGTGTCATCCTATTCCACTCCACCTCACTTTCATGGGGTAGGCCATTAATTAGTGTCTCTGCAAAATGAGCCTTGTAACTAAGAATTTAGTCAGATTCCCGTAAAATATATAATTTAGAAAGGGATGCTTATGGCAAAGCATGAGGGGAGGTAAGCTTATTCCTTGGTGAAATGCTGAGAATGTGAACTTTATGGAGATGGTTTTTGGACACTGTGATTAAGGCAATCAAACCTGCGCAAGTCAAGCCATATTGGAAGAAGACTAGCATATGACATAAACTGTGAACCCTTCAAGTCATGTGATATATCTGCCTGCGTGTTTCCCCCCCCCCACCCCTTATTCTGACCACCTCCTTCATTTAATTTTGTAATAACTATGAAATGGGGAAATACAGCTATTCTTATTTTACAGAAGGGGGTGGTCAGCGTGGTCTGGTAGATAACGTGTTGGACTTGGATCTAGGAGTCATGAGTTGAAATCTTAGTTTCACCAGATTGTCTTGGGCAAGACACTTCCGGAGCTATACAAGTGGGCGCCAACTAGAGCCCTGAACAGGAGGCCCTTTTCTACCCCCACCCTCTCCCATACCTGTGTTTTTTTCTCATTTTTCTTTTTGCATCCAAATCCCATTCTGCCTAATTCTATTGCATAGAGCTGTTGGGCACAGGATCAGCATAGTGTACGGGCCGGACCCTCTTGCTCTCCATAGATTGGTGGAGAGCAGGAGAATCCCCTCCCACCTGCAGTGTGAGACCCACTGGCCTTTTGTCAGCACCAGAGCCTTGCCTTAAGGCAAGACAAAATAAGTCTTACTGTAGGTGGGATGAAATTTTGACCACTCAGTCCCACCTCAATAAGATTTATTTTTTCCTTCCTTGAGGTAGGGTTCTGGTGCTGACAAAAAAGCCGGGCAGTCGGTATATGGTATGCTTGTCAGAAGCTGAACGGTGCCCCAATGTCATGCTAAACCGTGAATCTTGTCAGTAGGATGTCTGTGATCTTCTCAAAAGTAGACGATGGAACTAGACGGATGGACAAATGGTCAGAGTTCGGAGAGAGTAAGGTTGCAGTCCTCAAACCCCCTATTCCAGAATAGCCCCAATGCCCATGTGATTTGCCCACAATCTCACAAGAAGTTTGTGGCAAAGCAGGGAGATCAACCCAGTTCTCCAGATGTCCAGGCTAAGGAATCATCCCTCTCCTTCAGTCTGGCCTGAAAAATGTGAGGGGGATCTGGCCAACACTAGCTCGACTTGTTTTCTTCTTAATCTATCTAGTATTAACCGCTTATGTTATGCACATATGCACCAGCCATCTCTCTCAGCTTGAAATCTGAACCATATTTTTAAAAAGCTGTCTCTTTCCTGATTGAAAAAAACTTGCCAATTCACTTAGATTCCCTCTTTAGCTGGTGTAGCAGAGCTTATTTGTTTTACTTAATGATTTATATACCTATCACCATGGAAGCGGAGTCCTATACAAACATGAAACATAATAAGAATACCCACTCCGTGGAACTGTATGTTTCACCTGCACTGTTGATGTTTTACATATTGAGAACCAGACTCATCCAGGTGTTTAAGCACAGAATCATAGCATTGTAGATAGGGGTCATTTAGTCCAACCACCTGCTCTAAAGAAGGGTATTCTATACCTAAAATCACAGGCAGATGCATGCTCATTTTATTTTTAAATATCCAAGTAAGGAGATTCCACAATAATTCTAAGCAACCTAGCATATTTCTGATTCTAAGGACATTTTCCTGGGGGCCAAATGTGGCCTGTGGCTAGTTTTTATTTGGCCCCTTTCCAGTTCCTGGATCTGCTCCCTGGATCCAGTTCCTACCCCCAAGCACTGGAAGACTGAGCCCAGGATAAGGGAGTGGAGATAAGGGCATTCACAGGGGCTTGATCCATGGCACAGATCCAGGATCTGGACTCGCTTTTTCCTGAGCGAAGGTTCCTGTTAAGCACTACAATTTCCAACTTCTATGTGGCCCTCAGAGGGGCCCCAGGGAAGTTTCCTCACCTCTGTGCTTGGCTTAATAATATAGCTATCGCCATTAAAGTTTGTGTTAGAACTCTCCGAGCAATAGAAAAGCACTTCTTATTTATGTATTTATTTTGTGAATCAAATGTAATTCCTAACATGTTTTAAAATTATTATCTGTGTGGAAAGCTATGCTAAGGCCTCATTTTTCAGGTATTCCTTCTGATGCTTATGAACTTGTTGGAAACTTTTCGAGCTCTCTAAACTCCATTTTATGTTTTTCCTTCATTTAGGGAAAAGGCAGCACTGGCTACAGACTGAGTTATAATATAAATGTGTTTTATGTTCATTTTGCAGGTATGTGACTTCTAATTATTCTATAATTTGTGATATGAACTCTCTCTATAGAAATAGATACAGATGAACCAAAATACTTATTAGCTTGCACATGTTCAGTATTGCAAGTCTGGAATGCTTATAATTAGATATACCAGCTTTGGTTTGAGTTCATGAAAGCATGCATGTCACATTATCCCTGTGTTTTATCTGCCTAAAGAGGACAGGGTTCTTGAATGTCATTGCCTTCTGCAGGAATGGAACAGCATGATGTGCATGCATACACATGCAAAAGTCAAAACCAAACTCAGTTTAAACAATTTATTTCATTAGTGGGGTAGTCCATGGCAATCTAAAGAGAATTTCCAAAAAAGGTTCACAAGAATTGGGGTAATAACACATGTCAACAAACAGTTATTTCAGGGTAGCTGGGCCTTAATACTCCTTGGAAGCAAGGAGGAGTAAGGCTGGGCGGCAAGGAAGCAAGAGCAGGGTAGAAGCTCTGCTTCAGGGACTCTGGCTGCAGGAGTTAATCAGTGCTTGAGCCAGAGAGACCTAAAGGGAGCCAGGAGGAAGCTGCCTGGCTATAAGGACTTGGGGACTAGAGGGTTGGTGCCTGACTAGAGCTACCGTGAGAGCGGTAGCAAGACTGGATACGGTAACAAGACTGGATACCAACAAGAAAATGTATATGGTGGAGAATTAAAGAGACTGAAGCTAATTCCCTAAAAAGTGTGACCGGGGGACCCTAATCCTGCCAGTACTCACCCCAGGTGAGCCCATCCCTGCCACAATGTGGGAATAGATTTGAGAAAAGGGGATTTCAGAATGAAATATCAAACAGGCTGAAACTGAACAAAACGTTTTGACATTTTTGACATTAAAAATAAACATTTTCATGAATGTCAACACTAAATGAAATGTTTTCACTCAGTGTCAGCATTTTCAAAATCATTTTCATGGAGTGATTTTTGAAAATATTTTTACTTTTAAAAATATTAAAACTCTTTGTTCAATTTTGCCTCTTAAAAATGGCAGAAATAAAATTCCTGTTGTACCCAGCTTTAGTTTCTAATTGTAGAAAGATATTTGATAGAAAAAATAAAGTTCCTTTTAAAGTTCAGCAGTGGAGCTGAAAAACCTAACTGCATTTCTTGACTGAAAGCATTCTGAAAAGATGACTGCATGGATAAATTCTTCTGCAGGGGAACATGTAGTGGCTCTCATCTAATTCAGTGGGCCAGACGTACGCATTTCAGCTCTGAACCTTTGCTGATGCGCAGAGAGGTTCTGATAGTCTAAAGCCTGTTATACAAATCTGTTTTCATACTTTTACTTGTGTATCTACAAAGTTAAACAAGGTATTTGACAGTGAGTGAAAATAAACGTAATGCTGGCCTACTATGTCCTGCCTGGGCAAGGACTAACCAGGATGTCTGTTTCTGGGCCACCAGATGTGGACCCACTGCTGCCCTGCCCTGGGTCGCCGGCTGGCCCGGAATTGGTCCACCAGAAAATCAAAAGGCCACTCAGGCGGCCATAGCAGGGAAGCACAGCTTAATACCTGTCTCTTATACACATCTAGATGTGTATAAGAGACAGGAGGATCAGAGGCCGCCACGGTTGCCCATGATTGGCCACCATGGCTGCCTGTCATGGCGGGGGCTGGGGCACAGAGGGTGTGCTGGAGTGGGGCCACCTGACCAAGTGTTTGTTCCGTTCCCCCGCTAGGGAAGGGGTGGTGGAGGGCTTGTTGGCCAGGCCGGTCGGGCAGGAGTTTGTTGTGTGCCTGGCCCTAAGGGTGGCGGCCACCATCTGCACATTTATTTTCACCCATTGCTTCTAACAGCAGCTATGAGCTAGAGCAGCTAAAGAACCTTTTCATTACAGATTGTAGACAAGAAAAAGATAACAATGATCAAAAATGTGTAATCGAAATTATAAGCTGCACTTGCCAGAAGTGTAAAGCAGATAATTAATGTAAATGAGTAAAGAGCTTCCAGGTGAAGTTAATGGAGTTATGGCCATTTACTTGAGCAGTGAATTTGGCCCTAGGGGCTTTGGGGAGAGGGGGATTGGCTGGTCTATTTACAGGTCATTCCCAACCAGGTCATATATTTTCACACACTCATTGGGATACATCTCTCCCTCTCTCTGTTTAATTACGTGCCTTGCCCTTTCACATTTTGTAGTCATTATCACTGAGCACTACAAACCATTAAGCACAACTTTCTTAAGATCAGCTGATATGAGTAGGATGCAGAAGAAAAAAGAGAATGGTTTAGAGGAGCTGAATGTCTTGGGATACTGTCAAAAGGAAATTTGGCCCATCAAGTAGGGGTGAGGAAATGAAATTTCTTCTTGATTTGCCCACAATAAATATATTAGTTTAAGAAACTGAGTTGTGGCAAAAGAAGGCATGCATGCTTAATGTTGCAAGTAAAGCATGTTTGTTCTTAATACATTGGAGAAATTGTTCAGGAACTGTTCATCCTTCTGTAATTATTGCCCCAAGGTCAGCAAGACCTTTGGTTTGTTTGCAGCACTAGTGTCACTTGCAGACATTCAAGCTGTCCAGGCCAGATTTGCATGCACACCCAACTTTGCCAGAAGTGTTCCAGGCTTTGCTGTTGTAATTGTATGGCTCTTGCTTGGGTTTGGCTTGCCTTTGGAATTGCATTAACTCCCCCTCTCCTCCCTGCCACCTGTCTTTAATGCTTGCACATGGTCAAATTTTCCAGTTGCTAAAGCAATAAGTTTGAATGAGATGAAAAGAAGAGTCATGTATTCTGCCAACTTCTTGGTCAAATGATGATGGACAATACAACTCTTGTCAACATAGGCACTTTTCACACAGACACTCTAACACCAACAAAATCGGTGTTACATTTTATTATACATGTTGCAGGGCTGCAATGGAGTGTTCTGTGAGTGCCCTGCAACATGTATAATAAAATGTAACACACATTTTATCAGTGTTAGATTGTTTTTGTGAAAAGGGCCATAGTTCCTTGCTCTGGGTGGCTTGTCTTTTTACCAGAATAATAATGGCTTTAATTTCAAGAAGTGGCTAGCTATGAATATTCACTACAAAGCCCCCGCACCCCACCCATTTTTTTTCTTTTCACTTCTGGGGAAATCTGGAACTAAAATTATTCATGAAATTAAAGAAAAACAAAACATGACACAGCCTTTTCCCTCCCACAACATTTTGCATTTGTATCACTTCCCCCCACATTTTGGCAGTGTTCTTTTTTTAATGGCTATGCTTCACATCTAACTGTAGGAAAAGAAGATGAGCTTCTGTTAGAGGTACAGGGCTGGGAGTCAGGAGATTTCAGCTGTGCTCCTCCTGGCCATGGCACAGCTTTTCTCTGAGACCTTGCAGAAGTTATGAATCCAAATTTTTCCATAGGAACCACTAATTCTGAGTCCCCTGGATTTTGGGTATCCAGATTGAGATATTAAGTTGTCTAGAAGTTGGGCATACAAAAACAGTAATCATTCTAGACTTAACTTCTTAGTTTCCCCACTTGACGAATGGGATGATGATTGATGATGGTTGATGATGATTGATGGTAACATACCTCGCAGATATATGTCATGGGAATCAATTCATTCACACTTTGAGATCCATGGAGAGAAGGTGCTATTGAAGTGTATACATATTATAATCATCTTTCTCTTGTTATGCATATTTAAATAGAAAATGATAATCATCTTTATGAACTCTAAATGATTTATAAAGGTGACTGACATTAGAGATGGGTCTGAACCAATACTCTAGGTGGTAAATAACGGCTGAGAAAATAGTTCCAAATTATACCATACTGGTGGCTTCAGGTTTTGACTGCTGAATTGTGCATTGGAGTGAAAATAGACATTAACTCCATTTTAACACCACTTTAACATTTCTTATGCATGTTGCATGGCTGCATAGAGCACCAATATAGCCCTGCAACATACATAAGAAATGTTAAAGTGGTATTCAAGTGGAGTTAGTGTTATGTCTGTTTGCATCCATAGTTGCATCAAGACTGAAGAATCTGGCCCACTAATAGGATGATTACATCCCAAGACTGTACAGAGAAGGATACCTGATAATGGAAAATAAGCCTGCAGAAGGTTGTAGAGGTGCAGAAAGGGCATGAAGGATTCCACCCCCATACTGCAGCACCAATGGAAAGTGGGTGGATCTTGGAGCGTTTTTACATGCTCCAGCTTTCTCCTGGGCTTCAACGCTTGGGTTCTGTAAACTTGTGCCAGGGCTTAGATGCTCATGTACCCCGCCTGGAAGTCGCCCGGGCACCATTGTAAACAGCGGTGCCAGGTGACTCCCACATGTTTTAAGGCCCAGACTTGTAAGTCCCCAATATCAGAGGTCTTACAAGTCCAGGTCTCAAAACATGTGGGAGTTGCCCAGGCACCAACATTTACAATTGCACCCGGGCAACTTCTGGGAGGGGGGTGAGCATCACCACCACCCTCCGAGTTTGCAGAACCTGGACTTTGAAGTCTGGGAGAAAGCTGGAGTGTGTAAGAACACCATTGATCAGGGTAGGTACAGGAAGCATGGATTCGGGTCATCCTTTTTAAGCTTCTTCCATCAGGATTTTGTGATGCCCTGTGTGTTTTAAAATCACTTTGCCTGATGTATGGCATATAACTACCTGCTCCCAGACAGCAGTTTTTCTTTTTGGGGGTGTAGCAGGCCCCGGCAGTAATTTGTACCTGCCTACACCACGCTCTGAGATTTCCATTTCTTCAGAATGAGGGAATTACTGTCCTCACCATTTTAAAAAGAAATGCTCCTCTTGGTATTCAGCATACTCTTCATTAATCTTCCTTATTTATTTAAAAGTTAATTGGTCCTTGTTAATTTGGTTTTCTGTGCTGAAGCCAAGGTCAACGATGAGACCATCCATGTTAGCTCTTAGCGTGAGTACAAGGTTCCTTCCCGCATCTTGGAGAAACAGAACAAGAAGGAGTGTTTCCATTGTTTTTAATGTAACCGTTCTGTTGGGAAGTGAGATAGAGGTGGGTGGGTGGGGGATGGCAGAGAGAGAGAATGTGTTATGTACCAGCTTGAGGGCTAATGATCAAAGAGGGTGGGGTATTAGCAGATAGTAGTTTTGAAAGTAAAATATCACTTGACCCAAAAGAGAAACAATTGTAGCCCTGAGATTAGGTGTAAAACAACACAGTCCTCCTTGAACCCTGTTAGGTGCACAAGTGCTCTGAGTGGAACTGGCTAACAGATTTTACCTTTCAAGCACTTTCCTATGTACATCTTTCAGTGCGTCTGCTTTTCCATTTTTGCCCCAGAAACAGCAGCTTTGGAAAACCGTTCTTCCCTTTGCCTCGTTTGGCCATCTTCCGAGATAAAAGTAGGATTTTCCCCTCAAACAGATTCTGTACTATAGGGCAAAACTGCAAGTAAACAAACGGGAGCTATCATAACACTTTAAATAGCAATCAAATATGTTTTTCTGTTTGCATTCAAAGGGGTGGAAAGGTAACTTGACAAGATGAAAGAAGGAAACAGATTTGTGTTACTCCCTCACTTCCAGTAACAGGTAGAGAGTTTTAGTGAAGACTTCAAGGCAAAAAGAAAAAAGCACAGAATATACTGTTATGGTGTTATTTTTGTCTTTCATTTTTATGACAACTTATTTGTACTTAAAGGAATCTTTCCAAAGAGTTAAGAAGCATCATTAAATAAAGACTGTGAAATGTGCAATATGGCTTATTTATTTAAATGTTAATTGGTCCAACGAACACTTCTAATTAGCTCTATATTTGCTTAGCAAAAAGTTTTACAAATTCCAATTGTGAAAAGCAGCTATTTTGAGCTGGTAAGCATTTTGCAGAATCAGCTATGATTTTTCTATAGTTCTCAGCCCTTGAAGGCACAATTTAATTTTTCATGTATGCATACTAGCAACGGTAAACACTTGCGAGTGTAAAGAACCTTCTTTAATTAGCTGCACAACAATTAAAGGATTCACAAACTAAATTGAACCCTGTCTCTGTGCTTACTAGCTGAATTCTACCACCTGTCACAACAGCACTTTGTTCAATCTGTTATGCAAAATCATTATAGCAATATAGCTGAAGAAAAAAAAAAGAGAAAACAGCAATTATTTCTTACTTTTCTCTTGAATGGGTTATTTTGGGTTATACTGATGTCAGGTTCATTGAAGCTAACCTTTTGAAATCTGTAACAGTATAATACGTATATGGCAGGCCTAGAATAGCTAGAAGAATATTTAGTTTTACCCTTTTAAGAGCAAGTAAAGCACATCCTTAAAGTACTGTACTTTCTCTGATCATTTGGAAGAAAAAAAAAATCCTAATTGTGCTAACTCTTGCAGCAGCCTCTTATTTTTCTTCATCAGACAAGCAAATGACAAACATGTATGCAACATACTCCTTTTTTTTATTAAAGCTTGTAAATAGATGTCGAAACTAGTTTAAGAAGCCAATGTTTTGCAGTGATGAATTTAAAGTGTGGAGATTTTTCACGTAGTTTGCTTGTATGCTGTTGAGACGTTCCTATTTTGCTCATTACCTGCTAATCACCTTTAACATTACTTGAAAGTTAAATTTTCATGAAGGGGATTTATTTTTTTGTAATGAGCCATCTTGCCTCCTGTACCCTTCCACTAACAAACTGAAACAGGGAGAAAGAGAGAGGCCCAGCCGGTATTCCTGTACCCCTTAGGAATATTCCGGGCTTCAGTGAAATTAAGAAATAGTGTTGATCAAGATTTGCCCAAACTGTACCCAGATTTATGCAATTCAATAGCATGCATCTTGTTTTTGATTTTGTATCTGGAAACTTTAGTTGACCTATCTAAGCTGGAATGAAGTCACTTGGATACAGGCAACCTTGTCATAAGTGTAGCCTTTCTTTAATTTTTCATTAGTAAGTAAAAGTGGAGCAGTTGTACAGTTAGCCAGATCTTCTGTATGTTTGCGTGTGGGGAGGGTTTCTTTGGATATCAGCCTCTATAGGGTGGAGCTGGCTCAATGTGACTATTGTGTGTGGGAATGTTGAGGATCAGAAGGTGAATACGGCTGTTTGGGCCTGTGACCTGCCTACAGGCTGGGGAGCAGGCAGGGATATCACTAGAATTTTGCTAGGTCTGGGCCAGGGCCTCCAGACTTTCTGAAGCACAAACAACGACAAGGATCTGTTTTTCTTTCCTGGCTCCCACCCCCTTTCTTAATGCTGACAGGATATACTGCAGGAGCAGGCGAAGCAGCAGCCAGAAAGGAGAACGGGAGCCCTTAGCACAAGTAGGAGCAACATGCTCCCTGCCTTTCTCCTATGCTGTTCTGGATTCCCCTTCTCACTTGCTGCCTCCATTCCTGCTGCTATCACAATTCCACTTGCACCTCCTCCCTGCTGCCAGGTAGTAAATGTGCCTGATGCATAGGATGGTCTGATGTCCCTTATTTCTGAACCCCATCACTCCATAATATTGTTTGTTTTTTAAATTTTGATTCAGCAACTGTACTGACAAGGGAGAAGTAAGAGGGAGAGGAAGAGTGCTTGATTGAAGATGATATCCCTGGGGTGGCAGAAAGCAGTGTGCTGGGGACAAGGGAGGAAGAGGGAACACAAGCTCTTGATGCCATGGTTACAGCCCTAGGATGTATTTATGTCCATCATTTGTGTCTTTGGTGACATTGAATTTCAGCTCCGCCACAGGAGTTCCCTGCCCAAGCCTCAGCTGATCTAGCTTTGTGCAGGTGGTACACACTTCACCCCTTGGTCTCAACCCTACATGTCTTAATGAGAATTCCCAGTTAATCCAGTGGGGAGTTTGGGTTATGGGAGAAACGCAATCCTGGAACCTTGGTGGAAGAGCAAACGTTTATCTTCATATTGGAGCCTCGCAGGATTATTGGCATCTCTGCTGGTGTCCATGCCAAAGATGTATTTTGTGCATACAGTCACATTAACTGATGAATTGAAAGTTGAGCCACTTGCTGACAGTTTTGTAAAATCATATCAGTACCATATTGTTAGCCACTATGACTGAATCTAAAAAAATCTGTTGCTGAATAAAAGATGGCTATTTCATAAATCAGGATTATAAATTAATAGCTCTGCTTATACAAAGTGCCTACATTTTCCAGTATTATGATAATTTTAAATATTTGCCTCTTTACACTTTATGAAGAGGGTACAAGGAAGTCTTTAGAAAGCATAAAATGTTTCCCATAAAATGTAATGAGGAAAATAAAACCCAAAGGTCTAAAACAGAGCAAGAATGTGTTCTTATGTTTCTCATAGTTTACAGCTGGAAGAGAAACTGTTACTTTGACTGCACACATCTAAAATGCTTGGATAATTTTGCAATGTGAAATGAGAAACTGAGACTTCCTAAATATACCCCAATCACACTTTCTCAGTTCAGATCAAAATATCTGGCCTGTACAGGAGCAGACAATGTCTTTTCTTTGGGATAATCTTCCATATACGTTGGCCCCTGGTTATAACACTGTATTTGGGCGCCGTGGCTGTGACTCTGTTAATGAGATCCATGATATATGAAAATTGCAAAACCTCCAATTTTTGTGTGCCCAAAAGGGTCACCTGTAGGCCTGAAACAACAAGTCGTGCTAAATGCTATTTCCATCGCAAAGAGTTCATTCATGTGACAAAGAAACTTACCAACATTACCACTATTTTTGCTATTTGTCCTTATTTTTCGCGAGTTGAACAGAGCTGCTACAGAGTCAATCCCAAGCCCCATGCACACCCCACGTGCACCCTGGGGGTTGTGGAAAAGCAAAAGTACCAGCAAAGTGCCAGGAACGTGCTGGAAATTGCCATAAAAGTGCTGTAAAACTATCATAAAGTTATTAAAATTCCTGGAAAGTGAAGAAAAAATGATGAAAAGTGACGAAGAATGCCGAAAATAGTGCAAAATGATGAAAATGCCAGAAAGTGACAGAAATGATGGAAATGCCAGAAAGTGACAAAAATGATGGAAAATGCAGTGACAAAAGTGATGGAAGTGCAGAATCACCAGAGACTGACAAAGTACTGACGGACACTCGTAAGCACTCCTGAAAGGTTATTTCCCTGCAGAAGTGGAACACTTGCTCTTGTCTCAGCCCTAGTCATCTACTGAATTGTGCTTAAACCCTGGATTGTGTGTAAACAAGTAAATAGACAGCTGTCATTTACCCTCTCAAATAATACCAGAGCAAGGGGACACTCCATGTAACTAATTGGCAGCAGATTTAACACAAATAAAAGGAAGTACTTTTTCACTCAACCTACAAAACCTATGGAACTTGTTGCCAAAGGATGTGGTCAAGGCCAGTCACATAACAGGGTTAAAACAAGGATTTTTCACTTCATCCTGCTTTGAGCATCAGGCAGTCAAGGTATGAATAAACCCTTTCCCCAACCATCCTAGTTCTGGCTATACCCCCCACCAAAAAAGATGTATGGGTGAGTTGCTCTTCTCTGGATAAGGCTCCTCATTAGTGCTTGTTAGCACCACACTATCTTCCCGTGACTGGAAAAAAGTAGATAGTATGGTGTGGCAGAATATAGCCAGAAGATGGCAGCCAGGACAAGACATAAGATGGCACCTAAAGAAGCAAGACTAAGAAAAAGGGTACTGGTCCTGTAAGCCAGCCCCAATGCTTAACCCATAGACCTATATAAAGGTCCTGTCTCACTGAGAGGGGGGCAGGATTCAGAGAGATGATGAGGGGAGCACATATCTCTGGAAGGACAAGCTGCCCAAGAGCTGAGAGCTCTAAAGGCTGAGACTACACTCACGCTGGATTTACTAAACCCTGAGGCTTCAGGAGTAGCAGTAGGCCTCAACCTGGAACAAAGCCTACTGTCAAGGTGGGACAAGCCATATATGTTTATGGACTATTTGTTATGTTGTATAAGGGACCTGCCTTTGTTGAGAGAAGCCCTTAAAGGCTGGCTGTAGGGGCGAGTGTGGAGGTCAGACCCCAAATGTAAGAACGCCTTGTCCGGAGAGATAACGGAGCACTGCAGGGTGCCCCGTCCTTTGTCAGGGGTTTAAAGCATAATTCCCCAGGCTGTGTTATGGTGCCATTTTCCATTGCTGATCAAGCTAGGAGTTATTTACAATGGAGTGATGCAGGACAATCCCCTTGACCTGCTACTCTGCAATGGCACAGAAGTTGCAAGGTGATAATGACATTCTTTGTCCAAACTGCACCTGTGCTCTTGGTGTCATGCCCTCAGGAAAGGCAATTTTGCCATGGTATTAAATGTGCAGGTTTGCTGATCTGTATTAATTCACGCCTGATAGGTTAATTTGTCCAGTTTCAGGTTCTGGAAAGGGCCAATTAAGTTTTTAAACCTTTTCCAGGGACTCTGTTTTACTGCTGAAAGCATACGTCTTATGATACCATAAATATCACAGACTAGAAGAGATAACCATTTAGCGTAATAGCTTTGAATAGAACATACAGGTAAATATAACGCTACGGTCACTGAGGGGAATTAGGGTGTTGAGCTGAGGTATGCCCAGTGCAGCAGCCTGTGTTCACTTTCTGGAATCTGAACAAACCTCCCTCTCCACAAGCAGCTGCAGCAACTGGAAAAATAAGTTCCTTAAGAGTTTTTGCTTTCAGGATCTCAGGCCTCAGTTGGGGAGGGAGTAGGTTTAGTGGACATTGGGTATAGCTCAGCTCAACACCCCTGAATCCCCTCAGTGACGATAGCTTTACCTGCATGTTGTATTCAAAGCTATTATGCTAAAGAGTTATAAAGCCTGTAATATTTATGATAACAAACTCTTTAGCAATTCTCTGCCCAGTATTGGGCAAAATCCTCTTCAGGAATCCTGTCAACTGTGCTAAAGGCTTGGGTCAGACCCTTGTTAAAATTGTTCTGAGTAGGCTGTTTAGGATATTAGTAGAGTCCATCTTCCCACTGACTTTGCAAGCGTAATTGAACCTACCAGTGTCGGTCATCCTCTGACTGGTTGTTCTTGTTGCCATACACCTATCAATTGTAGATAGTTCCTCTGACTGCTCAGCCAGATTTGCAGAGCTAATTTATTGTAATTGACAATAGAATTGTTTAATAGCCTGTCCTCCTTGGAATAACATTTGGTTGTTTTTGTTGTTGTTTAAAGCAACCTTTTACATGTCTGCATCCTTTTACATGTCTACACATTTTCTGTGCCAGTCAGGATTGCCCTAGCTTAACACTTAGGGCAGCCTTGGCAACATGCTATGATTTCAAGGGGCATGCCCATGGGCCCATGTTCTCTGCATTTTCTCCTTTGGGGGCAATGGCATAGTCATAAATTTGCATGAGTTGCTTGAATGGAATATTTCCTGATACTTGCTCCTTCGATGGTGAATATTGATCACTTCTTGGCAGGGAAAAGCAGCAATACAAACCTTCACAAAGTCAACTTTGCTCCCATCCCACAGTTATGGGGAGACTCAGGGTGGTTGTTAATTATGAGCTTCATAATCCATATTTTGTTCTTGAGTTACATTTTGGCCACCACTGAAAATAAAGGCTCTCTACTAGTAAATTAAAGGAGGCAGCCCACTGGGAATCTTTACACTTGTGGATCCAAGTTGGAATTCTGCAGTATTAGTACCTCTCTGCTCCAAAAGAACTCCCTGTCTTTTCTTTGCTTCATCCTATGTTGCAAGAAACTATAGGAGATTCTCTCCTCAGTGATGTGGCTTGACCAGCATCTTACATGGGGATGGGTCCACTCAGGGCTAACATATCTGAGGGATGGGAAGGAACATGGGTTTATATGCACTGGACCAGTGGCAAATTTTGCAAAAGACAGAGAATCCTTATGAAAGTTGAGGACACAATGCCATCACTCCTCTCTCCCCGATTTCAGTTGGTTTGCATGGGTGTAACTAGGGATTCAGTTTGACCACCATTTATTTTGTAGCTTTGTGACATCACCATCAATAGCTTCTCCCAAATATAGGCTTTTTATGGCTGCCTTGCACAGTCGTTCAGAAGGAAAGGCAAGGTTATTAAGAGGCAGAGTGATCTAACTCAGGCAGGGTTAGATAATTTAAACAGCAGCTGGGGAAATACAGCAAAATATTCCCAAAGTCAATTGCTTTTGGTACAAATGTTCTTGTCCGGGTTTGCCTCCATGCTCAAGAAACCATGGAAGTGAGAAGTATTATTATTAGCAACAAAATGCTGCTTCAGTTTTTTTTTGTCTCTCTCGTACAGTAGTCTAGGGGGAAAAAAGAACATGCTTTATGAATATTTCCTGACCTTGTGGTAGATATGATTATTGCAGTGCAATATCAAACCATGTGTATCTTTGCTGTGCACAGCAACTGCTAACCGCACTCTGGTAAGACTACACCACTTATCTCAATGTGAAAGCATAATAGGAAGTGCTGGTGGCTTTTAAAGTTATCAGCTCCACTGTTGTTTTCATGACCATGCTCAATTAATAAAGTCAAATGACAACAGCAGTAATATATGATATCAATACAGGTTTGCTCAGAGCAGGAGGCCAAGCTATACAGGAGATTTGTATTTTCCAATCTTTCATTTCACTAGCGTGAAAATTAAGTATTAATTTGCTAACTGTAATATAAATGATTGTTGAGATTTCCCCTTCACTGAGCTCTGCAAGGAGTTTGCCAGGTTCTGCCTTTTGAAGATCAAAAAGATACAAGACTCCGCTGCAGCCTGAAGCCCACGTGCTTTTCCCTCCCTTGATCCACCTGCAGCCCTGCCTCTTCACCTCCTTCTTCCACTCCTTCCACCTCCACAGAAGCTGTTGCAAACCTCCCTGTGCTCACTCAGCGGGATCTCCTTTGAACCTCAGGATTCTTAGCAAATCCTTCTTTCTTGGGAAATAATACTCATAAAAATTAAAAAAATAAACTCACTCCAGGAACTGGAAACAGGGACTATGTAGCCAATACCACACCTCCCTCCAGAAGACAAACTTGAATCACAGTCTCCTTTATTTCCTGAAAGGCATGTTCTGAAGAAGGGAAAAAAATAAATAAATCAGGTGGGTGGAAGAGAGGCATGGGAGGAAGAGTAAATGAAGTGATGAGCAGCTACCAGTGTGCACATAATAGCTTTAAGCCTCAAGATTTCATGCCAAAAGGTTTGTCTCCCATTGAGGAATCTAGTCTTTTCACCATTTTACGAAAGTCAGAGATTGTACCCCATTCTCAGAGCACATGCTGTCTGACTATTTAAATTGTGTGCAAAAGCTAATGAACTGTACACACTATTTATGTTCCTGATGTGGGAAGGACTGGACTGCAAGTGCTATACCATTAAAGGAATGGCAGGCATCTTCACAGGGTGTGCATGGGTAGAAGAATTCACGACTGGGAGGGGATTGCCTGTAATTCACGGGGCACATTTTATAGGAGAGTTTATTTTATTTATTTATTTATTAAAATTTATACCCTGCCCTTCCACAAAGGCTCAGTTAGAAATCAGAGTAGATCATAAGTTCTGAAAGAATGGAGGAGTCCAACTGGTAGACTTTTTTGAGCAACCGATAGGGGGCCAGGTCACTGCAGATACAACTGTCTGGGTATTGCTGAGAGGCAGAAATTATTCATCCTTCAAGATCAGTAATTTTGCATTTAGTTTTTATCTGTTTTCCATGCATTTTTTATTTTCCATACATATTATCCCTTTGTTGATGCCCGACTATGCTGGCTTCCAAGTAAGAACAACCCAACTCCTGCCTGCCTCTCTCCTGTTGTTCTTTACTCCCTCCTCTGATGCTAGAACCACAACTAAGTACTTTAGAACCACAAATAATCTTTGCAGAGGCACATCCCAAAGGACCACAGACCACATAAAAAGGGCACTGGCCGCAACTTTTATTGAATACAGCATCCCCCATGGTGCCCCATATCAGGGCACATCTTGCCATATCCTGGGGTGCCCCCATATCAGCGGTTCTGCCCATTACAGGCCAGTGGGCAGCCCCTCACAGGGCATACCTTATGCCAATATTGGAGAGGGATTCGCAACTGGCTTCAATGACCAGCCAAGATATTGTGGTAGGGGGTGAATTGGCTGCATCTAGCTTCCCCCCTTTGTTGGTCTAGCTTATGAAGAAGGACCATCCTCATCCCCGATGGTGGTAAGAGAAATGGGGACAGCAGGAGTCAGCCTCATCCAGCCACACAGAGCCCGATCCAGGACCTCTCCCCATTCCTGGCTGTTAATGCCATTCATGTGATCCTATACATCCGCCTGACTGGGTGTTATACTTTATTGGGTTCACTGCCTGATATCCACCACAAAAATGGGGAGGGGCAGGCAGAGAGGTGACCTCTCCCCTCCACCTACCCCTTCCCCACACAGGAATACCCAGCTGCCTCTGGAACTTAATCCTGATGTCATGAAGCCAAACATCATTTTCTTTGTCCAAGAGGTGCACACCATCCCATGTGTATAGCGATTCCTCATAGTATACCCCGGTGATACACTGCACACCCACCAATGCCCTCCAGCAGCCTCCCAATCACTTAGTTAATCTTAATTCTGGCCCAGTCTATTCTCCCCGAACTGTGAGCATATCGCTATGACCTACACTCCAACATATTGGACCACCAAAGCTCAGTACGCGACCAGATTGCCTCCAAAGCCTTGATATCTTTTTCCATCATTTTAAGGAGGTCAAGTCCTTTAGATAGCCCCAGGTCATTTTCACCTAAATGTATGTCCAACAGGTCCAGATGGTCAAATTTGTGGGCTTTCAGTCTGGGTAGTACCTGAACCTGAGGGATTTGGGCCAGAATCAGTTGGCCTCCCCTCTGGGATGGGTTGAATCACAGGCTTGAACTGAACTAAATAGTAAATTTATTATCTGCGATAATATCTACCATTCTGGATAGTTTTGTGATTATCTCACCATAAACCAACTACCATGACAGCTAGCTAACAAACCAAATAATCTAATCATATCACAATGGTTAACATCAGTTTACTTTATTACTGTATTACTGCGTAATCAAATGTTACCGTTACTAGTCTGAAACCCGGTCTGGAGGAGGAGGGGAGGGAGTAATGAGTAAAGGAATTGTGGGGAAATGATAAGCGGTAATATTTACTTATTCAAATTTTTACCTCACCCTTCCCAGTAAAACTCAGGGTAGATTACAAAATACATAAAAACATATAAAAGCAACTAACCATCCACACCCACCAACCCTCTCCCTAACTGCTCCACCCAATCCCACCCAACTCTGTCCCTGCCTGCCAAATGTTTGGCCAAACGAAAAAGGTCTTGCATCTCTTCCGGAAATTGAGAAGGCTCGGCCTTAGGCAGACCCCCAGGGAATGAAGTTCTGTAATTGTGGGGCAAGCACCAAGAATGCCTCTCTGTGTGCCCTTGTTGTACAGACTTCATGGACAGTTGGTACTCACAAGAGGGTGCCCTTGGCCAACCTCAGAGGCCATGACAGAACATAAGGGAAGGAATGAACTTTCAGATACCTGGGGCCCAAGTTGTTTATTTTAAAAAAAAATTATTTGTTTATAAAAGACTTAATGCCCACAGCAGCTTGAGGCGGCTTACAATAACAATAATGTTTAAACAGATAAAACAACTCCCCCCCCCCCCACTCCCTAACCCACTTCCCCCATCTCCCCCACCAAACGCCTGGTGGAAAAGCCAGGTTTTGCAACTTCGTCGAAAAAAGGGAAGGTCTGGAACCAATCGGGCCTCCACCGGGAGGGAGTTCCACAGGTGTGGTCACAGAGAATGCCCTCTCCATTGTGACCCCCTGGAAGACTCTGAGGACCTTGAGGAGGGAACTCCAACAACCGCAGGGGCCGATCCAGAACTCGAGGGGTGAGGCAATCCCACAGACAGGTAGGGCCTAGACAGTTTAGTGTTTTATAGAAAAACACCAACACCTTGAATCGGGCCTGGAAGACTATAGGCAGCCAGTGCAGAGATCGTAGAACTGGTGTAATAGTCTCCCAAGAGATGGGCTGCCGCATTCTGCACAGGCTGCAGCCTCCAGACCGGCACGCAGAGTGCTTTACAATAGTCCAATCTAGAGGTGATAAAAGCATGGATGACCATGGTCAGGTCAGAGTCTGAGACATACAGCCAACGCCATCGTACCAGATGTAGTCGGCAAAAAGCGTTCCTCGCCACAGCCTCCGCCTGAACATCCAGGCAGAGCTGCGAATTGAGGAACACCCCCAGAATCCGCACCTGAGAGAACAACAGAGGGCAAACCCCATCAGTGATGGGGGATTCCACCTCCACTGCCTTACCCACCAGCATCACCTCCGTCTTGTCAGGATTCAACCTCAGTTGGTTAGCCGTGGTCCAGTCCCCCACAGCCGCCAAACACCAAGTAAGCACTGAGACTACCGGGCCTGAGTCAGATGAAAAAGAGAGGTAAAGCTGGGTGTCATGAGCATACTGATGACACCGCATGCCAAACCTCCTGACTACCTCGCCGAGCGGCTGCATATACACGTTGAACAGGAGAGGGGACAAAACAGAACCCTGTGGGACACTACACGAGAGGTCTTGGTAAGATGAAAAATATTCCCGAGCACCACTCACTGAGTTCTTCTGGCCAGGAAGGAGTGGAACCATTCAAGGACCATCCCGCCCACCCTGGGATGGTCCCGCAGGCACGTCACCAACATCTCATGGTCAACACTATCGAACGCAGCCGACAGATCTAATAGAATCAGCAGGGTCGAATTACCCTGATCCAGTTCACAGCAAAGATCGTCAACCAATGCCACAAGTGCAGTCTCAGTGCCATAATCAGGATGAAAACCAGACTCTGAAGAATCAAGAAAACCAACATGGTCCAGATGCTCCTGCAGCTGCCAAGCCACTACCCACTCAACAACCTTCCCTAAAAAGGGAAGGTTAGAGACAGGCCAATAACTGGCAAGGGAGTCAACATCAAGTGATGGTTTCTTGAGCAGAGGCTGCACCACTGCCTCTTTAAGACAGCCCAGCACTCTACCCTCCTGAAGGGAGGCATTGACCACCTTAGCCAACAATGGCCCCAACGTCTCCTGGCAGGCCTTCACTAGCCATAACAGGTCTAATTCACAAGAGGTGGTCCTGATCACCCCAAGGATATCAATTGCATCGGTGGGTGTCATCCACTGAAACGGATCCCACAAAATAGGACAAGGCAGGGCTTCCATAAACTATGGTCTCCCTAGTGTAATAAGTGCGGCATCTAAGTTGTAGCGAATACGAGCGATTTTATCCACAAAATAGTCCACAAACATGTCACAGTGATCACTAGATGACTCCACTTCCAGGCGGAGAGACAGCCGGACCAACCAGCCCCCGCACCACCCGGAAAAACCCAGCTGGATGGGATTTTGTGGACGCTATGAGGGTTGCAAAAAACTCCTTTTTTGCTGCCCGCACAGCCACAGCATAGGCTCGTAAACTAGCTTTATGATGCAATCTGTCGGCTTCAGTACACAAACGATGCCACCGTTGCTCCAAACGCCACCCTTCTCGCTTCAGCAGCCACAGCTCCTCAGAAAACCAAGGAGGCCTGCGGTGCCACTGCCTGGGAAGCGGACGCCTAGGAGCCATCCAATCAATGGCCTCTGTCAAGAGAACATTCCATAGACCAACGAGGTCATTGATGAGATGGTTGTCAAGATTATGGGGTATCTCACCCAGAACATACCATAACCGCTCTGGTTTAGGGCTTTATATGTCAAAATCAGCACCTTGAATCGGGCCCAGAATGCTATTGGCAGCCAGTGCAGACTCTGGAGCACCAGTGTAATGGGCTCCCAGTAACCCACCCCCAACAGAAGGTGGGTCGCCACATTCTGCACCAGCTGCAGCTTGCAAACAGTCATTACGAGCAGCCACATGTGGAGGAGCGCATTGCAGTAGTTTATCCACAAGGTTACGAAGGCATGGACGATGGTGATCAGGTCCATGTCTGATTAAAAAATGGTCACAGCCTTCTCACCAGATGAAGTTGGTGAAAAGCCCTCCTGGTCACCACTGCAACCTGGCAATCCAGGTGCAGCAGTGGATCCAAGAGCAGACCATGGCTGCAAACCTGAGTGAACAAGGGAGACCAAACCCCATTAGTAACAGGGGTTATGATGTCCCCAGGTCACATGGTCAACTAACCATCATCACTTCGATCTTGTCTGTATTCAGCTTCAATTGACTCACCTCCATCTAGTCTCCAAAGGCAGTCAGCCTTTGGTAAGCACCAAGGCGGCAGGATCTGGGTCAGACGAAAAAGAGAGAGAGAGTTGGTATCACAGCATTGCGATGGCATTTCACGCCAAATCTTTTAACAATCTTGCCCAGGGGCCTGAGATACACATTGAACAGAAGTGGATACAAGGTGGAACCCTGTGGGACCCCACAAGGGAGCAATTCCCCCTGTCAATTTCCAAGTGGAGATCGTCAACCAAGGCCACAAGTGCAGTCTCTCGATGCAATGTTCAGGGTGAAAGCATGACTTGACATGGGTCCAGGAAACCTATACCTGGAGCTGCAAGGCAACCGCCTATTCAGGAACCTATAAAAAGGGAAGGTTAGAGACAGGGTGACAGCTGGCAGGGGAGTCAACATCAAGGGATGGTTTCTTGAGCAGGGGACAGATAACCGCAATTTTGATGTCATCAGGCACCGCACCCTTCCAAAGGGAGAGATTGACAACCCCAGCAAGAAATGTCCCCAGTGTCTCCTGACTAGCTTTCACCAGCCAGGATGGACATGGATCCAGTTCACAACTGGTTGTCCACACCATTCCAAACACACCCTCTGCATCGTTGAGCAAGACTAACTGAAACTTATTCAAGGCTGAGCCTCCCCAGCCCCAAACTCTGCACCCAAACTAGCAGTGCCCAAGTTGAGCCAAATACAAGTGACTTTATCTGTAAAGTAGGTAGCAAACTCATCACAGTGGGCAGATAATGACTAACTCGAGATGGGAACAACTAGGGTTTAATAAACTCTTCACCACCTGGAAGATCTATTCTCTGCTAGACGGCACTTTGTAGATGCTATGGCGGGAGCAAATAATATATAGTAATACGGTGAAATGGTGCATTGTGATATGATGCAGTAAAGAGGTAAAATGGTTAACTGGTTAATCCACCAAACAATAAATGAATACTGCTCGGTAACCGGTTCATGGATTTGATACCACAGGTCTGGCTGTTTACCGAATAGTGGTGGGTAACCATTTCAGCTCTATTGCACACCTCTACTTCATATACCATTCTAAAGCTGCTTTAGAAGAGGCTGCACTTTTGCAGCCCCTGATCTTGCACCTTTGATGTCAGTGGGTAGTTTGTCACTGACCCCATAAAGCACAGGATCAAATCTGATCAGGAATGGTTCTTTCACCTAACCCCCCACCCCCACTCTTATAAGCACCATGAAAGTGGCAAGTCTTGTGACCTTAGCATATTTTGTGATAGCCATATTGCAAATATGCTGGTCATTATATGTTTTCAGCTTACTTCAGCACCATACAGTGGTCACAATGTGCAGGAGTAATTAGCCACTCCAGGAAAGTCATACTGTAGCAGGGGGTCTTCCCAGGGCCACACAGGGGTGCTGGGGTGTCTCTGGGGAATTAACTCACCCCACTGCCATGCCTGTTCAGCCCGACCCTCGGCTGAATCCCCCTTCAAGGGAGGGGGCACCCTCCTATAGGATCCACCACACAGTCCAGAGCGTATCAAGTCCACAGTCCCTGGGGCTGCTGGCTCAGTCACCTCCACCCTGCAGGCCCAGGTCAGTCTCTCTTAAGCTCAGGAGCAACACAACACCAACCCCCCCCCCTTGTCCATCTAACCAGGCCTCAAAGCCCCAGGCTCTGGCCAAGCCTTCCCCAGGCACGAGGCTCCCTCCTGGGCACAGCCTCTCCTCAGTACCTGGTTCCTCTGGTTCTCCAGCCTTCAGCACCCTGGAGAGCCTAGAGTGGCTAGGCTTCTTCAGGAAGATATTGCTCCTTCAACTCCCTAGCAGAGACTGCCCTCCTCTCTGCCTTGCCTCTCCTTATATCCAAGCAAAGTGGGCATGGCCAGGTTTCGGCTCCTCAGTCTTAAAAGGCCAGAGTCCTGCCCACTCTGTCCCTGGAGTTATCAACCTGTTCTCCCCACAGGCTGATCGATCATAGCTATGGGCTGGCTCTCCCAGGCCCATGCTAATGTTCTCAGCCCTCTGGCTGGCCCACTTAGTCCCCTCTTAAAGGAACAGCAGCCCCGCAGGACTGCTCCCTTCTACACATACTATTTCTTTAAATTCACGCAGTGATAGTGTTTATGCATTTCAATGGAGCATGTCAGATTAGCCTCATGTAATCTGAAGCAAATCAGATACATGCATAAATAAATTAACATTTGCTTCCCTTTTTGAAGCTGCATTAAAACACTTCTTTGGTCAGTGTGTAGACGCTTCTTTCATTACACTTGTGTCCATTGCGCAGGTAGCAAAGCAGCCTACAAGTTGCTCATACATCTTGATGCCTGCTATCTAATCAAATAACAAGTAGTTAGTAAATTCCTAATAGCCCCACAAACTATTGCTTTGATATTGTGAGGTCTAGTGGTCAAAGTGGAGGGGGCCTGGGGAGTCAAGAGACGTGGATTCTGTTCCTAGCTCTAGGAGAGGTTTGGTGTGATGAAACCTACCGATGACCTATTTTTTTCTTGTCTCATGCCCTCCCATGGTGTACTCATCTTTTATTTCTTATGTACTAAAGTACTCAGCACCATGAAAATTTGTCAGTGCTCTGAGATACTATTATACTGTCAGTGCTCAAAGTGCTTTGCAATCATTATCTAGTTCAACCCTGTGAGACAGGTGATTATTATTCCCATTTTACAGATGGACAACTGAGGCTGAGAACGAATGGGTGTTAACAGAAATGATGGCAGAGCGCTGCTGTCACAGTGTGATCCGGACTGGGAACCTGCTAGCAACACGGTTAGGATCAGGTCTGGCCAGCCAACAAATGGGATAGCAGCCAGGCCACGCCAGGAGGGTAGAGAGCCACATGAATGAGTGGCTTGCTCTGCCCCCATGCTTCACCCAGAAACACCCCCCCCCCACCATGATGAGCAGGTGTGGTGGTCAGTGATGGCTGACCATGGTAGACATGATCTTGCCCAGGCTACAGTAGGCTATAACAATTTTTTAGCTTTCTGTAGCCCGCCCTGTCCCAACTGGGTAGACAGTAGCCCGGGTTGTGACCCTGAAGGTCTTCAGGGTCACAACACGGGCTAGCTGCTACCACGCCCAGGACCAATCCCAGGCAAATATCTGGTGGGGTTCCAGCAAAGATGACGGTGGCCTGTGGGCCAAAGCAGGCCACAGTGGACCTAAGCCGGCCACCTGACTTGCCTAAGGATGCCCAATGAGCTCCTAGCTAAAATGTGATTTGAGCTCTGGTCTTGCAGGTCCAAGTCCACTAAGAAACACTGGCTATCTCTACTGCAATTTAAATAACAAATAATATTCCAGAGTGGTCTTTGCTAAACAACCTATGATGTCCATTGACCTGTTATGCTTTCTGTTTCAAATATAAGTTGGCTGAAGCTTTTTTAAAACAATATGATAGAATTAATTAAATATTTAGTTTGAGATGTCCACTTTTTTTTTCTGGAACCATGAAGCATTTTCTTTCTTCTTGCAGATTGGGTAGGGAATTGTGCTCCTTAATTTGTTAGAAAATAGGCTCACCTCATGATCTTGGATAGATTTTAAAACTGTAGTTCAGAATGCAGCATTCTCTGATATAATTTATTTATTTAAAAAACGTTTACCCCGCCCCTCCTGCCACAGGCAGCTCGGGGCGGTTAACAAAATCAATAAAATACAATAAAACATATAAAAACATCATAAATCAACAATAATAAAAATGAGGAGAAAAAGAAATCCTCAATACCACCATCACCCCTTACCCTCACCCTTCTCCTTTGCCAAATGCCTGACAGAACAGCCAGGTCTTACAATTCTTACGAAAAACCAGGAGGTCTGGGGCTAGACGGGTCTCCACTGGGAGGGAATTCCAGAGGCGCGGCCACCGAGAATGCCCTGTCCTGCGTGGACCCCTGGGAAACCCGAGGGACCTCCAACAGGGCGCCCCCAGATGACCGCAGGGGTCGGTCCAGAACCCGGGGAGTGAGGTTGTCTCACAGATAGACAGGCCCCAGACCTTGTAAGGCTTTATAGGTCAAAACCAACACTTTGCATCTAGCCTGGAAGACTATTGGCAGCCAGTGCAGAGATCGGAGCACCGGTGTAATGTGCTCCCGGTGGCACAGCCCCACCAGGAGCCGGGTCGCTGCATTCTGCACAATCTGCAGCTTCCGAGCCATCAACATAGGTAGCCCCATGTAGAGTGCGTTACAATAGTCTAACTGAGAGGTGATAAAAGCATGGATGATCGTGGCCAGATCCGGAACCAAAACCAGCAGCCAAAGCCACCATACCAGATGTAATTGGCAGAAGGCACTCCTCGCCACAGCCTCCACCTGGAGATCCAGACGGAGATGCGCATCGAGGAGTATCCCCAGGTTCCGCACCTGGGAAGTCAGTGGAGGACAAACCCCCTCAAGTGAGGGGACCGTCATCTCCATCGACTAACATCACCTCCATCTTGTCAGGATTCAATCGCAGTCGATTAGCCCTCATCCAATCCCCCACAGCCTCCAAACACCGGGTAAGCACCGAGACAGCCGGGCCTGGGTCAGTTGAAAATGAGAGGTACAGTTGGGTGTCATCTGCATACTGATGACACCTCACCCCGTACCCCCTGATCACCTCACCGAGTGGCTGCATGTACACATTGAACAGGAGAAAGGACAAGACAGAACCCTGCGGGACCCCACATGAGAGGTCTCGGTGGGATGAAAAATAATCACCGAGCACCACCCGCTGAGTTCTCCCAGTCAGGAATGAGCGGAACCATTCAAGAATGATCCCGCCCACCCCCGTACTATCCCACAGGCGCATCACAAACATCTCGTGGTCAATGGTATCAAATGCAACCAACAGATCTAAAAGGACCAAAAGGGTCGATCGACCCGTATCCTTTTCACGGTGCAGATCATCAACCAAAGCCACCAATGCCGTTTCAGTGCCGTGCCCCGGATGAAAGCCAGACTGCGAGGGATCCAGATAACCGACGTGGTTGAGATGCCCTTGGAGCTGCTGAATCACTACCTGTTCAATAACCTTCCCTAAAAAGGGAAGGTTAGAGACAGGCCAGTACCTGGCAGGGGAGTCAACGTCAAGCGATGGTTTCTTGAGCAGAGGCCGCACCACCACCTCCTTGAGGCAGCCCAGCACTCTGCCCTCCCGTAGGGAGGCATTGACCACCCCAGCCAGCAACGGCCCCATTGTCTCCCGGCAGCTCTTAATCAGCCAGGACGGGCACGGGTGTAGTTCACAAGAGGTGGCTCGAACAGCCCCCAACACCTCCACCATGTCAGCGGGTGTCACCGATTGAAATTGATCCCACAAAATCGGACAAGTCGGGGTTTCTACCACCTCTACCTCCTCCGCTGTATTAAGTGTGACATCAAGGTCTTGGCGAATATGAGCAATTTTCTCTTCAAAATAATCTGCAAAAAGGTCACAGCAGGCAGAGGATGACTCAACTCCAGGGTTGAGGGAGGCTGGACTGATCAGCCCCCATACAACCCGGAACAACTCTGCCGGAAGGGATTTAGCGGATGCTATGAGGGCAGCAAAGAGTTCCCTTTTTGCTGCCCGCATAGCTACGGCATAGGCTCATAAACGAGCTCTATGCCACAATCCATTGGCTTCAGCCCGAGAACAACACCACCGTCAATCCAACCGTCCGTCACCCCTCTTGCTTCAGCATCCGCAGTTACTCGGAGAACCAAGGAGGTCTGTGGAGCCTCCGCCTGGGCAACGGACACCTGGGAGCCGTTTGGTCGATGGCCTCCATCAGCAAGGTGTTCCATAGCTTGACACAGTCATCGATGTGACGGTCGTCAAGGTCAGACGGTAACTCCCCCAGAGCATCTAGAAACTGCCCTGGGTCCAACAGCCACCGGGGGCGGACCATCCTAATAGGTTCCGCACCCTTCCGGGGGCAGATATGCGCTAGAAGGGATGTCTGTAGGAGGTAATGCTCTGTCCATGACAAGGGCACAGCTGATACCTCCCCCATTACTGGACTACACACCTCAAGGCCTTCACGGCCTGAGCCCTGCTTATCTGCGGGACCGCCTCACTCTCCATGTGCCCGTGCGACCCTTGAGATCATCCGTGGGAGCCTTTTTGGAGGTTCCCTGGGCGAGGCTGGTGACCACTGATGTTAGATCTTTTTCAGTGGCCACCCCTGTGCTGTGGAATTCACTCCCAGAGGAGGCTCGGTTGACTCCTATTTTCCTGCTATTTTGGCGTGTATGTAAGACCTGTCTATTCCGTCAGGCTTTTGGCAAGGGGGTGTGTGTCTTTCCCCTGCATATTGTATTTTAAAATTGTTTTTAAACTTTTTTATTGTTTTATTGATTATTGTTGTTCGCCGCCCTGGGCTGCCGTGTGGGCAGGAGGGGTGGGATATAAATTTTATATAAATAAATAAATAAATAAAAATGTTACAAGGCCAGTACAAAACATGAGGTCTAAAGTATGTCCTCCAAGATGAGTCGGCCCGTTGACCCTCTGAGACAGGCCCATGGTTACCATCCATGACGGCCATGAACTCATGCTTGGCTCCCCCGAGGACTGTGTCGATGTGAATGTTGAGGTCCCCAAGGACTATCTGACATAGCTTCTGCCAGAGGCTGTAGGGAGGCTACTGTACTGGTAGGTGCACGGTATATCAGTAGCCCCCGAATTGAACACAAGATGGAGGTCTTCAATACCTACCATGGATTGCACTGGATACCTCCTCACAGACCACCCCTCTTTAAAAACCATAGCTACACTGCCCCCCCCCCCCACCACCACCACGGCTGGTTCTGTATGGAATACTCGACCGGAACAAGATTAGCCAGAATTGGCCCCAATTCATTGCCCAGCCAGGTCTCCGTGATACATGCGAAATTGGCAGCATGGTTCAGGATTACCTTCTGGACCGTTGTTGCCTTATTTGCCACTGACCTCACATTTAACAGCACCAAAACCAGACCGAGGGCCCCCTGACCAATTTCCACCCGCTCATCTGCTGCAAGAGGAATAAGCAGGACGTGCACTAAGTACCTATCCCGCTTCACCACTCTCCCTCCCCTCCCCCTGAGACCATACCTCCCCCGGCCTGTCATGACCCCAATAGC
>QEPC01014615.1:999363-1039062 GCA_003113815.1 Sphenodon punctatus | reverse complement strand
CCCCTGCCCCTCTCTGCCACAGAGGGGCATCCTGAACACCCTCCCCCCCTTTCCCCACCCAATTCACTTTTCCCCCCTTCTTCCCTAGCCCATATCTTCCCACTTTTAACTAGAGTACTTTCCTCCATAACCTCCAATAAACCTCCCCTCAATCACAATTTCCCACCCCCACCCCTGACCCCACCAAGGGCCCTTGGGTGTGACCCTTAGGTACGCTGCCTGTAGTGCGTTGCCTGCGGTGCAGCCGGGCCGCCGGCTGCTTTTAGCCTCTCTGGGCCAGAAGTCTCCTCTGGGGTGATGGAAACAGGGGCTAGCAACTCAGAGTTTGCTGGGGCCCGTCCTGGCCCTGCTGCTCACACTGCCGCCACTGCCGCTGCCCCAACCCCCATCAGGTCTGTTGTTGGTATTGGGGGGGATGGGGGAAGGAGGGAGATGTCCCACAGCCGGGCCGCCAGCTGCCTTTAGCCCCTCTGGGCCAGAAGTCTCCTCTGGAGTGCCGGCCCCGCCCCTTCCTCCAACCAGGGGAGGGGGTGATGGAAACGGGCTGGCAACTCACAGTTTGATGGGGCCCGCCCTGGACCTGCTGCTCACACTGCCGCCGCTGCCACTGTCACTGCCCCAATCCCCACCAGGTCTGTTGTTGGTGTTGTGGGGGGCAAGGGGGGGAGGAGGGAGATGTCCCGCAGCCGGGCCGCTGGCTGCCTTTGGGCCACTGGCTGCCTTTAGCCCCTCTGGGCCAGAAGTCTCTGGAGTGCCAGCCCCACCCCTTCCTCCAACCGGGGGAGGGGGTGATGGAAACAGCGGCTAACAACTCACAGGTCTTTTGTTCCACTAGAGAAAATGACTTAATTCGTTTTTTGAAATGTTTAAGAGTGACGGTCCACAATTCTAGGGATGTAATTAATGTAAATTAAAGGATCTTTGGGAGACAGGATTAAATGGCGAAATTACTTAATTTTGTTGTCTATCCCACGTGGACAGTTCCTTTCCCCTGAAACCAAAGTTTCACCCTTCATTGATAGTGGGGGAAATCACCTTAGCAGGCAACGCATCCCCCCATTTGTTCAGAGATGTTCTGTTTATCCATTTTCATTGGGAATATGCATCTCTGTCCCTTGAAATCCATCTATTTATTGCAGTGACACCTACTGCTGAGAGAGCTGATCCACAACAGGCTCGGTTGCTGTTAAACTTGGCCAACAAGCGGCTCATGACTCAACCAGCAGATGTTTCTGAAGCTTAGGTCAAAGGGAACTTATGGGCTCGTTTTTTCCCTTTACTCCTAGAATTAAACGCCAAGAAAGTCAACATCAGGTGCAGGGAGTTGACCTGACCAGTAGCAGGAGGAACTGAACTAGAGCCCTACGGAGCTAAAAAGACCAAAGCGTTAGTCTGTTGAGCTAGCATGTTGGCTACAGTCCAGAAGTTTCAGACAACTGACTATCTGATTGTATGCCTGGATTTTAGTAATGATTTTTGTGTATTTATTTGATGATTTGTATCCAAGCTTATGCTCCTGACAGGTGCCCCTGTGAACAAAATCTCACTGGGCTATCTTGTATGAATATTTCACAATCAATCATGCTTTGATCTTTGTTGCATATGTGCATTTTGCATTATACTTAGTTTTGCACAAAATCAAATTCTAAGACCCTGTGAAATGGAAATAAAATGATCTGCCCAGCACTGTAGTCATCAGCTTTTGGATTTAAATTGTTTTTAAATGCGGGTGAATTGAGTTCTTTGGGCTTAACCCTTCTCTCTTCATCCCCTTACATTCATACGTGCATACAGCCTGATCTCACACTACCAGTTCATGCAAAATTACATTGGGCTGCTGTAGTAGGGTTTTTTAGTCATTACATCAGATCTCTCTCTCCAGATACAGCACTCTATGCTTACACTTCCTTTTCAAATAGGTTATTGTGACAAAATATTCCTAGGATGTAACCAAGGATTAAAAACAGCTAATGTTCTATAGTAACAAGATGTATAAAAATCATGCTGTTGGAGCAATGATCAATAAACTTGCAATAACTAGAAGTGATTTCCCCCCCTCACTTTTAGCCATATAATATTAAAGTGGGATCATTATAAGCTTATTTTAAGGCTTTCTATCTGAGGTGGACACAGTTTAGATAAATCAATTAGACTGCATTATCAGATATCTGTTGCTAGAGATTGCTGAAGCTGGGGAGAATTAAAGCAGTCTTTCACATTCTGAATTACGTGGAAGTAAAAACTAATGCTTTTATTATTAAAAAGCCCTGTCTCTAAAATAACACAAGCTTCAATTTCATTGATCATTACACAAATCCAGCTCCAGTTTTGAATCTTAGTGACACTATTGTTATTATGCTGTCATCTAGCGAGTGTTTTTTTTTTGTTTTTTTTAAATTAAAATATGAATGGTTGCTTATAAACTCAGAAATAATGATCTTTGATGCATCTTGTGTCTGGAAAAAAACAGAGCTGGATTTCTGAAAATGTATGTGACTTACTGAACTTATAGTACCAATCATTTATTTTTCTCTGGTTTGGGTTCTTTTCATTCCTTTCCTTTTTCTTTTCTTTGAAACATATACGTAATAAAACAAAACGTGTGTATTGGGAAAAAACAGATTTTGCAAATCAGATACAAAGTAGCAATAAGCTAAACAGCTTGTAAGCATTCTTTTAATCTTTCTATTTCAGTTTTAGAGGGTGATTTGTAAATGCCTCTCCCCATCTCTCAAAGTGTTATAAGTCTAATGTGGTTCATAGACTATAACCTCAAATGGTTCACAGGCTTTTAGTCCATAACTGCTTCTGAGTAAAGATTGTTTTGAGGCAATCCTTTATTGCCAATTCAAGATCAAATTGCAATGTGAGCTTAAAAGTGACCTGCATTCTTTTAGGGAACCAAGTGGATTTATTAATCTAGGGGGAAAATAAAACCAAACCCCATTCTGCTTATTAATAAATGCTTCTGATTTTTAAGATTGCTTTATATCCCCTTATTCCAGCCCCTCCTTCAATGTACAAAAACTACCCTAGAAGCATAGGACCATATCAGCCCATCGATCTTTAAGCACAACTCCCTATTGAAATCAATGAAGAGTTCTGCTGAAAAATCAATGGCACAATATGGCCCTTAGTTTTGTCAAATGTTTTCTTTTCCTTTCATGATCCTATTGATTAGGTGATCTTGAGTATTGGAAGATCGGTATCATTCCCAATGAATTTGGAGATTGGTCTCCATCTCCAAATGCTGCATTCCTTCTTTCATAGCACCTTCATCACCAAGATGGGTTTTAACAGTATTTTAAAAAAATGTTTTCTGTATATTTTGCAACAATATGCCCCCAACCCATATTTCTTCATTCTAATTGTATATGCAAACTCTTTCTACATCATGGACCAAATTATGGTTTCATTTACACCAGGATAAATCTGAAAAAATTTAGCTGAGTAACTAATTATTCTGTAAGCCACCCTGTTTTACCGATTACATCTGGTGAGAAGGATCCACTCATATGTTTCAGACTCGCCACCCTCATCCATGCATTCATCACCTCGAGACTGGACTACTGTAATGCGCTCTGCGTGGGGCGGCGCTGGTGACGGTCGGGAGCGGCAGCTGGTGCAGAATGTGGCGACCTGTCTCTTGACTGGGACGGGTTGCAGAGAGCACATTACACCAGTGCTCAAAGCACGGCACTGGCTGCCTATTGTCTTTCGGGCCCAATTCAAGGTGCTGGTTTTAACTTTTAAAGCCCTTAACGGTCTGGGTCCTGCTTATCCGGAAGACTGCCTCACCCCTAGGGTCCCTGGGCGGCCCCTGCAGTCGCCTGGGAGCTCCCTCCTGGAGGTCACGCATTGTCGTCCGGTCCTCAGAAGCAGGAGGGCGTTCTTGGCGACCGCACCGCCACTTTGGAATGCCCTCCAGGCGGAGCTCTGCCTCGGCCCAAATCTCCTTGCTTTCCGGCGTAGCTGTAAGACTTGCCTCTTCAGCCAGGTGTTGGCGAGGGAGAGGGGGTGGGTGGGATGGGTTAAGGTTGGGGAGGGTTTTTTATCTGTACAAGTATTAATGTGTTCTATTTATTTATGATGTATTTATATTGTGTTTTATATTTTGATAATCTGCTTTATTGTTAGCCGCCTCGAGTCGCCCTTGGGCGAGAGAAGTGGAATACAAATGCAATAAATAAATAAATAAATAAATTGAATTAACGGAAGTAATTCCAGTGGATCAGCAGAGATTCTGGATCTTGTCACTAATGGGATTTTTAGGAGTAGTAGATTTGGGGAAATTTAGAGTTCATACCAGGCGTAGGGACTCTTTTCCCTTCCATGGGCCACTTTGAAAATTAGTACAAGCTCTTAGGGCTGCATAGAAGTTGGGGGTGGGGGTACTTAAGGGGTGTGCTCTGGAAAAGCAGGGGCCAGATAATGGATCTGTGCCATAGTTCTCTCCCCTATTTTTTATTTATATGTATTCCATTTTTACCCCACCCTTCCCATTAAGGCTCAGGGTGGCTTACAGGATAGAAAATATAATAAAAACAGCTAAACAATTCCCCCCAACCCTCCCATTCTCTAGCCCCTCCATCCAATCCCATCTAACCGTATCCCTGCCTACCAAACAGTTGGCCAAACAAAAAGGTCTTACATTGCTTCCAGAAGATGAACAGGCTTGGGCTTGGTTGGATCTCCAAGGGGAGGGAGTTCCATAATTATTTTATTTATTTATTTTATTTTATTTTATTTAACATTTATATCCTACCCCTCCTGCCCACAGGGCAACCCGGGGCGGCGAACAACACTCAGTAAAAAAATTTTTTTTAAACAATTTAAAAATACAATACAATGTGGGGAAACCTCACCCCTACCCCTCGCCAAAAGCCTGATGGAACAGCCAGGTCTTACATACACGCCGAAGCAGCAGGAGAGTGGGAGCCAGCCGAACTTCCTCCGGGAGCAAATTCCACAGCACAGGGTCGGCCACCGAAAAAGACCTAACATCGGTGGCCACCGCCTTGCCCGGGGAACCTCCAAAAAGGCTCCCACAGACAATCTCAAGGGTCACACAGGCACATGGGGAGTGAGGCGGTCCTGCAGATAAGCAGGGCCCAGGCCGTGAAGGGCTTTAAAGGTTAAAACCAGCACCTTGAACCTGGCCCGGTGCTTTATAGGCAGCCAGTGCAGAGCCCAGAGCACTGGTGTCATGTGCTCCCTGCGACCCACCCCCGTAAGGAGACGGGCCACGGCATTCCGGACCAGCTTCTCAGGCAGCCCCACGTAGAGTGCGTTGCAGTAATCCAGCCTTGAGGTGGGGCAGCCACTGAGAATGCTTCTCTGTGTGCCCTTGTTGTGGAAACCTCATGGGCAGACAGTACCCTCAAGAGAGTGCTCCCTCGGCTGAAGTCAGAGGCCGTGATGGAACATGAGGGAAGAGGCTGTCTTTCAGATACTAGGGGCCCAAGTAATTTAGGACTATATACGTCAAAACCAGCACCTTGAATTGTACCCGGAAAGCTATTGGCAGCCAGTGCAGACTCTGGAGCACTAGTGTAATGTGCTCCTGGCAGCCTCCCCTGGACAGAAGACAGGCTGCCGCATACTGCACCAACTGCAGCTTTTGAAGTATTAATTAAGGGCAGCCCCACACAAAGCACATTCCAGTAGTCTAGCCTCGAGGTTACGAAGGCATGGATGATGGTAGTCAAATCCAAATCTGATAAAAAAACTGGTTGCAGCCTTTTTACCAGATGAAGTTGATGTCAAGCACTCATGGCCACTCCAGGTGCAGCAACGGATCCAAGAGCAGCCTACGGCTGTGTGAACCTGAGTGAAAAAGGGAGGCTGAACACCATCAATAACAGGGGCCCCTATGTCCCCCAGGTTACAAGGCTAGCCAACCATCACTTCAGACTTTTCTGGATTCAGCTTCAATCGACTCACCTGCATCCAGTTCCCAGTGGCAGTCAGGCACTGGGTAAGCACCAAGACTGCAGTATGTGGGTCAAATAAAAAGGAGAGAGAGAGTTGAGTGTTGTCAGCATAATGATGGCACTTCACTCCAAATCTCTGTAAAGCCTTGCCCAGGGGCCTTAGATACACACTGAACTGGAGTGAGAATACAATGGAACTCTGTGGGACCCCACAAAGGAACTCCCGAGGGCATGATGAGTTGCTGCCCATCACCACCTTCTGGTTTCTCCCAAGCAGGAATAAGTGGAACCACTCAAGAGCAGTCCTGCAGACCCCTGCTAGGTGACATAGTCATAGGTATTTTCAGACGTGACGGGCCCAGAGGCCCGCCACGCTGAACCCCGGACCAAGATCTCTCTCAGATCCCGGTCCGTGATGAAGCTGTCCGTCCTTCAGATGTGCCGGCTCCATCACTGCGGGGAATCGGGGAGGGGGTGGGGCTGGGCGGTGCAACGTGCGGCTGCATGGCCCCGCCCCCCCCACTCCCTCGGCCGCCCAACCTCAGGGAGATGGGCGGGTGCAGTGGCCAATGCGGCCACTGCACCCAATCCCGTATCGTGGTCGGGGCCACGATCTGGTCACATGTTACTTTTGGCCCATCCTGTATTGTGGCCTATCCAACCATGGTTCTCGACCTCTGGCCAGCCGGAGGTCCTGAACCATCGTTAATTTGATCCCTGCCACAGATTCACTGTGGCAAACATCTGGCGGGGGTGGTGGTGGTCAAACAGACATTCACGAGAACGCCACCACCACAGGGAATCCACTGGGGTTCACTGTGGTGAAAGGTGTTTCCGTAACGTCTGAAATTACCCCATGTCAACAATACCACATGATCAACTGTGTCAAAGGCTGCAAAAAGATTTAACAAAATCAACAGGGTGCATGCCTTCGTCTCTGCTCCTGGATCCAGGAGCCTTGGAGCAACTTCTGTTAGTGAGGGTATGAAAGCTTTCAAACTACACAGAACTCTTTTATAGGCATCTAAATCTGGGGAAGGGACTTGGCAAAAAAAAATTTGTGGGGGGGGGGGGACCTGTAGGCACGCCAACACTCCACTCCTGCCCCAACATATTGGGGTTTATACAGTTTATAACTGGTTTATACCAGTTAAACCATTATAAATGAGAGCAGAGCCTGGTGCATTTTTTTTTGTATTCTATCTGATTCAGTACTAGTATAATAAGAACATAAACAGACCCCTCCCCCAAACCTCCCCACTAAATTATATTAAAATTTAACTGTGTCTTTTAGTGTTGCCTACAGATCAGTCAAAGAGGAATACAGCCTTACTGTTTATATTCATCATCTGGCAAATAAACCACTCAGTATCCTACCCACTTCGATAATATTTGTGATGTAATTTGTTTGGATGCCCAAATGTCACCAACGTTGATTGTAAGAGATGAAAAAAATGTACTTGCTCAGCACACCAAGCTCTGGGCTAAAATGTAAGCATGAAATCTCTGGTTTATTTTTGTAATAATGTTTACAGCTGTTTAATGACCCTGAAAAGGTTCAGTAGTCTGGTGTTCTGTATTTCTTAACAGGAGTGTATTATGCTTATAACAACCTTCGTTAAACAGTTTCTGCTACAACAAGAACAATGTTTAATAAAATTTCCGCATATGTTCTATGAAGTTTTCTCAGTAATACCCATTTGCAAGTTGCTAAGATCCAAACCAATCTTGAGTATGACCAAGAGGTCATCTAGAGTTAAAAGAACATTTCTAGTGGCAGAAGTTGAGGGATAGAAGCTGCAGTTACTCACACATTTGACTCACATGCAAATATTTACAGGATCAGACCTTAAACGAGCATTTTGTTTAAATATTTGAGTTTAAGAGCATCACTTTGTTAATTCAACATGCCTCAACAAGCCTTATTGAGATGTAGTAGCTAACAGTGCTTTTAAAAAGGCATTTTTGTCTGCTGTGCTGAAGGGAAATAGTGTAGTGGTTCAATGTATGGTTGGAATGCACAGGAGTAACTGAGGGCAGAGTTAAGCCCATTTTATTTAGAAGAATTAAAGCTATATATTTGTTAACTGATCATTACTGTCTGCCCCTCCCACCAGTCACAAGTCCAGAAGGATGAAACTAAGCTTTTCATGTTAAATTGATGTAAGATGCAGTAATTTCTTGTTTAATAATTGTTCTAAATTTGAGTAATCTATTTCATGTACTCCGTTTTAGTTTGATTGAAATAGTTAAAATCAAAACCTCTTTATTGATGTCTAGGGATATAGCCTTGAGGGCAAAAGGGTGAGTGGAAATCAAAAATATCTATTAGCACCGTAAAAGGCAATTGAATGGCTCACTGTACCTTCATCTGAGAGATGAGTATTTTGATAATACATATATCCAGTGGTGGGTTTTGTAAGCTGACAGTACCCTCATCGTGGAAATAGGAAATTGCACAGCTCAAGTAGAAAACTGCTGTCATCTTATGTTGTCGTTAGCTCCTTACTCAGGGGTTAAATCCTGCTCTGCCATATGTAGTACATATTGCAACGTATGCTAGAAACTCAGCTATTCTTCCAGTGTATGCATGTTCAACAGGGCTAGGATTCCTCTTGATGGGCTAGGAGGATCACATTCATGCTATGCATCTTTTATCTAGAGAGGAAAAGAAGTTTCTTTATGCACTAAAGGGGACTATCCCTTGCAGAACTGAAGTGTTAATTTGAAGATTAGATAGGAGAGAGCGAGCGAGAGAGAGAGAGAGCGAGCGCTCTTTGTGGGATCATTTTAAGAGTTGTCATTCTAGAAATCAGAAAATTTTACTACATAGCATTCAACAAAATCAAATTTAAAATGTCTAAGCTTTGTTTTGTTTCTATAGCTAAGAACTCCTAACTATCAGCTCATTGCTGTAACTGAAAATTTAATCATTATATAGAGATGGAGTCTCTTGCGCACACACACGCACACACACACACACACACGCACACGCGCACACACACACACACACACACAAATATACATAATATAATTTGCTATAGGCAAGCTTTAAAATAGCTGACACTTCAGTATAATATGAGGCTGCATTCACACCTGACCGCAGTGCGTCAGCGGCACAAAAGAAGAGCTGGTGAGAACGGGGATGTGCTGTGGCTTCCCTTGTGCCCGTCAGGGCACAAAATCCTGGCCTAACATACGCGAGAGAAGTCGCGGCACATCCCCGTTAACACCGGCTCTTCTTCTGCTATCTGGCTCCTCCCTGCTGCCGCGTGTTCCCTCACGGGTCTCGCGTCTACATTTGTGAATGCGGCCTGGTATCCAGAAGTTTTGGTTGCTTCTCCAAACCATTTTGGTCTAGGAAAAATGGACTGTAAATATTTCAGAAGCCAGCTCTCCTTGTGAGTTTTCCAACAATTGTTGATGTCATCAATAGTATGGAAATAGCTGGCTGAAGCCAATGAGTAGAAACACATGCATTGTTGAACTGAATTTTTGTCATCATGTTTTCAGATACACTTGAATTTGTTAACACATAGGAGTTAAGATCAAACAACGTTGGTCTATTTGTGTTCCCAGTGCAGTTGATGCCAAATTTATGATTTAAAAAACTTTCCGTTTAAGAGATGACTTAAGGCTCTTATAAATTAAATTGTGCTCCAAAAAGCATGGAAATTGTGCTCCAAAAAGCTACCGCCTTAACTCGTGTACCATGTAAGCAGGAGCCTTAATGTGTATTTCAATGCTTTCTGGAGAACAACTGAATTTGTAAGAGCATTAACCCCTTTCTTAAACTGAAGGTTAATTGATAGAAGTTTCATGTTTTTTAAAAAAGAGAATACACTAAATTCACCCTCTTCTAAAACACTCCCAGCTCCCAGCTTTTCCTGCTCTAACCTACTAGCCCTCACCCTTCTCCCAGGGAACCCAGGAGTTCTGGCTCCCACGCCACGCTGCTCTAACCCATTAGTGCCCACTCCACTCCCAAAGAACCCAGGAGTCCTGGCTCCCAGCCTCCCCAGCTCTAACCCACTAGCTCCCAACCCCTTTAACAGAAAACCCAGAAGTCCTGGATTCCAGTCTTCCCCTACTGTAACCCAATACCCTCACGGAGAACCTGTATCCCACCCCCACTGCTCTGACCCACTAGACCCCACTCCCTTCCAGAGAACCCAGAAGTCCTGGCTTACAGCTCCTCCCATCCACGCTGTAACCCTCTAGCCCCCACTCCCCTCCAAGAGAACAGCCCCTCCTGCTCTAACCCACTAGCTCCCAACTTCCTAACAGAGAACCCAGGAGTCCTGGTGCCAGCCCCTCTGCGCTAACTGACTAACTTCCCCTCCTCTCCCAGGATTCCTGGCTCCCAGACTTGGACACCATTTGTTTGCAGGAATAGGAAGCCCTGTTTGCAGCTTCAGCTCAGCAGTTCAACACAAGCTTGGACACAACCTGCCCTGAGAGCAGCGGCATCTAGAGCAGCAGCACATCCATGAGATCCCCCTCATGCTCCCTCCCACTCTGGGTGAAAACAGACATGATGCTAACCACCCTTTATCCACCCTTGGTGGTCATTTATGCATGTTGCAGGACTGCATAGGGCACCAATACAGCCCTGTAACATGCATAAATAACCACCAAGGGTGGTTAAAAGGTGGTTAGCGTCATGTCTGTTTTCACCCACTGTCTCACATACCTCATTCCTCCATCTGGGGAGAAGGTGCTGTTGTTACCAGTGGAATCTCTTATAATCTCTCTTTGTCTTCAGATGGAAGCAAGAGCAAGCCCTCTGTAACATTATAATGTGGTTTGTTTGTTTTTGTTTGGTTTTAAAAATAAAAGAAGGAAAAAGAAAATTTGAAATCCAGGAATATGGAATTTAACAGGCAATCTTAAGTCTGATCCCGAGTCTTGACTCTCTTGTACACCTCTTAGGAGTATAGATGACTCACAGGTGTTCTAGCAACTTGCAGAACTCTTCATACCAGAAGCACAAGTATCAAGGTTAAGACACTCACACACGTCTTAGTCACTAAGACTAAGACTTAGGGTGATTTCAGACATGACGGGGCGCCTATTGGCCCCATCACGGAATCACCATTTGCTTCCCCACCGGAATCAAAACGTCACATCCAACAGACGTGCCGGCTGATTCCAGCGGGGAATCTGGGAGGGGGTGGGGCTGCGTGGTGCAACGTCCGGCCGCACAGGCCCCTCCCCCCACGCTCCCCCAGCCACCCGCCCTCCTGGAGACAGGTGGGCGCAGCGGCCGATCTGGCCACTGTGCCCGATTCCGTCCCGGGGTCTGGGCCATGGCCTGGAATCGGCGGCGGTAACAGACATTACCGTCCTCCGATTCCGGGCCATGGTTCAATTAACGACGCTTTCTGAGATGGTGCCCGGACCATTCTCAAAAGCATGGCTATTTTGCTCACCGCCAGTGGTTCACCATGGTGAACATCTGGCGGTGCACAAACAGACCTTACGCGACCATCCGCCACCACGAGGAATTCACCATGGTTGAGTGTGGTAACATCTGAAAATACCCTTAGTGTATTTCAGTGATTGTGGTTTTTGACCCTTGACAGCAATATTGTGGAGCGTGGATGGGGTAGAGCTGCATTTCGGGATAGTTCCAGGACAGTGGGATCTAAGAGGGTTTTTTTATTTTATTTATTTATTTATTTATTTAAATTTGTACCCTACCCTATTCTGTAGGCTCAGGGCATGTAACATCACATAAATAATGTAAAAATAGGTATAAGATAAAACATACAAAAAGCAAACTCCACCCTGCCAGCCCATATTCTTGCCTGCCAAGTGTCTAGCGCCGGGGTGGGGAACCTTTTCTGTCCTGGGGGCCACACTGAATATTAGTACGAGCTCCAAGGGCCCCATAGAAGGTGGGGGTGCTTAACAGGTTTGTTCAAGAAAAGGAGGGCCCAGATCATGGATCTGTGTCATGGATTTGTCCCCTACCCTTGTATGCACACCCTCCTCTGTGTTCCATTATCATGAGCTCAGTTTTTCAGTGCTTGGGGGTAGAGGATGGATCCAGGAGGCAGATCCAAGCACTGAAAAGGGGCCACATAAAAACTTGTAGAGGGCCGCATTTGGCCCCCAGACCTGAGGTTCCTCACCCCTGGTCTAGTGAAACAGGAACATCCTATGTCACTTCCAGAAAATGCCAAGGTGTGGGCCTTGTTGACAATACAGTGGAAGGGAGTTCCAAGGATGTGGAGCAGCCTGCAAACACCACCACCCCATAACCCCCCATTAGCTCGGACGTTCCCTGCTCATTCGTTTGGGTGCCACCCGATGTTAACCCATGTCTGCCTCAAGGTGGTGGCTGGCTACTACATGGGCTGGATGCGGTCAGTGACATAACACAGGCAATGGCCCAGCCACCCAGGCTAATCTGGGCTAACGGTCGCCCTCCCATTTTTTAGGTCCCACCCTGAGGTGAGGCCTGAGTATTGGGCCCAGAGGTGCACACTCACCCTGGCTGCCAAGCAGCTTATCTGGAGTTCTGGAGGAGCACCCCCATCAGGTGCTTGGCACTCACACCGCGGCCAAGTGAGGACACGCCTCCGGGGACCCCATCAGCTGTTCGGCGACGGCTCTTCCCAGGGGCCCAATCCTCCTGCATAGCAGGGGTCCAGGGGCCCTGTATATGGACAGATCCTTGGACAACCTGTGGTGAGGGGGGACCTGTGATGGTAGCCCTCACATCAACATTACTGGGGAGAGGGGCTGCTCGTGTGAACTGCCTTCTCCACCAACCCGAGGAGTGGTGGCTGCAGTGCTCCTGCCCGGTGCGGCCTAGGGAAATGCCTCACCCCCATCTTGTTTGTTTTCACCCTTTGTCATACAGACTTGGCACACCGAGTGTTGTGAGCCAAGCTGACAGTTCCAAGGACACTGAGGGTAGAGAGGTTCTAAGGTGTGACATCAGATGTAGTTGTTCTTACAAGAAAATATAGATTCAGGTATTGTCCTCTAAGTTGAGGCCATTGGGTGTTAGGGTGTCAAGCCTGTAGATCCAGAAGTTCTCCCTGGCATCTAGTAGCTTTGGGGTGGAGGGTTTTTCTATAGGGAAGATTTCCAGGTCAAAGAGAGTGTGATCTGTTGAGTTAAAGTGCCTTGACACAGGTTGTTCCAATTTCTTTGTTACGATAGCCAATTTGTGGTTTCTGAACCGGGTACGGAGGTCCGTGGTAGTTTTCCCAACGTATTGTATATGACAATCAGGATGTTTGCATTGTATCAAATATATGACATTGCTTGACTTGCAGGTGATGTTCTGTTTGATGTAGTAGGTCCTACCAGTTGTTCTGCTTCTGAATGTGGTTGTTTCTTTAAGATGGATACAAGTGATGATACTATTTTCGCCAGCCGCCTAACCTACGGAAACTATTTGTAAGATCTGAATTAAAATCACCTGTCATCAACCCTGGATCTCATTACTGTGGATCCCAATGTTGCATCACTTGTATCCATCTTAAAGAAACAACCACGGCTAACCAACACTATTCAATAATATTCCCAGAGCTCTCCTCACAATTATCAATCATTCCCATATCTAGTCAACACGTTTGCCGAACTGTCTTCCTCCAGTCTTTCTCTTAGCTGGGCAACCTGGTCCTGCAGCCTTTCCCTATTCTGTAGGACTTGGAACAGTCCTGAGGGCAGCAATCCTCCTCCGCTGCTCCTCAAGCCTACTAACTGTAAAAGCAGTCATAGTAGCCCTCTCTACCTGCTGTCCCTTTGGCCGAGTCTGGGCTCCCTGTGTCATTCTACTGGTCAAACCCGACCCCTTTTCTGGGGGCCAGGATGATCTCCCTGTCAATTGCTGAGGATTAGGCAAGCAAGATAATCTGGTGCCTGGCCCCATCCTTTTGCAGCTTCCTGCAAGACTAAGACCACTTTCATACCTTCCATATTTTGGCTGCGGGAGGGAGCCAGAATCTGTGCGAGGTTCGGCTGGTCTGAAAGTTCATCCACGCGGCTTTGCCGGCAGACACACGCAGAGATACAGAGCAGGAAATCCAGCTCTGTATCTCTGCATGTGTTTGATGGCAAACCCGCACGCACACAGTGGGGCTTTCAGACCGGCTGAATCCCACAAATATTGTGGCTTGCGCATTCCCTCCCACGGTCAAAATATGCATGGGGGGAAGGCGTGAAAGTGGTCTAAGGGCCACCCCAGCAGAAGTGACTGTTGCACCCACAGTGCTGCTCCCTGCATCCATGAGGAGTTTGTGTGTTTCTCCTATTGTGGAGGTGTGGAAGGGAGGGCAACGTGTATAGTGCTGACACAGTCCACACAGCATGGTGTAGAGATCTGAATGTATGTGAGGTAAACAGAATGGGTTTTCCAGCAGCTTTTTATGAAGAAGAAGGATGAATCAGATTGGGTTCCCTAGCTCATAGTAGAGTTATGCTGAGGTTTCTGTTTCCATCACAAACTGATTCCAACTTGGAAGCCCCTGCTTCCTGGTCAGGATCAGGTCTGGCTAAAGAACAAACATTCATGTTTGTTCTTTAGCCCATTTCCCCCACATGACGGGCGGCCAGTGATGGCCACCATGCCTACACATCATGGAGACCCCTCTGAACTGGGCTGGGAACAGCAGGCTACCACATGTGATAGCCCGCTGTAGCTCAGTTGGGCAGGCTGTTCCCCAGGCATGTTGGCGGTTAGCCTAGAGTGTGACCCTGGAGGTCTCCAGGGTCACAGCCCGGATTAGCTACCAACACGCCCAGGGAAACTCCAGGCCAAACATCTGGATGTCCATTAACAAATGTGTCAGTGGCCTGCGGGCCACCATCACATTTGTTAACATCCAGTGTATTTTGCTGAGAATGATTGGATGAACTGAGGGAGTGTTGGGGCTTGGTAAGCATTATGAGGTAGAGTTTTTTGGTGGCTGCTAGAAATATATCTGAGGAATTGTGATAAACAAGGGGATTTAAGGTATATAGAAAATCAATGGATGTTGATAAAAAGTCAGGGTTAAAGTTGTTCTCAGTATCTTAACTCTATGTTTTCAAAAGCTAGCTCGACAAGCATCTGCCTGCGATGCTGCAGGCAGAGGATATCCTGCCTTGGAGCAGGGGAATGAACTAGGTCTCTTCTAGCCCTACAATTGGATGATTCATGTTCCCTGGACTCTAGACAATTAAGAAAGAATGACCTTTTTAAGAAAGGGAGAGTGTGGTTACTGTGTTGGTTCCAAACGTAACAGATGGAAACAGAGCAGTTCTGATGCTTAGGATTTGGTCTGATAAAAGATATCATCTGAACTACTCTGTCTCCATCTCTTTTTAAGAAAGTGAAAGCTTATTGCTTTTTAAATTTTCATAAGCCTCCTGATCCCAGTTGGTGGCTCTTATGTGCTCTGCAGGCTGTGCTTGAATGGGAGATGTTGGATGCTTTCTCTCAATGAAATTGTACACCTATTGTGGAGTGTATGAGGAAGCAGTGTCTGAGGCCTCTCATATTTGTGGGAATGAAATTAGAAGGAATGTAGTGTCCGTGCTCTAACACTGAACAGATTGCACCTGCAGCAAGAGACTATATAGGTCTTTCAGAGGCATTAATAAGAGCAGGAGAAGAAGAAGGACTTTGCAGGTAGACGTAGGAAACAGGCACTATACAGCCCGCAGTCACTAGATCCCTGAAGCAGAGGAAGCCACCAGCAGATTAAAGCTGTTAGAGAAGACAGCAATTTGACTCATCAATACAACAAATACCCTTCCTTCCACTGCCATAATGTTCCAAAGCATATTTCTTCCTTAGGGCAGGTTTATTTATTTATTTATTTATTTAAAAGATTTATACCTTGCCCCTCCTGCCAGGCAGACCGGAGCGGCTAACAAAATCAAAATCAATAAAATAAAATAAAACATATAAAACATCATACAACAATGATAAAATAGTAAAAACAAGGAGAAAAAATCCCAACCCCCCCCAACCCACTACCCCTACCACCCTCTCCCTCACCAAATGCCTGACGGAACAGCCAGGTCTTACAATTCCTGTGGAAAACCAGGAGGTCCGGGGCCAGACGGGCCCCCACCGGGAGGGAGTTCCAAAGATGCGGTGCGGCCACCGAGAACGCTCTATCCTGCGTGGCTCCCCGGGAAACCCAAGGACCTCTAACAAGGGGCCCCCAGATGACCTCAGGGGTCGGTCCAGAGCCCTGGGAGTGAGGCGGTCTCACAGATAGGCAGGGCCCAGACCGTGTAAGGCTTTATAGGACAAAACCAACACTTTGAATCGGGCCCGGAAGACTATTAGCAGCCAGTGCAGAGATCGGAGCACTGGTTTAATGTGCTCCCAGCGACCCAGCCCCACCAGGAGTCGGGCCGTTGCATTCTGCACCAGCTGAGGCTTCCGAGCCATCACCATAGGTAGCCCCACTTTCCTGTCACTTCTAGGGTTACTGCTTTCTTTCAGGCTTTGAACCAAAGAGGGTGGGGTAAATGAATTCTCCCACCCACCATTGTGATGTCACAATATTCCACACAGGGCGGGGCTACATGAGAAAGAAGACATGAGAGACTCCTTGCCCCAACCTCCCATAAGGGCTTGGTTTCTCCAGGTTATCTAGGCAACCTGAATAACCCAGAGAAATTGGGGCTTCACCCAGAGGTTGCTGATGGTTGGTTAAACCCCAGAGTTTCTGAGTGAAGCGCAAAAGGATGGTAGCCCTACCTGCTCTTTATACAACTGGGCAATTTATTCTATGCTCTCCTCCCTCATTGTTTAAGGCAGGGATGGGGAACCTTGCATGCATGCCCTCATCTCTGCTCACTTACCTGAGTTAAATCTTTCAATGTTTGTGGGTAGCAACTGGATCCAGGGGCCAGATCTAGTGTAGCAAGGTCGGAGTGACGCGGCGTAAATCCTTGCAGGACATTGGCTCAACAGCCACAGTTCACAAAGAATTCAACTCGTCGGTGTTCTTTATTTACATCCCAATGTCCCTTCACTTTTAAACAGTCTTTTCCACACTCAGTATACCCCACAGTACTCACAGTCTCTTCCCCAGGTCAGGTACAATCCCTCCTGCAACCCTTCTTTGACCAGGAGACAGAGCCTTGCCTCAGCTTCTGTCTCCTCCAAGCTACCTCCCCCAAACTCAGCCTTTTCCTAGCTCATAACTCTGCGCTGCCTCTGCCGTGCCTGGTTTCAGCTGTTTTCCCAATTAACCCTGAGATGCACCTTCTTTACAGCCTTAAGATGCACCTCCTCAAAGGGCAAGCGGCCCACTGGGACTCTGCCCTGTTACATATCTCCCCTCTTTTTGAGAGACATGTAACCCAACATGCGTCCTCCCTTTTTGGAGACATGTAACCCAACTACCATCAGGGCAGAGACTACAGTTTACTAATTTCAGTCCAGTAACAGTTTATCCCATATAATCTGTCCCTCAGGCTGCTGGCTCAGTCACCTTCACCCTATAGCCCCTTTCTCTGTTTATCCCATAAGTGGCCGGCTCTATCGCCTCCACTTCAGGCCTGTTTCAGTCTTTAACAACATAATCCCATGCCACTATTATCCAATTTCTGCTTCTTTCATGGGCGACCGGCTCCATCGCCTCCACCCTGTCACTCCAGGTCTGGCCTCTACCATCTACAATTATGTAGTTCCTTTCACCAGACTAAACTCTGTTTCCATTATCAGTCATAAGGACATAAGTGGGACCCATACTGGGTCAGACCAATGGTCGATTGAACCCAGCACCTGTCTCCAACAGTGGCCAACCTCAGTCACTTGGAGGACGTTTCCAACAGGTCACAATGGGGTGATCCATTCTCTGTTGTCCACTCCCAGGTCCCAAACAATGAGGTTACATGTAACTTACATTCCCCAAAACCAGCACAGCTTACAGCTGCTAATGGACCTGTCCTCAAGAAACTAATCCATTCCTATACTACCAGCCTTGACCACATCTTCTGGCAACAAATTCCACACCTTAATTGTGCGTTGAGTGAAAAAACACCCTTCCTTTAAAAAAAAAAAAAATCTGCTATGTTTTAGTTTCATGGGGTGTCCTCTAGTTCTATTTGCGAGGGTAAATAACCGTTCCCTATTTACTCGTTCCATGCTTTTATAAACTTCTATCATATTCCTTCTCAGGTCTCTTCTCCAAGCTGAAGAACAGCACTAATCTATTTAGCCACTCTTAGTAGGGGAATTGTTCCATACTTTTTAGCACTTTTGTTGCCCTTCTCTGTACCTTTTCTATTTCTACTATATACATTTTTTTTAGATGGGGTGATGAGAACTTTACACAATACTCAAGGTGCGATGACACCATAGATTTATATATAGATATTCAGTTTTGTTCTCTAACCCCTTATGAATAATTCCTAACATTGTTTGCTTTTTTGACCACCGCTGCAAACTGAGCTGAGGATTTTAATTTATTGTCCATAATGACTCCAAGGCCCTTTCCCTGAGTGGTAACTCCTAATTTAGAACCCAGCTTTGTGTACATATAGTTTGGATTGTTTTTCCCTATGTGCATCACTTTGCACTTGTCAACATTAAAGTTCATCTGTAATTTAGATGCTCAGTCACCCAGCCTTGCAAGATCTTCCTGCAATTCTTCAGAATCCACTCATGTTTTAACTACATTGAATAACTTTGTGTATCTGCAGATATGATCCCTTCACACCCTACACCCTATTCACCTTAATGAATACATGAAACAACACTGGTTCCAGTACAGATCTCAGGGGCACTCCACTATTTCCTTCTCTCCATTGTGAAAACTGACCATTTAGTTCTACTATTTGTTTCCTATCCTTTAAACAGTTACCGATCCACAACAGAACACTGCCTCCTATCCCATGACTTTTTAATTTTGTCAAGAGTCCCTCATGAGGGAACTTATCAAATGCTTTCTGAAGATCCAGATATAATATGTTGCCCGACTCACCCCATCCACATGCTTATTTACACCCTCAAAAAATTCCAATAGATCAGTGAGTCATGACTTCCCTTTGCTAAATCCATGTTGATACTTCCTCATTAAGCCATGTTTATCAATATGCCCCGTAATTCTGTTCTTAATAATAGTTCCCCCCATTTTGCCCAGCACAGACATCAGGCTCACTGGTCTGTAGTTTCCAGGATCACATCTGGAGCTCTTTTTAAATATTGGTGTTACATTTGCTACCCTCCAGTTGTCAGGTACAGTGGCAGATTTTAACAATAGGTTACAAATTACCAGTAGTAGTACTACGGTTTCATATTTGAGTTTCTTCAGAACTCTGGGGTGAATACCATCTGGTCCTGGTGATTTGTTACTATTTAGTTTGCCAATTTGCTCTAGAACCTCTTCCAGAGTCACATTGGTCTGTAACAGTTCTTCCGATTCATCACCTATGAAGAACAGTTCTGGCCTGGGTACCTTCCCAACAGCATCTGCAGTGAAGATTGAAGCAAAGAATTCATTCCACTTTTCTGCAATGACCTTATCCTCCCTGAGCACCCCTGTAACCACCTGGTCATCTAATGGCCAAACTGACACTCTAGCAGGCTTCTTGCTTCTGATGTACTTGAAAAAGTTTTTATTAGTCGTTTTTTGTGTTTTTAGCAAGTCTCTCTTCAAATTCTCTCTTGGCCTGCCTTAGTAATGCTTTACATCTAATTTGCCAGTGCTTATGCTATTTACTATTTTCCTCATTAGGAATAGCTTTGCATTTTTTAAAGAAATAACCTCCTTCACCTCACCATTTAGCTACACTGGCAGACACTTGGTCCTCTTGCTACATTTTTTTTAAATTGTGGAATATATTTAATCTTGTTTTAAAATAGTCTCCATACCTCTTGTAGACATTTAATCCTCACAACTGCTCATTTAGTTTCCTTCTAATTAGCTTCCTCATTTTAGCATAGTCTCCCCTTTTAAAGTTAAATGTTACTGCAGTAGTTTTGTTCAGCATTCTCCCTCCAGTAATTATGTCAAATTTGATTATATTATGGCCACTATTGCCAAACGGCTCCACCACCATTATCCCTTGCCCCAGGTCTTGCTTTCCACTTAGGACTAGATCTAACGTATTTCCTTCTCTCGTTGGTTCCAGGACCAGCTGCTCCAAGAAGCAGTCATATATGGCATCTAGAAACTTACCACCATATCATGCCCCGAGGAGACATTCACCCAGTCAATGGATATTTTCTAATGTGATGGTGTTAGGCGCTGCCACACTTTGATCCTGCCTGGGGTGAAAGCCCCGGGTAGGAGCTGTCCAGGCTGGCGAGCAGACGTGCCGGCGGCCGAGGCTGGGGAAAGGGCGGGTACGACGTGCAGACATGATCTGCAGGCCCCACACCCAGCGCTGCTGAGCACAGCCCCGCTTCCTCCTTCACAGGCAGGTGTGGTGGCCTATGAGGCCACCACACCTGCCCAGAAAATCTCCAGCCACCAGCCGGAGTTAGGTAGAGCAAGCCATCATATGTGACAGCCCGCTCTACCCCGATCCGGGGATGGCTTCCCCAGATCGTTACAGGGCTTACTATGGGTTGTGCATTGTCAGGGAGCCCAGCACACAACCCAGAGGTAACCCTGCCATGGTCTGGGGAAAACTTTGCTCCTGCCCGTGGTAACATCTGGCAGCCGGGATCACAAGTGACACCACCATGGGTGGCCATGCCGGAGTAAAGCGTGGCCACCCGTGGTTTCACATGAGACGTGGTAGCATCTCATGTGAAATACCCAATATTAGGGTAATTGGAATCACCCATTATTGTTATGTTTCCAACATTAGTAGTCTGTCTAATCTCTGTTAGCATTTCATTGTCCTGGTCAGGGGGTGATAGTGTAGCCTCACTGCTATACACTTCCCCATTAAGCATGGAATTTCTATCCATAGAGATTCCAGAGTAGTTTCCTTCCTGTAAAATTTCAATCCAACTTGACTCAATGCTGTCTTTAACACATAGCGCCACCCCATCACCAGCTCAATCTACTCTATCATTTCAATATATTTTGTATCCTGGTATTAATGTTCCATTGGTTATCTTAATTCCATCATCTCTCTGAGATGTCTATTATGTCTACGTCTTTATTTAGTGCCAAACACTCTTAATTCTCTCATCTTAACTTTTAGTCTTCTAGAATTTGCATATAGACACTTAAATGTATTCCTTTAATTCTTATTCTTAGGCCATTTTTAGATGTGCCTCGGGGGTTGTGGAGTTAAATAATCTGCCGGAGAAAAGTCGTGTGGGTGGCTTTTAGATGAGACGCTACCTGTGAAAACTGCCGCTTGCACATTCTTTATAAGCTGCATTTTAAATACCTCGATATCGGGTTCCGTTCTGGTTAAGGTGAAGCCCATCCCATTGTTACCACTGTTCTCCAAAAGGTTACTCATTTCCTAATGAATCTAAAGCCCTCCGCCCTGGACCATTGTTTCATCCACACATTGAAACTCTGGAGTTCAACCTGCTTCTGGAGTCCTGCATTTGGAACTGGGAGCATTTCTAAGAATGCTACCCTGGAGGTTCTGGACTTCAATCTCCTACCTCAAAGTCTAAATTTGGCTTCCAGAACCTCCCTCCTACATCTTCCTATGTCATTGGTACCCATAGGTACCATGACAGCCAGCTCCACCCCAATACTCTCTAAAATTCTGTCTATGTGATGTGTGAGGTCTGCTACCTTTGCACCAGGCAGGCAATTTAGCATGCAGTCCTCAGGGCCATGAGAAACCAAGCTATCTGCATTTCTAACAATCATGAACTGCCATGGCTGTCCTATTCCCACCCTTCTGGGCACACACCCCTGGAGATGAATCCTCAGTGTGAGAGGATAGCACATCGACTGGAAGCCAGGTCCCAGCTATGGGATCACTTCCCGCCATTCCAATTTGATGCTCCCCTTCCCAGAGGCCTTGCTTTTCCTAAGCAGCACAGAGGTTGCCAGAGTGGAGGTGGGACCACTCTACTATGTCCCTGAAGGACTCCTCTATATACCTTTCTGTCTGCCTCAGCTCATCCAGTTCTACCACTCTAGTCTCCAGAGACTGCACGAGTTCTCTGAGAGCAAGGAGCTCTTAGCACCAGGTGCACACGTACAAGCTCTCTGTAACAGGAAGATAATCACACGTGTTACACTCTGTGTAAAAGACTGGATAGCCACCATCCCGCTGCTGGACTACTGTCTACATTTTCTTTTTTAAAGGGAGGAACACTTAAACCAAGTTTATGCTTCCCGTTTCGCTGAACTCTGCAGCCTTTTAGGTTAGGGAGTTAGTAACGGTGGTTTAATGCTACTTTCTTCATTTAGGTCATAGAGACAAAGTAGTGTAGAGATATCTTTTATTGGACCAACTTAGGTTGGTGGAGGTTTGCAAGCTTTCAGACCTCACAGGATCCTTCATCAGGCAAGTCAGAAGTCCCAGCTGTACAGCTTAGATTTCTGACTTGCCTGACGAAGAATCCTGTGAGGTCCGAAAGCTTGCAAACCTCCACCAACCTAAGTTGGTCCAGTAAAAGATATCTCTAAACTACTTTGTCTCTACGACCTATTTTTGGGACCAACACGGCAAACACACTCTCTCTGTTTCTTCTTTTAGGAATAGCTAGCTACCACAGCACTTTTCACAGGTTATACAAGTGCAGAGGGACTCTCGTTTAATCCATATAGCTAAAATAATGAGTCAATAAGCAGATGGAGTCTTACCTAAACTCACATGAACCACAAACAATTTCCAGTTATATTATCCAGTACTACCAATACGATCATTTTTTAATCTGGGGGTTGCTGGCTCCATCACCTACATTCTATGACCCTTAAGTCTTGATGAGTGGCTGGCTCCATCCCCTCTACCCTACCAATATTACCCTACCTACACCCTATTGAGTTAGGGATGGCCCTAACACTGTGTTTACCTGGCAAGTGACCGGCACCATTGCCTACACCCTGGGTCTTTTAAACCCCTGACTCCCCTGTCACTCTGGGTCTTTTAAACACTCTTTTTTACTTTGAGACCCTCATTTTCCTTTAACTGAGAGTTGGGAGACAGGCCCACCTAACCTTTCCTGTCTCCCAGCCCTAGGACCCGTTACCATGGTGTTACCCATAAAATCAGGCAACTCGTCTACCCTCAACTCTCCTAGGGCTCTCAGGGCTCTCTAACTTAGAGTTCCCCACTCATCCCATGGTATTCCCTTTCCTCCATTCTGTCTTTTGTAAGTCCTGAAAACTCCAAGAGGGTCCCTTCTCACCCTCTTTCTCTACTAATAAAGGGGATACATGTCTTAACCCTCTTTTCCTTCTGGGTTTCCTGTGCCATATGCTGAGAGAAAAACCTAAGGATTCATCCTCATCTGCACTCCCTGACGATAAGTCCTGCCATGGACCCTTAGCCCCATCAATGATATTCCCTTAGCAGCCTTCAATTGGGTTAGTTATTGCTGAATTCCAGCCATCTCTCCCAGGATTTTATCTCTGAAGTCCTCAATTCTTGAACCTCCACTTGGAGGGCTTCCTCTGCATTACATTTTGTCTTCATGTTCTGAACTGCCCTTTCGAACATTAGGTTTGTTATCCTTGTCTGGATGGCCTGTTCGCTCATTCTAGCACTAAATCCCCTAATGTGACATTCAAAACTTCCCACTCTGCTCTGGGCTCATCAGGTAGGGCATGACCTCTTCTGATGCCTACTTTGTTACAAGACCAGTGCCTCCTTGAAATGGTATTTGTTTTACCCATATACCCATAAGTCTCAGCTCCTTAATAACCCAGAGTCTTTAACTCGTTATGCCAGCAGGATGAGCAAAACCACCAACTGTGTCCCCAGTTCCCACACCAATAACCCTCCTCTGTGCTTGTACCCCAAGTGGGTCTTCAGTACCACCTCTCCTTGGTGTTTCTCCGATACCACTGCCTTGCCTGGATGCCACTCGTTGCGAAGCTCCTGAAACAGCCGACTCTACCACAGGCTGTTCTTACTGGAGGAAAACCTCACTGAATGTGCCGCTGGGGACTCCTATATTGCTGTTCCACTTTTCTGGAGAAGTTTCCAGCCTCGTCTCTCAGTGCCCAAGGATGCCATGTTTTAGCTTTGACTCCCCCCAGCAGCTCCAGCTGTAATATGGTCCTCCTTCCGGGCACACTCCTCTCCTCGCCATAGTGCTGCCGCCATTTCCCATGCTCTGCTCAGGATTCAACTATTTCTGGTACTGGGGTTCAATCTGTGTTTCAGGGGGCTCCCATGGGTATAGTCCTCACTCACTAGCTCTCTCCTGGGCGCATCCTCCACTTGTTCTCAGACCAAAACCCACCCTGTGCAGGGTTACCCTCCTTCTATGCTGATGGCATAAGGGCCAACGATTAGGGTGCCCCACAGTACTCAGTCTCTTCCCTGGGTCAGGTATAATTTCTCCTGCAATCCTTCTTCGACCAGGAGACAGAGCCTTGCCTCAGCTTCTGTCTCCTCCAGGCTACCTCCCCCAAACGGAGCATTTCCCTTGGTCTGAACCCTGGCCACACCCAGTTTCAGCTGTTCTCCCAATTAGCGTGGAGATGCACCTTCTTTACTGCCTTAAGATGTACCTCCTTAAAGGGCCAACAGCTCACGAAGACTCTGCCGTTACATCCAGGAACAAGAAAGGAGCCAAATAAAAAATGACCCACGGTTTGCATTTGATCCCTGGGCCAGGGGTTCCCCACCCCGGCTTTAGGAAGCAGCAGTATAGAAGGCTGTCTTGTCTTCATTCAGCAACAGCTCCAGGTACCTTGCTCCCTCATTCCATGTCCACTACTGTAGTGATTTCTAAACTTTCTACCCGTGTGATCCCATTTTGAGATTTCAAAATGATCCCATGACTCCAGATAGGCGAAGGCAAACAGATCATCTCACCTATCAATGGGAAGCATGACCCTGTTAACAGATGGTGTAACCCCACTTGAGGCCACAACCCAAAATTTTGGAAGCCCTGCCTTACTGGGTTTGTTTTATGTCAAACAAAACAAATATTTGAAATGAGTATGACTTTATAACTTTACTAAGATCATTGGCATATTCATTCCCACAAATGAGTATCCAAAGTCATTTTCATCATTGATGCAAAATTTGCAACTTTATTTTTATTGTTATTAAAGTATTTATATAACTCCAGCAGCCTACCTTAATTATAAGACAGGCCCCTGCTCCAGCGACCTTACAATCTAGGGGAACCAAAGGAGAGAGGAACATAGGGTGAGAAAGGAATCTGTTCAAGAAGCTGAGAAGTCATGGGTGCATGTGCTTAGCTTAGTTACAGGGAGAGATGGGGACCCTGTATGAATCAGTGAGCAGTCTGGGGGGATGAGGAGCTAGGGAAAGCCTGATGGAAGAGGTAGGTTTTCAGGAGGGGTCTAAAGGTAGGGAGGGATGGAGCAGAATAAATGTGTTCAGAGAGAGAGTTCCAGGCATAGGGGAGAGCAGGAGACTCTGGGCCAGGTGAGGGTAGTAGCAGAGGAGGAATGAAATTCCCAGGTTGGAATGTAATATGAAACAAGTGCTGAAAGATAAGGGGAAGCAAGGCCATGAAGAGCCTTGAAGGTGGAGCCAAGGAGCTTGTGCTGAATATGTATGGGGAGAGGTAGCCAGTGGAGGGCGGTGATACCAGGTGCAAACCAACGGATATTCAGTTGCTTTAGTCACTTGGACAGTAAGTACTCTGGTAATAAGTAACACCAAAGTGAATACCAACACACCAACCATGAAGTATTGCCAAAATACCAATATAATACTGAAAATGAATACCGAAATACTGAAATACTGAAATATCAAACACAAATCACCAAATCCCAAAATGCCGAAGTAACTGAAATACCAAATTTTGATATACTGAAGTAACCAAAATATTAAACATGAAGTAACAAAAACAGATATTCAGAACCGCAAATGAGGTGGGAAGTGAATCCGCGTTCACTTGGTTTAAATGGTTATGAGCACATCTAATTTGTCCAATTTAATATTCACACCAACTATTTGTTTCAGCCGTATTCTAGACCTAAACATAACCTTGAATTACTTATTCCTGCATAGTAATCGAACTATTTGTTAACACTCTTAGTTGCAGCTCGATTCAAATTGTTCTGCAGCTCAGCTTCCAGGCCTATGAAAAATAGGCCACACCTTTAACCAGGGCCAGCCTTAGAATTTGCGGGGCCCAGGGCGAAGATCAAATGTGGGGCCTCTAGTGGCCTCAACCTCTTGGCAGCACCCTCCACAGGGCCCTAAAAGTGGTCATGTTTGCCCCTCCCCCCAACTGACCTGGGGAAAGCAGTGGCCACTTTGGGCCCTCAGAAAGAGCAGGGCCCAGGGCAATTGTCCCAGGTTGCCTGCCTCATATTTATAACTTACCAAATTGTTAAGAGTTTCTGTGTGAAGCACTACACAGAACCATAGACTTTCAGAAACCTTAAGAGGTTAACTTCTCTATCCCTCCTCCCCACACACAGATGCAGAGTTAATTATACCAAAACCAAGCCTGATAAATGCTTAGCCAACCTGTTCTTTACAAGGTGACAGGACTCTAGCACCTCCTTTGGTCACTTTACCTTACTGTCCCTTAGTAGACAGTAAACGTTCAGTATTACTCTTTCTATCTAAATATTTCTAGCACATTCATTTACTTATAAATAACACTGTGTGTCTGTGGGTCAGACTGATATGCTGGATTGGAACACCACTGTGCAATGGGAAAGTTCTGATCTGAATCCAAGTATAAACTTTGTGGTTCAAGCTCATCTTTAATACTCATTCCCAACTCTTTTCTTATAAGATCTACATCTCAGCATCAGTCATCCTGTCAAGGAAAAACAAACAGGCCTCCCTGTGGAGACCACCCATGCCACTCTTGACTCTTAAGCCTTGGTGCTGCAAATGCTTAATCATGCATGCAGATTTACTCACAGGAGTACTTCCACTGAAGTCTATGGGACTATTCCTAGGAGTACAGTTTTAGGCATGCTTGAGTATTTACAGGATCTGGGCCTTGATTATTTGGAAATTGGTCTCTGTAATGCTAGGTAAGTGTTAGGCTTCACCAGTGCTGATTGTGATGCTGTTGTGGAAGGCTATGGGAGAAAATTTCCTTTTCTAGAAATGAAGCATAGACATCCGGATTTTTGCTGTTTCCTATGGGCTTTTTTACATGGACGGAGGTGGGTGGGGGGATGGGTGTTTTGCCACGGTGGGTGGGTGTCTGTTTACATGGACACCCCCCCACCTCCACCCATTTCCAGCCACCTCCACCAACGGAGCTTCCTCCAGTTTTCCAGAGGGCTCCGTGGGTGAAGTTGGCTAGAGATGGGTGTGCGATGGGTAGAGTTAGGTGTTGCACGAGAGTGCACCCCCCCCACCCATTCCACTCAGTGTTCACACAGGCGAACACCAAGCGGACACTCATCCTCCCCCCTCCCCCCCACCGGCACACCCGCCCAAACACTGAGGGGGGGAGGGGCATCCGTGTAAAAACGGTCTAAGTGCTAAGCTTCCACCTCCTAAAGTGTCATCTCCATTGTCGACGCACCCCCACCTCCAAAGAAGACGAGGACACAATGTATGGGTTTGAACGGCCGCACTCTTTATTATTTAGCCAAAAGGGGGAAGAGGTAACCCTCCCACTTCCCCCTTTGAACTGGGGTCCTATCAATCTCTTATCCCTAACTGTTAACCTTCCCAACAGGAGGTTCCCCTATTGTGCCAGGCGTTGTCCTGTTTGCCTGGTGCCATCCTCTACCGTCTTCGGGTTAAGCCCGAGGGGAATCCTCCTGTGCCCTATCTTAACCAACTTTTCCAACTTACACCCTACCCCTACTACCGGTTTAACCGGGCCAGGGCGGGTTGTTCGCACCTATCCCCTCGCCCACCGAGGCGGGGGGTTTAAACAACAAGGATGAGGACACCGTAACCTCCTGTTTGGTGCATGGTCCACCCAGCAGGCTCGGCCGCTCGTCTCTCACCCTTGGGCTGGCCATGCAGTGGGCCGCACTGAGCGGCTATGTCTGGCCAATACCCATCTCTTAAGGAGATGTTGCTACCCTATGCTATCCTAACCGTTTCAACTTTTAACCGTTGGCCTGAACTCAGCCTACCGCCACCAGAACTGCCAGCTCTGCTTGGCTGGTTCGCCGCCAAAATTCACCCTTAGAGGATTTTATATAGGCTTCGTTTCAGGACACCTAGATATACACTGCATCCAGCATCCGATAAGTGGACCCCATCGCTCCGATACAACTCGTCCTTATCGTGCCTAATTTCCGTATGAGAAATTGCGAAACCCCCTGTTCGCTGCAACCAGTTACCAATTTCCGAATTTGCTCTTTTTCTTGCCCGATCCACTCTACCCGGGTGATGGGCGTTAGCCCATACCCTCCTTTGCAACATTTCCGACCAAATAAGGGTGCAACCCTGAAACCGATCCTGCACCTTTTGCAGATCTGCCTTCGCCCTCTTTGTAAGCCTAAGCCCCGTGACCTTGGGCAGGTCATTTTCACCCAAATGTATTATCATTATTTCCGGTGCGGGGAATTTTTCTGCTGCCGCAGACAGCGCCGGGAGCAATTGCTCCCACCGCATTCCGCGTCGACCCAGCCACATTATTTTTGCCCTATCGCCTAAACCCAGCTGGGTACCCCATCCACTGCGTGCGGCCATCTTTCCAGCCCAATGGACGATGCTGTGGCCGACGATCCACACCACCTTCCGTCCCCTCGGGGGATCCGCGTCTAGAAAAGAAACCATAGTTAACCGGTTGCTGACGGGTGCCCAACTGCCCCGACATTCTTGGCTCTGTGTCCCTTATGTAAACACGGTAAGCAGCGGACCGCCATCTCCCTATATTTTGTATCCGTTCTGCAGGTAAACCCATGCTAGCGGCCACCGATGCCGCCCCTATGCGAAAGGAATGTGCCGTGTAACAACCTGGGTCTAGGCCTGCTTCCCTCACGCACATGTTAAGGACTGCCCCAAACTGGTATCGCGTCAGCGGATTCCCGTCCTCGTGAATAAATAACGGGCCCTCTGCTTTCGGGCGGGATGTCAGGTACTGCGTTATTGCTTCAACCGGGCATGTAAGGGTATCGCCCGAAGGGCGCAGCCTCACGACCCTACCTTTTGCCCTTTGGTCCGTCTTTGATCTTTTTATATGTAACAGGAGGGAGTCTCCCTGCCAACCCACGTCATGTATTTGCAGGGCCGCACCCGACCTGTCTTTCCTGGATTGGGGGACGATCTCACCGATCCTGAAAGCTCCAAACAATGCAACGCGGAACGCGGCAGTGAAAAGAACTATCTCACTGTCCGAGTGACACACTTTATGTAATGCCTGGGTAATCATTGTGAGGAGCTGGGGGGTAATGGGGGCCCTCGCGTCTGGTGTACGCGGGGTGCTACGTGCCCAACTCTCCTTAAGACGGCTCATAAAAAAGCCGTTATCAGGGGATGGGTGTCCCGCTAAGCGGCTCATAAAGGAAATGGCAGCTATTTTTCCCCCAATCGTACCCGGCGCCAAACCTCGTTGTTTCAACTGGAGGGCAAATTGAAGCATCTGGCCCTCAGGGATGGGGAATCCTAGATCCCAACCCTTCCCTGACCTGTATTCCTGGAACTCTCCAAAAGCCGTTCCGTACGCCCGCCTGGTTCTGGGCGCGAGGGATCCCTGCACTGCCTGATTTAGGGCTAGAATCCAAGGTTCCACATGTCCCCTGGCAACGGCTCTGGGTACTCCATGGCATCTGGTGCGAGTTGGCGAAAACGGTCTGTCTGAAATCGAGAAAGGGCATCGGCTATGCCGTTATCTATTCCGGGCACGTGCTTGGCCACGAACAAAATGTTTGCCCGCAAGCATTTAAGTACAAAATGCCGTACCAGCCGCATAACCCTTTCCGACTTCGACGACAGTTTATTGATGACATGAACGACCGCCATATTGTCGCACCAGAAGAGAACCCGCTTGTTGGAAAATTCTGCTTCCCATAATTCTACTGCCACCACAATGGGGAAGAACTCGAGGAATGTTAGATCACGGGTTAATCCCTGTTCTTCCCACTCTGCTGGCCATGGGGCTGCACACCACTTCCGCCTAAAGTACACCCCGAACCCATGGCCGCCTGCCGCGTCAGATTGTATTTGGAGCTCCGACTCCAAAAGGAGTCGTTGCCGCCAAAAGCTCACCCCATTATAGCCCTGGAGGAAAGCCTCCCAGGTTGCCAAATCGTCCCGCATCACCCTTGTCACCCGGACATGATGATGCGGGGGACGGTCGCTCCCTATAAGGGCATATAATCGGGACATGAAGGCTCTTCCTGGTGCGATGACTCGGCAGGCAAAATTAAGGCTACCCATGAGGGACTGCAGCTGCCTGATCGTTATCTTGTTAGCCGCCTTGGTTGTCGCTATCAATTCCTTGAGGGTTTGGAGCTTGTCGGCTGGCAATCTAGATAGAGAGCTCACTGTGTCGAGCTCTATGCCCAGATATGTCAACTTGGTCGTTGGGCCTTCAGTTTTTTCCGGCGCCAATGGTACCCCCAGTTCTGCAGCCACTCTCTGGAACGTGCGCATCCCGCATGCGCATTCCGCTGTCCCCGCCCTTCCCGCGAAGAGGAAATCGTCTAAATAGTGTGTTATCAAGCCCCGCCCTGTGCGTCGGCACGCGATCCATTCCAAAATGGTGCTGAACTTTTCGAAGGCTGCGCATGAGATGGAGCATCCCATGGGCATCGCCTTGTCAAAGTAAAATTTTCCCTGGAACTGCATGCCGAGAAGCTCAAAGTCCTCAGGATGCACTGGCAGGAGACGGAATGCCGACTTGATATCACACTTCGCGAGAAGGGCACCCTTGCCGCAGGAACGCACCATTTCGACTGCTGAGTCAAATGATGCATACCTTACTGAGCAAAGTTCCGGCGGGATCGCATCGTTCACTGACTCCCCTTTTGGGTGGGACAAGTGGTGAATCATGCGATATTCCCCCGGGGCCTTTTTTGGCACTATGCCCAGGGGGGATATCCGGAGTGTGGGGATAGGCAAATCTTCAAAAGGGCCCTGTATCCTTCCTTCTTTTACTTCTTTATCGATCTTTTGTTGGACTAATTGTTCGTTACCGGTCACTGATTTCAAATTTTTTGCCCCCAGATGATAACGGGGGCCCTGGGTGGGGATCCTGAAGCCAATCCTAAAACCCTCTATGACGTACTCGGCGGTTCCGCGATCGGGATAGTCCCGAGTCGCCAGTCGTAGTGCCTTATGCTGCACCGGAGTTGGCGCCCTTCCCCATTGGTTGACTGGCGCTTCCTTGGCTGGCGGGGGCCTGCCTGTTACCTCCCCACCCCCTGCTCCTGGCTCCGTACTGTCTAAATCTATTACACGTTGATGCGGCATGGTCACCTGCACATTGGGTGCATACGTGTTTAAATTTACACTGGGTCCGAAAACACCTTCCCCCATCGTTGAAATCCCAACACGTAGGCCCCCCTGAAGACTGCCGCGGTCTGTTCTTATGTCCGCCTTCGTTCTGGTGTGTGCCCCCCATACGCGAGAGGACATGGCCACTATCTGATCGGGGGGTGTACCTGGAGCAGCTGATGCACTCCAGCCAGATATCGTGGGCATGGAGATCCCAACGCAGTCTTGGGTTGTTGGCCGCCCTACGCCGGAAAGATTCGTCGTAGCGTAGCCAAGCGCCCGGTCCTCCTGTATCGAACGCTCGGCGAACAATGTCCGAGTATTTGATCATTTCCAGCCCTCGTTCTGGAAATCTCACCAGCGTCACTCCCATATAAATAGTATAAGCAGCTGTCCAGTTGGACCAGGTGCGTTCGGCCTTTGGCCTTCTGAACTTCTCCTTTTCTTTCCTCTCTTCCTTATCATTCGGGTCTGGTATAGGGTCGCTAAAGAGGAGTGCGAATATGTCAATATATTCGCCACTCCATATTTTTTCCTTAGTGGCCTGAAGCAAATGTTCCCCTAGTGGGGCGGACACGTCGGCGTGCCCCCCTGACAGGGGTGGGGGCTCTTCCCGATGGCCCCAGCACCGTGCAGTCTGATGCGCACAGCACTGCCCCGCCTCCCACACTCGGGCCGCTGATTTGTAGCCAATATTTGGGCAGTGTCCGCAAGCCACAGTATGGCTTCGTGCTGCCCTCCCCCCGGATTGCCCACTCCATTCCTGGCAAGTTGAGTACTGACCCCTTCCGAGTTCATGGTGGGTACATGGCCTAGCTGGGGGGTCCTCCCCTTGGCCTCTAAAGGGTCCTGCCCCCCAGTGATCCTCTTCTTCTTCTTCCCATCCACCATCCCCCCCTTGCTCACCTTCGACGGGTTCGGGTCCGGAACGAGGGCTTGGGCCACCCATGTGGCTCGTTGGTCCAGGCTGTCTGCGCTGTGGCGCCTCCATACTTTCTGACAACGCGCGCATTCCTTCCCGGAGTGCCTCAAATTGAGCTTGGTAATCGGGGGGGCCTTCTTCCCTTCACCTGCTCGGTCCTGGTTCATCATCCCTGAAACGAGAAGGCAGGGCCCGACGCCACCCACTGGCCGTGCGGCGTAGGCCCTCCTCATAGCCTGGGGACAGGCCACCTGTCCCTTCCTCCCATGGGACCGGTTGCCTGGTTTCCCTCTCTTCGCTACCATGTCGCCCCGGGGGGTCACTGCGACCTGTTTCCAGTTCCTCTATGCGGGCCTGATATCCTTCTAATTGGGCCTGCATGGCCCTGAGACTGCCGCCTGCGAGGCCTCGCCTTGCTGCTGCTTTTTGGGGGTTGGCCTTTTTTGGGGGGGCCTTACTTACCTTCTTTGCCTGAGACTTCTTCTGGCTCTTACGGCGGGGGGGCACTTTGGCACCCTGCTGCTCCTAATGCCTCTGCTGAGACACCACACTGGGGGACTAAGCGGATCCCTCAGGACTGTCCTGCAGTGTTCCCCTGTCCTGTATACCGGAGGAAAAAGGGGGGGTGGAATCCGACCCCGCTCAGCCTCTGTCGCTGCTTCCCCCTGCGGCCACGTGGGCCCCACTTCTGGGGACAGACTCCCTTGATGTCCCGTGTGGGTGGGTGGGTGTTCCACTTGGGCCCCGCTTCACCCGTCGGGCCTCGTGCTTCGCGGCAAGCAGCCTGCCAAAGGTGCTGCCTCGAAGCACGTCCTGTCTCCCCGCTCCTGCCTGGCCCAATGAGGTGGTGAGCGGGGAGTCCTAAAATGGCGCCCGGGCCTTCCGACTCTCGCGAGAGTCCCGGGCGCGCTCCCCTTGTGGCTGCCTGGGCAACCAAGGCCTCATTCCGCCTCCCACCCTCTGCGGCCGCTCCTTCCTCGCCTCCTTTGGCCGGAGGGAAAAAGGGGCGCCGCCAAACCCCCGCCGCTGCAATCGCGGAGGGGACTTGTGGAGGTTGTGAACTTCCCTTCTACCTTTCATGATTATGAGGGTTGCAGAATGTCTATTCTCCTCTGAACATGGCTCCATTTTCTGCTGCCTCCAACGTAGCTAGCTCCCTTTCTCCCTCTTCCTGGATTACCTTCTGCCAAGGAAGAAATTTTAAATTTAAAAGAGAGAGGAATAGCCTAATGGATACCTATTCAGTTGGATATTAAGGAATTGTATGGTGGAGAAAACCTCAAATTATGACCCTAAAGAAGACAGATCGTTGTTGCAGTTCCCTCTGACCTTACAGCTTTTTACTGTTTGGAAGAGTCATTAATGTAAAACTTTTTATATTAAATAGAATTTTATAGATACATTATTTCTGAATAGACTAGAAAAAGTGGCAAGGATAGAAGATTATTATGGTCAATTATTCAGACCAGCACTGAGCACTTCTGTTTAACAAACAGCTTTGAGTTCTAATTTTCTGCAGTGCACATATTGTAGGTACAATTTGTACTCATTACTGTATATTGGGAAAGTTATTAAAAATACTTAAACTTGTTGTGGTTTCCTATGGCACCTTCCCTGGGTTTTAATTGGTTTTATCTAGTTCCATAAGAGAGCTCTTTAAAACAAATCAAAGTCTCTTAAATCACACATACCAACTGGAGGGCAAAGATATTTCTCCATAAGCTTGCAAGTTTTTAGAAGAACAAAAATCTGAATGTTCTCCTGGATGAATTAAAGGGCTCTCAGCAGAAGGTAACTCATCAATCTTTTGATGGGGGCAGTTTCAAAATGACAAAATGGCAATGTTTTGTAACAGAAGGGTTAAATCTTAATCTCAGAGGTTTGCAAAGCTGCTAGTCGCAGTCTCCTTAAAATTTAATATACCTCGTTAATGCTTACTTGCAAACACTGAAGGATTTTTATGATTATAATTATGTGTTACAGCACCTAGTACTGTTTCTAAGCAGCATACTAATCAGCTTAATGAGATATTACTGCACTTTTTGTTGACTAAAGCAAAATCCCTTTTATTGTTCTAAAGCTTGTCCTTTACTTTATTTTTTCCCAAAACATTATCTTGTTTTATTGTATACCAGTAAATATCATGCCATCGTTTTTTGTCAAATCATAAAACTATCTTTCTCATTGTACAATGTGTACTATATTGAATACAGTTAATGGGACTGAAAGTTATAAATGGATTTCTATTTTTGCTTTTCCCCCCTTTGTTTCCCAAATGAAAATGGGTGCGATACATAATAATTTTCTTTATACACACACACACACACACACACATTATATATATATATATATATGTGTGTGTGTGTGTATAAAGAAAATATGTGTGTGTGTGTGTGGTGCTGTTTCACAGGGATGGGAGCAAAATGTTGAAAGTGTATGCCATTTATTTGGTAGTGTTAGCTTTTCAAATTGGCAATGCGTTCATTTTAAAATACTAATTAATATAGCAGTCAGTAAATATACACTATGATGAAGGCACTATATAATTAAGACCAAATAGGACCACAATTGTATGGTATAATTGACATTTAATATACTTTTTTATTGTTTTCCACTATAATTCCTTTGCGTTATTATGTGTAGGTGAAACATAAAATGCAAATTGTATGTCCACTGATACATTTGATTCATGGCTTATAATTATTATAGTACAAATCTGAAATATCTTCTTCTTTTCAGGGATGGAGGAAGCTAGTTTGTGCCTTGGCGTTTCTTCAGCTGTTCCAGAAGCTGACGCTCATCTCAACAGCACCATACTGAATGGCCAGTATTCAATGAGCCAGAAGCTGCACCAGATAACATCCCAGCTCAGCCATGCCTTTCCTGAGCTTCAAAACAGGCAGAACCCTGAGGAGAAAGCTGCAGCTCCACTAGAAGACAAAAGTCATGTGTCCTTAGCAAATCAGCCAATCAGCAGTCAGATGGCCCTGTTAGCAAACCAGCTCAACAGAGACGTTGACACCAGTCTGAACGGACGAGTAGATCTGCAGCAGTTCTTAAATGGACAAAACCTGGGGATCATGTCTCAGATGAGTGACATAGAGGATGATGCCCGAAAGAACAGAAAATATCCATGTCCCCTCTGTGGGAAGCGCTTTCGATTTAACAGCATCCTTTCCCTCCACATGCGCACTCACACTGGAGAGAAACCGTTCAAGTGTCCCTACTGCGATCATAGAGCGGCTCAAAAAGGCAACTTGAAGATTCACCTACGTACACACAAGCTTGGAAACCTCGGCAAAGGACGTGGGAGAGTCCGAGAAGAAAACCGGCTTCTCCACGAGCTGGAGGAGAGGGCGATCCTAAGGGATAAGCAGATGAAAAGCAGCCTTTTGCAGCCAAGACCTGATGTCAAAGCACAGCAGCATTCGCAGCCCATGCCTCTTGCAAACTGCAATTTGTCTGTGCCAACTAACCACAGTACACCTGACGCATCCAACCCAGTTCCCTCTCCAAAGCCTGCCAGCATCCAGGAAGAAGTGGTAGCCACAACTGCTGGCTTCCGATGCACCTTTTGCAAAGGAAAGTTTAAGAAGCGTGAAGAGCTGGACAGGCACATCAGGATCCTGCACAAGCCTTATAAGTGTACTCTGTGCGATTTTGCTGCATCACAGGAGGAGGAGCTGATCAGCCATGTGGAGAAAGCTCATATCACTGCTGAGTCAGCTCAGGGACAGGGGTCCAATGGCAATGGGGAACAGTCCACCAATGAGTTTCGCTGTGAGGTGTGTGGCCAAGTCTTTAGCCAAGCCTGGTTTCTTAAAGGCCACATGAGGAAGCACAAGGATTCCTTTGAACATTGCTGTCAGATTTGTGGAAGGCGTTTCAAAGAGCCTTGGTTCCTTAAAAATCATATGAAAGTCCATCTGAACAAACTATCCGTAAAAAACAAATCTGCCAATGACTCAGAAGTACCTGTGTCCATCAGCAGTATGTCGCAGGAGGCACATGCAAACTTATACTCAAGATATCTATCCTGTTTGCAAAGTGGTTTCCTCCCTCCGGACAAATCAAGTCTAAGTGATCAAATTCAGACTTACAACAAAGGAGATTTGCCCATGAAAGAGAGAGAAGTCCTGGGGAAACTCCTGTCACCCCTTTCTGGTATTGGCCATAGTATTGCTGAAGGGGATAAGCATTCCTTATTGGGCTGTCTCAATCTGGTGCCGCCTCTGAAATCCAGCTGTATAGAAAGGTTACAGGCTGCTGCCAAGGCAGCAGAGATGGATCCAGTAAACAGCTATCAAGCATGGCAGCTCATGGCAAGGGGGATGGCCATGGAACATGGCTTTTTGTCTAAAGAGCAGCAGATACAGCGCAGCCATGAAGACACTTTGGCAAATGCTGGAGTTATGTTTGATAAGGAGAAGCGGGAATATGTGTTAGTAGGAGCAGATGGCTCTAAGCAGAAAATGCCTGCTGATTTGGTTCACAGCACTAAAATGGGCAATCAGAGAGACTTGCCAAACAAACTAGACCCTTTAGAAAGCAGTAGAGATTTCTTGTCACATGGTCTGAACCAGGGACTTGATTATAACATGCAAAGTCATGGAAACACAAAAGAGAAGCCAACTGAATGTCCTGATTGTGGTAGGGTTTTTAGAACATACCACCAAGTTGTTGTTCATTCCAGAGTCCACAAAAGAGACAGAAAGGTAGAAGAAGAGATCATTCAGAGTACCCTCGATGAGCGGCGTGGGTCCGGAAGCGATCAAGAATCCCAGTCTGTCAGCAGATCAACAACACCAGGCTCCTCAAACATCACTGAAGAAAGTGGAATGGGTGGGGGCCTCTCGCAGACAGGAAGTGCGCAGGAAGATAGTCCACATCCTTCTTCTCCTTCCTCCTCAGGTATGCAACTATCACTCCTTTAGAGTGAGGAAATGAAGTAGTGGATTTTTAAAATCAGTCACTTAGTCGCTTCTATTATTTTCCCATCAGCAATTTCTTAATAGTTTGCCATGTCATGGTGTTGGGTGGTAGAATGTACACATTTGGGTTTGATTGAATCCTTCTTCCCCTTTTAAAAATAACCCTCTTTCTACCCACTGATCTTCTACAAGTGCAAACTCCTCCTGGTCTTAGGCCCTTTTCACACAGACACTCTAACACTGATAAAATGGGGTTATATTTTATTATACATGTTACAGGGCTGCAGGTGTGCTTTATGGGTGCCCTGCAACATGTATAATAAAATGTAACACCCATTTTATCAGTAAAAGAGCCTAACACCTTTTAGCTGTGCCACAGGTGGTCGAGGATGGGACAATTCTTCCAATGAAGATGTCCCTTTTGGGAACCCAATTTTTTTTCTTTACCTCAGACTTCCTAAGTTCCTAAAGACCCTGACCCCTACTATCTTAAAGTCAGGTGGGAATTTTTCTTAATGCTGTGTCCATCATCCTTCCTGAGAAATACATTCTCATGCTCAACCAAATCATTCATTTCATGGCAATAAGGTTGCCACTAGGCCACTCCGGTGCTACTGTATTGTTTCTTAAAATTCCTTTGAGGCTTTTTTTGTTTTTGTTTTTTGTTTTATCTGCTTATTTTAATTTACATGCTGCCTTTCATTTAATCCATGTGTATTTGAAAGTACAGGAAAGATAGAAATTGAACTGAAACATTTTAATTTCATTGTATGTCATGTTAACTTGCTGTGTATTAAATGGCAAAACAGATAATATTTCATTGAAGATGGCTATAAAATATTGAAATTCCTGGTACAATTTTTAAAGTTGCTAGCCTTTGACGGCTGAAATAAAATCTCCATGTAATAACAGGTAAGATTTCTGGCCTCATCTGTATTTTCAAAGCCACTTACTAATGGATAGTAAATTGAAAGTTATATCTTCAGCCCTTTATAAAGAAAGCACCTCACTAATACTGTAATCATTCTGCAAGCCTAACAACAGAGGAAATCATGCCATAACAAATACTCTGTTACTAATGGCAACATTGATTTCTGCAATCAGCCATTAAGTCTAGAAAATGAAAGACAGTTTGAGGTACCTTAAGGCATTACATTGCCCACTGTTAAAGATCTGGTAGCAGGCTGTTGAGGGTAATTCTTTTAAGGTTTCCCTCCCCCTTTAGTTTCGATAAATATTTTAGTATTGAAGGCAATTCACTATTAAAATTATTAAGTATATGCCAGTTTATTTTTGTTGTTCTTGTCATGCTCCAGCATACTCTGCTTCTAAGGCCAAATTAATATAAAAATAAAGTGTTAGTGTGCTGGCTTATTACAGTCCGGTAAAGAAATTGTTAAAACACATAAATCTGCCCTCTACATTCCACAGATTCCTATAGTACTTAATACTTTTGTTTAAATACCCATGAAACACACTGTCTACCCTTAGAGTCATAGCCTTGTTTACAGTTTATTACTGGTGGGACATGTTTGAAAATTCTTTACAGGACTAAGGGTGACAGGCGAGAGCTAATTTCACTCTCTAGATAATTGTTCAGATTGTTTTAAGAGGGTTGAAAATATATCAGATAAAGATTATCCCCCCCGTTTCACTTTTTAAAAATGCTTAACACTGTGAAGAAATTTGCTGTTGTGCTTGTGTTTCCTTTGTTTCACTGTCACAAGAGATCCTTTAATCAGTTAACTAAATGCTTCTAAAATTATTCCTGAACTGGTTAGAAAACTTTAGACGAGCCCACCCTTATTTCCCACCAGCAAAAAAAGGGGAGTGTTGTCATTGTTTGGATTTTCTGAATGTCGATGAAGTAGCATGGAGAGAAATAATTCAAAATAAAGCTGAAAGGTAGAGTTTTTGAATACCTGAGAACTTTTAACTCCAAATGTTAATTTCCATTTAACAAATTGTTTGAGAAGCTTTTTCCCCCATCTTGCAGACCCTTGCAGTGTTGTTTTCCCTTCTTGTTGTATTCATTTTAAAATAGTCAGCTAAATTCCTACAACCTTTTAAAACCATGTACTTCAGAGAGTTTTATAGTAATGCCTTCAGAGATGGAAGCAAAATATGTGCCGCTACAGTTATCAGAGACCTGTGAGTTTTTTATACCAAATAAGGTTTTATTCATGCAGATTGGTTGATTAATTTCTAATTGTCTAATTTAGTCCCTTAGAACAGAAGTTGAAAAAGTGCATGAGCGAATCACTCCAAGTGCCATGGTGGAGGTGAGGGGGTGGGGTGGCCATATAATAAAATAATAATAATAATTAATGATAGGGTTAGACATGCCCCTACATATAGATCCAAGAATTTTGATAACTTCTTCACCATATGAGAGACTAATAGCATTGGGTTTTACATGTAGAAAAATTAAATACTCTTTAGACGTCTATTGCCTTGGTTTTTAATCACTGCTTATCATGGAGTTTATCAC
>QEPC01014615.1:974363-994363 GCA_003113815.1 Sphenodon punctatus | reverse complement strand
GCAAAAGGTGGCAACCCTAACCTCAACTGGCAAGCACCTAGCTCAACATTCACTGGGTAGGGGGAATCTACAAAATAATGAGGTGGCAAGGGGGAGAGAGAGTCAAAGAACAAGGGGGCATGAGAGGGAAAGCAATAGAAGAATGGGAAGGGGGAGAGGAAGAGAGGGAACAAGATGTACGTATGTGGCGGGCATCAGTTACAACATACAAAGTAAAGGGGGGGGGGCACTCATGTTTTCAAGCTTTTCTCATTATCTTGAAAGGTCCATTACAGCAGCACAAAGCATTTAGGGCTATAACCCCTAAGACAGGGACTGTACTTTATAACAGGTGACTAAAACAGAGCTTCAAAGAAAGCTACTTTGGTATATTATTATTAATTATTATTATTATTATTATATAGCATTCCCCTGCTGTGGCATTCAGAATGCTTTACATAGAACAATTTAACACATTTTTAATCCTCACAACAACCCTGTGAGGTAGGTTAGGCTGATAATATTGTGACTGGCCCAAGATCACCTAGTGAGTTTCTGGCTATGGCGAAACTTGAACTGGGGTCTTTCTCTATCTCATAGTCTACGTACTTCACACTAAACCACTACACCGTGGGTAAGTTAACCACCTCCAGAGGACGGCAGTTGGGATGAACTTTCCAGCCCCCTTCTCCATCCCCTCACCCCAATCCTTTTTAGATTGGTATATTTACAGTGATGTCAGATCCCATAAGAACACAAATTCTCTAAACACCCCTGTGAGACAGAGAGAACTCTTAAACTACCACCGATGTTCCCAAACTATGGGTAGGGAGCCCATGTGGAGTCAGGACTGTTAGAATTATATTTAATTCTCAAACCAGGGTCACATGGGACAAAAGACTGGGAACCACTGCTTTGGTGGACTAACTCACTATAGTGAAATGTAGAAAACTAAGACAGACTCTCACCAGGCATCGAGTCAGTGACCATAAGCTAGAGATGGAACTCAGGAGACACAAAGCACGCTTCTACTCAGAGAGAAGTGACTGTGCAACCAGGACTGCAGTTGTCCCCCCTCCCCCCTTCCCAAATACAAGGAAGTGCAAGAAATGTTCTCTACCGTCCTCACCCCTAGCCAGAAGCAGCTCTCTGCCTCCATCCTTCCCCCAGCCAGACCCACCTTCCCTCTGCACACCCTTCTGCAGTTCTGAACTTTGAACTCTTCCCTACTCCCTTCCCTAGTTAGATCACTCTGGAAAAGCTACTCCCCTAACAAACAACAAAAAAAAGCCTGTCTCATAAGGTGTTTATAAACAAGACAATGATCCACACCACCACGAGGGTGTCCATGTTTGCTGCCCGTTTATTAGGTGGCTGCGACTCTGAGATGCACCCTCTGGGATGCCACAGAGCCTCCAATCAGGGTGGAGTCTGGGGCATCACAGTCCGGAGCAATATTTGCCCACACGTCCACCCCCGACTAGTAGGGTGCGTGCAGCCTTCATGTGGGCCAAAGCAACTAGGCAGCCCCAGCGGTTTGAGCAGCAAGTGCATTCCCCACTCTCGTCTTCCCTGGGGCTTCTAGTGTTTGATGTCACTTTGCAGGGCTCAAAAACAGCGCTCCAAAAGGGTAGGGGGATAGGAAGCAAACAGCAGGGGAAGTTTCCTGGACCCAGAATTCCCCATGGCTGTGAGTCATGAGGGAGGGGTGGGGATGGGCAGAGGGCAGGCACTTGCCCGTGTACGAACCCCTCTGAGCAGGGGCTGCTCAGACCAAACACAGGACTCCTGCAGGCTTTCGCCTGTTTATTTTTACCCTCAAGTGTGGTGCTGTTGTGCCTCTCTCCCTGTTACTCGTGGAGCTGGAAAAGATCCTTCTCTTGGGTCCGGGCAAGGGATTGCCAGCAGCAGGGAAGCAGCTCTCTGGAGGACTTGGCAGCCAAGGAGAGAGGTCCAGGGCCAACATCATAAACGAGCTGCAAGTACCAGGTTGCTGCTTTTATTCTCTAGTTGCAGCTGTAGCTGCAGCTACGTTAGGCAGAGGTTTAGCCAGAAGTAGACTACCAGCATGTGGGCCAGGAGCAGGCAGTGCTTGCTTGCTCCCTCTAGGTGGGGGTAGCAGCTGGGCTTATTGCTGCAGCAGCAGGAGGAGCCACTAGTTGGTACATCTGTAAAGGTGCTTTGCTTGGCTTCCCTTCTCCAGGTCTGTAAAGTTCTGGAAAGTGAGTCCTGCTACGTCTGTTGGTTCCCCTTGTATTCCCATTGTTTTCTTGTCTTTCTGTGTGTCCTCTTCCTTCACTTTCCCCATTTGTCTTTGCCTCCCTCTTCTCCGTTCTCACCACTTCTCCTCCGTAGCAGGATCTAAGGTGTAGGGCACACGGACTGCAGGGCATAATACTGATTGACTGTGAATCTAGCAGAGTCCCAATGCCCCGTCCAGAGACGGGGAATCTTAGGCCTAGGGGCAACCATGGCCAATGTCTAGTTTTTATTTGGCCTGTTTGCATTTCCTACCTTCAAGCACTGAAAGTGATCTCAAAGGAAGAGGAGATGAGGGCACACACACAAGGATAGGGGATGAGTCCGTGGCAAAGATCCATAATCTGGACCCTCTTCTTCCTGAGTGCACTCCCGCGAGCGGCCAATTCCTCGGTAGCCCTCAGAGTCTGCACTGATTTTCATATTGGCCCCTGGTCAGGAAAAGGTTCCGTGCTCCTTCCTTCAGCTCTCTGAACCCTGTTGTCTCCCTGGTGCCTCCATCTGTTTCCTACAGGCTGCTACCCTACTACTTGAGCCAGCACTACACAGAAGGCTTGCCTAAGATCCAGGGCTCTGAGCAAGCATTTGGGGTCTGGTCCCATGGAAGAGTGCCTAGCAGAGACCCTGGCCTTAAGATGGGCACAGTTCTTTTGGGACTGCGGCTGAGTATTGAACATAAGCCAGAACCTCTAGTAAACCTTAAGATCCTTCTTGTTCTCATTTTGCTGGCACAGAACAATAGTCAAATATGTATCCTAGGCATAGATATCCTTATTCTACCCCACCCCCGTAATATGTCTTATCTTCTGCAGGCCAAGGGGTAAAAAAAGCCTACAAGAACAATCCCTATGACTTCTGTCTCCAATGTATTATTATTATTATTATTTTATTTTTTTAGTTTATTCTATATAGCACAAACAATGTACTTGACACTGTGCAGTCATTAATTAGAGACAGATCCCTGCCCGGAGGGGCTTACAATCTAGGAAAGATAAGAGAGGAGAGACAATAGATAAGGGAACGTAGGGAGAGACAGTGATACATCCACTCATACATCTACTTAGGCCGTTTTTAGACGAGCGCGGCGGCGCCTGCGCTTGTTTTCAAAAGAGTCGGCAGTCCGTTCCGCACGTGACGCTGCCACCGAATACGCGCATGCGCGGGCGATACACATCCATTTCCGGCCGCGGATGACCAGCCTCGATCGCCGACCCGGTCAGTTTGCGGCCGGAAATGGATGCGCATCGCCTGTGCATGCGTGTATTCGGTGGCAGCGTCACGTGTGGAACGGACTGCCGGTTCTTTTGAGAAACAAGCGCGGATGCCGCCGCGCTCGTCTGAAAACGGCCTTAGTCTGAAAAGGTCAAGCTACCCGCCACCCTGTTTTAATGATCTAATGAAAACTACTGAGAGGGATTGAACCCAACTCAGAAAACGTTTGGAGACATGTGCACAGATAACAAGCAACACTTTAAAATGTTTTTTTACTGCTTAGAGTTTTCTGGAATCTTACATGAGATTTCACTGAGACCAAGTGAACTAAAATAAAAGCAGATAGGATTACACCCCCATCACTTTAAGGAGACTGAAGGAAAGAAAAGAAACTTCAAAGAGCATTAACTAAAACGATGGTTAGATGAAAACTGGATGGGAAAAATTCTCCATGATGAAAGTTGGCTATTACCACTGTGAGTGTAACCAAAGGGTCCCTTAGATATTTTTGTTCATTTTCTCGACATAAATCATTGTGTGGTGGTTTTGTCTCATTGTGACAAGCTTGCTGGAATTAGGCTGGCACATTTCTGCCATGAACATGCTAAGCAAAACAGTGAAAAGCACTGCGTCAGATCTTAGTATTTCTGTTAATAATTGCAATACCAATACAGTGATAAACAGACTTGTGACTAGGACATTGGTCCAGAGTGGTGAGGGGAGGCAGACTGCATGACAAGGGGGTAATTTCTTCAGACTAAGACACTGAATGGAAAAACCTGGAACACATTTTCTTTCTACAGGGGGCGGGAAACCTTTTTTACAGGGTGGGTCAGTGCCCCCAGTGGTCTCTCTTAGCTATGGGCCTGGTGATTAACATTAACCAGCTAACATTTAGCTGCAGTCATAGGCGACTCGTTGGGGGGAAACGATGGGCACATGTGCCCACAGATTTTCAAAACCTCTGCCCAGCCCCCACTCCTGTGCCCCGACCCCCATCGACAGTTACCAGTCACTTATGACTGCAGTTGTTACCAGGCAATAGTGAAAACATCTTTTATATCAGGGATCTGTGTTAGCTTAGATCCCACTACCTAGTAAGCCTGTGTAAACGTTGGTTTACTAATGGTGACCACTATAGTAGTATTATTATTATTATTTTATTATCAAACATTTGTATAGCGCCAGCAATGTACCTGGCACTTTACAAAGTAATTGAATAGACACAGTCCCTGCCCTAGGGCTTACAATCACTATACTATCATTGATCTCTTTTTCTCATAAGAAAGAGTAGACAAAAAAGGAGGACCATTTCAGCGTGTTCCCAGACTCTGACAGAAAGGTGATGGAGGTTGAAGGTCTTGAGGAGGAGTTAGCATTGTATGGTTTATCACATTACGAAACCAGATATTTTGCCATCTTACTGAAAATATTCATGTTTTTTGTTGTCAATTATTTATGCACTAAAGCACATTCTGTGCAGTTTGTGGGCAGCTTCATTCGCACAACTGTAAACTCTTGGCATCAAACCTCTTTGTTTTAGACAGTTTGTGTATTGCTTCTTAGAAGAGGCTGGGGTTAGAGGAAAGCCAAAAACCTTGGAAGAAGGAAGGGAAGGGGGACAAGTCCTTTTACACCCATTTGGTTGCAAGGCTGAAGCCCTCATTAGCAAGGACAAGAAAGGGAAAATATAAAACACACATTATACCACTGAGCTTCAGATATTTCTATGAAGTCTGATAACGGAATATGTTTCAGACTTTCTGAAAGAACAATGTGACGTGCGCTGATAGTGAAGGAACTAGGGGGAAATGACTAGAACGTTAAACTAGGAAAGTGTCACTCCTGACTATCAGCCAGGAAAGAATGATTAAAGCTGAACCATCGCACAAAGGGCTTCTGTTCGTTACTCATCTATTGAAAGGCCATATTTACCAACCCACAGAATTCAAGCTCTTATGTTTCGAGGGTTTGACACACAGAGTTTTTCCCAGGGGGGGAAATAGCCACAAAGCCTGCGATCCACCAGAAACCCTGCATCCCTTACACCATGCAAGAGATCATCCCATTGCTTGTCAAAATGTGAAGAGAAATGGGGAGGTAACCAAGGAACTCTCCATTACTCCTCCTCCACTGAATGAACAGCAGAAAGGCCTGGAAGAGGGTTTTAGAGGCAGTGAGAAATGAAGGACATACAAGCTGGTGCCACAGCTGATGCCCAGCCAACCCTCCTCGAACATTCTCAGTGGTGAACAAAGGTGGAGATTACAAAACTGGCTTGAGATAGGGGTACAGGCTAGTACCCATAGAGCTAAGGAGGGTCATTAGCATCACACTATAAGTGGAGCCAAGGTTCATGCTGTGGATACCTTTCTTTGCAGGGACCATGAGTGGTACCATCAACAATACTGAGCCTTGAGCAAGACCAAATCCAATCACTAGTATGGATGAAAACAAACAGGACAGTAGCCCACAGCCCATGAGTCACCTGCTCGTCAGTTCGGTGACTGCCAAATGTTTGCCCACTTCCACCTCAGGGCAGGCAGCCGTCTGCTACCAGACAACCAAACGGCGGTGGCCGGGGTGAGCGTGCTACCCTGGTCCTCCTCATATCAACTGTTTGGTGGACTGGGTGAGCACACTCCTCCACACCCCCGATCAGCTGTTTGGAGGTCTGGGGGAGCGCGCTTCTCCAGGCCTCGCTGATCTGCTGTTTGGCGGCACAGCTCCTTCTGGAGGTCTGATCTTGCTGCAGAGCAGGGGTCCAGGATCCTGCCCTGTATTGACAGCTTCTCGGCCAATCCATGGCATGGAGGAACTTGTGACAGCAGCCCTCCTGCCTGGATTCCTGCCTGGGAGGGCTGTGCATTTGAACTCCCCTTCCCGCCAGCCCACAGTGTGGCAGCTCCAGTGGTCCTCCCCAGCGTGGGCAGGGAATCCAGCTTTCACCCATATAATTTGTTTTCACCACGTGTCAGATACACACAGGTGTATTTGTGCTGTTGATATATCTAAAGAAGATGCTAATTGTTGTTCCTGGGCTGATCGGGGAAAGGGATTTGTTAGAATGAACATCCAGGGTGTCATCAACAGAAAGCATTATTATTTTTCCAGGTGTTTTCCTGTTCAGACACTGGGGACGTGGCTCCCTGCTGTCTCCCATCCTGGGGCCTCAGCCACAGCTTTGCAAAATGCTAAGAAAAGTTCCCAAACCAAAATATGCTCATCTTGCACAAGGGTGAACCAATAGAGAAGGAGAATCAGGTCCACGGCCTGAGTTCATTGCTGTACAAAATTGTTTCTGTTCTTCTCCAGAAGTGTATTTTGGTGAAAGGAGCTATGATTGACTCAGCTAAGGGCAGAAATGAATACTGCAGAGTATAATTATTAACACTTAAGGGAGGGCCTCGTTTGTGGTATTCCTGCCAGATGTATTAAGCTGCAAGTGGCCAAGCATGCTGTACATTCATGCTGTGCAATTAGAGGGTGGGTGAGTGGGTCCTCTTCCACTGATGCTGCCTCATTGTGGTTTCTACATAATTTCCACCCTTGACATAGTCCGTCACTTGCACCAATGATGACTGGCATTAGGCACCTACAGCTTCTACTGGAGTTCTTCCAACTGATTAAGCATTTTTGTATTTTAACTTGCACTCCTAATTTTTTTATTTCCTGCCATCCTTTTTTTTTTTTTTTTTTTAAAGTAGTGTTGACTTGCTTGCCAAGGCTAGTGAGCCTAGCAAACATGGCAAACTCTTTTTTTATTATTATTAAATTAACACAAAAAAAAAATCAAGCTTGTTCATCAGCTGGGTTTTCACAGCCCTAGTCTGAATTTGAAAGGATTCCTTGGCCAAAGAAAATACCAGACGTTAAGTAGCAGAGGGCTTACTTAAACTGTAGAGTAAATTTTGGCAAGCACAAAAGGCAGTGTTTCAAAACCTTGTGTTTTCATTGTTGCTGACTCTGTTCAAGGAAAGGTCCATAGGCGAGAAACCAAACAGAAAATGAAGATTACCACAGTGGGAGTACACATACAGAACTTTGATTAAAAAAAGAATAAAAATATGCAGCTGACTCTTACAAAGTGTGGCAGTTCCCAGCATTTGGTCTCTGCTAAGCAATCTGCAAAGCATCTACTATAGAGGAGGTGGTTTTATAGAAAGCTCACAAAATCTCACAGATAAATTTACAAGAACCCTATAAATTCCCGCAAAATGCTCCGTGAAGCACCTTACAGCTGAGGGCTTTGTGCAGAGTTCCACCCTGCTGTTGAAAGAAAACAAATCGTTAACTGCAGCTAAGACCTCCTCTAGCCATATTCATGGACATGGACCAAATTTCCTAATTTACACTGATACAGCTTCCACCCACGCTCCTACTGGTGAGAGAAGGAGGTAACTGAGATGAGGTACCTTCAGACTCAAAATTGGGAAGTTTCCAAAATACCTGCAGAAATCTGAATGTCTTACCAATCTGCCAAGCCTGTAAAATCTGGTGAGATCTTTTCTTGTTCCACCATTTGCGCATTGGTTGCCATGCATTGTGCAGAAGCAAGAGAGAGTAATTGATCATGAGACAGAAATGATGTAGGTGTTTCATTTAACACATTGTATTTTCAACTATCTAGCTAACAGCCGTAGACGCAGAAAGATTGTTTAGTTAGCTACCGTATCAGTAGAGGATCAGGATATCACACAGAGTAGCTGCACATATACAGTGAGGACTAGAGTAATTCCCTAATCCTACTTCCTGGTCAGAATCATCCTCTGAGGTGTAAATTAGAAGGACAGATGTGTAGTCTGGGAAACGGTCCAGATTAGTGATTGGCGATTCCTTTATTGTTGCACCTCATGGAACCAAGGGCTGGACTAAGCAGGCACTTAACCTTGTTTAGTTCAGCCGGTGTTCTTCGCTGTGCCACCAGCTCTCTAAAATATGCTTGAGGGCATTTGCCAGAAAAAAGCTGCCACACTCTGGGGTGATGTGAAAACCCCCCACAAGTTATCCATCTTCTCAGCTGCATTCTGAAGTGGAGTGTGTGTCATCAATTTCTTGTGCCACTGCTGAGGAGAGCAGTTGTCGTTTCATTAGACTTGTGTTGTGGGTTCCAGGAGCACATTCTGCTGTGGGAGATGTGTTTGGATTTCACAGGGGAGCTGAGAGGAGGTGTATGATCTGGAGGATGTAGAGGATGACATGGCCTCTAGCACTTAGCTGTAAAATCATCTTCCCACCTACCCATGCCTGTGTGGTCTCAGTTCCTCATCGGAGACCTAGATTGTGCAGTGTCGTCAGCATTTATGTTTCCCTTTCATATATTCCACACATTAAAGAGTGTGAGGGCAGATTATTTTTTGCATAAGATTTATTGGTAATTTGACTTAACATTTTGAATTTAATACCTAAGAAGCTGTGGAAATAAGTTTATACTTGCACTATTTCTATATCGCTGACTTCTTGAATGACCATTTAAACTCTGGAAGAAACGGCAGTAAGGTTCCAATATGGTGGTACTCCTATTTTTTGCCTATGAGACCCCATTTTGAGCCTTTAAAATAATCCAGACAGAAGCAAAGTATATTACATAGTACACATCGAAATGGTGATCCCAATTGAGGTCATGAAGCAAGGTTTGGAAATCTTTGTTCTAGTATATATATATGTAAGGAAAACAGGTCACATTTTTAGAAGGAATTCAGCTACTTAGGATACTTCTTTAAAAAACCAAGCAAAAACACCCAATGATTTAGGAGCACAAGTAAATTATGCACTTAGGCACTACGTCTGTATGTCATTGAGCCTCAGTGGTATCCAGGCTCCTGATCTCTCTTGAAAAAAAAAAAAGTGAGTTATGCGCCTAAATCACTTAGGTGCTGTTGAAAATGTCCTTTTAAAGGAGGAATTGTTTCCCTCCTTTGAACCTGCTCCAGAGATGATAATGAGCCTGGAAAACAAATCTTAAAAGGAAAGACTGCAGGAACTGGACACGTTTAACCTAGCAAAGTGAAGGTTAAGGGGAGACATGATCACAGTCTTCAGATATCTAAAGGACTGCCAGAAAGAAAAAGGCAATGAACGGTTCTGCATTGCTACAGAGAGCAGGGCTAGAAATAATGGCCTCAGTTACAGGAAGGCAGATTTCGTTAACTATCAGAAAAAAACTTCCTAATAGTAAGAAAGAGCTGTGCAGCAATGGAACAAGTTGCGTAGGCAGGTAGTAGGCTCTCTGTTGATAGTGGTTTTCAGAAAGAGGCTAGACAGCCATCTGTTAGAGATGTTGTAGCTGCAGTCATCCTGCATCCAAGCAGGGGGGGGGACTAGATGACCCTCAAGGGTTTGACCCTCAAGGGTCTGCTCTGTTTGTATGATTCTAGACTCGGTAACTATGACACTTGTAACAATAGGAGGAAGATACTTTTGGAAATTTTTACTTTTTCATACTTAGTACTATTTCGCTCCGTTTTATCCTGCAAACATAATGAAATACATCCTTTGGGTCTTGCACGGTAGATGTCTTGTTCACATTAAATGCGTACAGTTCTAATGAAGTGAAACTTTTGACATAGTGTGATGTTTGGGCAAAATGGGCCAGATTATCTGCTGTTGTCATCATTAATTCTCCAGAACTATGCTAGCACATCCCAGCTGAGGATCTTTCTCTTTCTGTTTCTTCCACAGTTTGGACTCAATTTATTCTTGGTGTAAACTAGTGCCTTTTGAATAGGTTTACAACAGTGATTAACTGGGTTCAGTGCTTTGGAATTGGGCATGAGAATATTGACAGGCTCTTCAGTCTCTCATCGGTCATTTAGATAGTTTTCTTCATTGAATTAAAAACTGCGGGAAGGAAGACGTCTATGGTGGTGGTGGGGGTGGGTGGGTAATTTCCTGGGTTTCCCTAGGCTAAGAAACCTTCCCCCCTGTGTTTAGGCTCTGCTCCCCTCAGCTTCAACTGGTTGAGCTAGGGTAGTACTAAATGCGTCAACAACTTAAAGCAATAGGAATTCTGATTGGTGGCTCATGTAGACAAGCCCAATGTGTCAAATGCTTTCCAAACATAAAAAAGAAGATGGTTCTTGCCTTCCTGAGGAAACTTACAGTGATGGATAAAATATTCAGAATCCGTTATGTGTTCAAAGAGAACACAGTGCTGTGCCATTGCTGCTTTGTTGGTAGTTGCTGTTGACATACTCTACAAACCCAAAATCCTGTAAGAGAAAACTGAAAGGAAGTGTGTGTTTGCTTTACCTAATTCTACATATGGGATCACTTGTCTCACACTAACAGAGAAACTGAAATGACTGCTGTTGTGTTATAAACAAACAAATGAATGGCTTATGAGACAAAGGGCCTTTCCTTGATCACCCGTGGAGAATGGCGGAGGCAAGGCTATTGCAAGAAATGTGTAGTCTAGGGCCATTGCTGGAGCTAGGGAAACTGGGACTCTATGCAAAAAAGTGGTGTGGGTCCCCTCCAAACAGGAATGACTTGCCTATCTGAGAAAAGGAAAATGTTGCTGTAACTCATTTTTTATATTCATCTAAACATAATAGCCTCCTCAGGGCCGAGGCATTGTAAGACCTGTGGACTTGTACGTTATGCACGTTATTTCTAATTAACTCAGGGGAGCTATGTATTTGGGGCCTCCTCCTGAGTCACTCTAGGCCAGTGCCCTGCGAGCCTATATTTTACACCAGTGCTTTTCACACTTGTGGTATTTTCATGTTTATTCATGGACTCCACGGAGGGACACCCAACACATGGATTGCTGTACTCCATTACAGTCTGCACTTGCTTGGATCCGGCCCAGTCTAGGGCTACAATCCATTTACTCCAGAATACTCTTACAGGGACTACTTTGGAGTAAGTGGATTTAGGATGACAGCCTAGAGGCTCACAACGTTGGTAATAAATGCAAATCCCATTTGAAAACAAACATATTCCCAACTCACAGCTATAGTGACCACTTTTCCTTATTCAAAACCACACAACCTTCCTATGGCCAGTGTAGCAATTGCTTACCAAGTAAAGCAGTACATCAGAAGCCAAAAATCAGGAGTCATAACTCATGGATCCAGAGCTTAGGGCTCTTTTAGACGAGCGGCGCTCCGTTTCGCATCGGCGGAGTGCATATTTTGAAACCTCCGCCTGGTCTAATTAGACGAGACGGAAGTGGCTTAATATGCGCATATTACGGCGGAGGCGCATTTTTAAATGCGCGAATTAAATACCTCATAATCGAGGTATTTAATTTGCGCACTTAAAAAATGCACCTCTGCCATAATATGCGCATATTAAGCCACTTCCATCTCATCTAATTAGACCAGACGGAGGTTTCAAAATATGCGCACCGCCGACGCGAAACGGAGCGCCGCTCGTCTAAAAGCGGCCTAAGAATATGTCTGGAGATGGGCGGGAATAGGGATGGAGCAGTGGGGGGAACAAGAAAGGGAAGAGGTAGGAGCAGGGCAGCATGTTCAGGGTCACATTCGAAGACCAGGAATACAAGATAGGTAGCCACCACATTGAGGAGACACCCTCCAGTGACTGCTAGAGCCTTGTATAGTAGAGAAGTTTGATCCATTCCACACCCATACCTCCCAACATTTACAGTGGCCAAAGTGTGACAAACCCTCCCGCGTTGACCAAGGGGGTGCACTGGAGGGCATTTCCTCAATGTGACAGCTGCCTATCTTGCATTTCTTGTTTCCAAATTTACCCCTAGAGATTTTGCCTCTTACCTTCTTATACCCTGCCTCTCAGCAGATAATCTCAAGCCAGTCATGCATTTAAGCAACCACACGCACCTCCCAGCATTCCAAGTGCATAAAGAGGGACAGACATTCACCTGTTTATCATTCCCCTGAGTTTCTTGTCATTCCAGTATCTCCCTATTGTCCCCTCAAGTGCTTTTCCTGGGAGGCAACCAGGAAACAGGTGCCTGAGGTCTGAATACCGGCTTCTTGTCCCACTCTCTCCTGAAAGAGGGACAGTGGAATTCAGCACCCAAAGAGGGACTATCCAGCCTAAGTAGGGACTGTTGGGAACTATGCATGCTGCCAATGTGTAATAGGGTGGGAGTTGCCTCCAACCAATGAGAGGCTCCAGAGATGCAGTAGGAGATCCAGGGTTCTAGAGGGCAATGGGAGGATGCTTTCCTGAAACCTAGGGGACATGGGGTCAGTCTTTGCACTGACATGCTATCTTTTCTTGTATATAGCGATCAAATGGTTTTTGATGTCCCTTAAATAAGGAGAAAACAAACCCACATGACCATCCAGCTCTTCATAGAGCACCAGGTAGTGTTGTGCTGTCCTCCATGGTCTACAGACCCCAGTTTGGGTCTCACTATCTTAGAACGAACAAAGCCATAGAAAGCATTCCTGCCAAATATACAGGTCCTACCTGGACAACAGCAAGATACGTGGGCTAAGTGGATACAGAGGGGATGAAGTTGGGAACTCAGTAAGGGAAACTGTTTGCTTTTATGCTTATTCACTGCTGTTGCTTTTGTACAATAATATCTTTTCCCAGAAGACCTTTGAAAAATTTGATCACAAAATAGAAGAAGAGCCCATTTGTTCTGGGTAAAATTTGGAAGCATTGTTCTGATGACAACTGTAAAACATAATTATAACTCCCATAGCTGTTTCCTCTCATATTTAGAGAGGAAATTTCTTTGCCTCTAATCTCAGGTGCATACCTGTGGAAGGTTTAGATTCCTTTAAGCAGTATCAAAGTAATGATAACAGTGTGCAGCTGCTAACTGTCTTTTCCTTGTTGTTACTCACCCAGCTGTTTAGGGAAAAAAAAGAAAGAAAGAAAGAAAGAAAAAAAGAAAGTAAAAGGGAGAGAATATCACTAATCAGCCATATGGCACAAAGTTTAATTTGCCACAGTACGTTAAAATGTACATTATTGGTCAGCATCTTCAATGCAAATTTTGACACAGCTTTTTGTGAGTACCCAAAGAAAAGAGGAACAGAAAACATTGTTGAAAGTAGTTAGGGCACTTGTGAGAGTCTCAGGACTCAATTCCCTGCTCTACCACAGGCTTCCTGTGTGACCTTGAGCAACTCATCTAGTTTTTCTGTGTCTCAGGTCCCCATCTGTAAGAAAAGGATAATAGTACTTCCCTGCCTCAGAGGGGTGTGGTGAGGATTAATAACGGCATTTGAGGATGTAAGAGGATTAAAGTTTGTTAGGCTCTCAAATACTATGATAAAGGGGGTGGAGAAATAGCAGGCACAATAGATAGAGATGACAAAACAGAAATATCTATGCAACTTAAGGAGTCTTAAAATAGAGTCAGTATTTGCCCAAACTGGAAGGTGTTCTCAGTGGTTCCCAAGGTTCAGTGGCTGCCGAGCTGTAAAGCCATGTTAATAATAACTGGACCATGGAACCAGTTACATGCACAGTGAAGTAATCTAGGTGCTGTGGCCTTCTCAGAAAGGCAAGGGGAGGTTAGAAGATGAATGCTTTCCCCCATGGCGAGAACATGTTAGTTACAGTCATCCACCGTGGAAATGACTGTGGTACCAAGGGGTACCAATGCAACCTGCTCTGTGCAGTCCTGGCTAACTCACTGTTAGAAATTGCCAGGCCAGAGCCATCTCCAACAGGTGTATCTGGGCATGCAATTAACTTTGAGGATTGAGACTCTTCCACTGACCCCAAGACCTTGGTGTAGTCCTTACTGCCAAAATATAGAGAAAACTACATACAAAGTTGGAGAAATTTCTAAAGTTCCTTTTATTGTAAAGAACTAGGTAATTTTATCCCCCCCCCCCCCCCCTTTTTCTTAAAAGGAGATATTTTTATTTATTTATTTATTTATTTATTTATTTTATTGCATTTATATGCTGCCCCCTCATGCCTACGGCATCTCGGGGCAGCTTCCAACATAAAACCATTTACAACAATATAAAACTACATTACAAATCTACAATATTATTATTAAAACAAATTTAAAACACCCCCACACAAAACTTTAACCCACCCTCCCCTCCCCGCCTCCATAGGCCTGGGAGAACAGCCATGTCTTACAGACCCGACGGAAGGCCAACAGACTCAGGGTCAGCCATGCTTCCTCTGGGAGGGAGTTCCACAACCGTGACCCAGCCACCGAGAACGCCCTCTCCATTATAGCCCCCCGCTTTATGCAGGGGACCTCCAGGAAGGCACCCCTGGTGGACCGGAGGTGCCATCCTGAGTCGCGGATGGTGAGGCGGTCCCTGAGGTATCCAGGTCCAAGGTACTTTCCCCAGTTTGACATTGCCTGCCTTGTATTCTGCATTATTTGGGGTTTAAAATGCCCTATTGCATTTGAACACTTTTAGTCTCCCTATTATTTGACAGTGTGGAGATTTCTGTGCCCAGTATATTAGGAAGTTTGTAGGCTCTCTTGCCAGAATGCGGATTCCTCTTTTTCTCCTCTTGCTTCCTGTTCCTCGGGCACTTAGGTACCCGAGAATTGTAGTGAGTGAAGAAGGGATTAAAAAAGCAAAATATCCACATTCCCCATTCTTTACCTCTCAGGAATGCCAGCTGTAAGGTATAAGTGTTCCACTGCAAGTGATTGTCACACATATGATGGGAGACCCTTAAGCAAAGTGATATCATTATGGGATCTAATATTGCAAAGGTGGGGATGCCCAAAATGTAGTAATGCCAGCGAAATTCATTTCTGTAACTTAGCCAGAGTACAGTGATATAAGTGTAGTTCATGAGAAGTGATATTAGTAAGCATTAAATAAATAAATAAATAAATAAATAAAAAACAATCCGACCTTATTTTCCTTAGGACAAATGGTTGGATCTCTTAAGAGCCTGCCTGCATCACTGCATTTATATGTCTCAGCTGTTCCTGTCAAGTCCTAACCTTTTGGCTTTATTGAAGAATATCGATAGGTGCAGATGTCAAGGGACTCCGGCATCTTTGATTTTGTGCTGCAGCTTTGGAATGATGAGGAATCAGCTCCCCTTGTTGGGACTCACCGCGTGCAAATTGCGATTGCAGCTGGACTGCCGTTGAAGAGTTTATTTGTGGTCTGGAACACAATAGCTCTAAACTCCTACTCACTCATACAATAAGAAAGCTGAAGGCCAAAATGGTCATCCAAAATAGGCCTCATTAGCCACATCATCTATATGGTAATAGACGTCAGAGCAAGGCAAGGGTGGCCTTCTTCTGAACAGTAGCTCATGACTACATGGACTGATGTGCAGAATTTTGATGGTCAGATTCTGCTTGTAGAAGCATCAATGAGTAAATGAGATACTCCATTAAAGTCAGTGGAGTTTCACACGAGTTAAAAAGCCCTAATGAAGGTGGCCTTAATGAAGTAGTTGTGATATCCCAATGAATGTCAATAATCAAAACATGTCGAGCTCACATACACTCATCCCTTTTTGGTGTAGGAAATGCTCAGAGATATAGGGGTCATGCCCTGGAAGTTGTTTTTTGTGAACTGTGAACAATTACCTCTCGCAGGTCCCATGTGGGGAGCACAAGAAACAGGCAGATGTTCCTCCCTGCTGAAGTCCACCCACCCACATGCCGCCCTCCCTCCACCAAGTTGTGATCATTCTAGTGACACTCTAAACTGTGCCCGTGCCTCTATGGCATGGAATGCACAAACTGAATAGACAGGCAGCTGACCCATAGGCACCCATTGCCCCGGTTTTGCCCGACTTTGCCCATATGGTTGATGCTGTATGGAGCGTCCACATCGGGTGGCCACAGGATAGATGAGCAGGTGACTCCAGAGCTAATGGTAGAAAATGTGGGGCAATGTCTCATTTGTTAACACCCATAATTTCTAGGTTAAAGGAAAAGTTTGCCTCCCTGCGCCTCCTCAGTGGTACAAAGCTCACATTTAGTGCAACTGATGAACTACCCTGTAGTATGTTGTATTTACCTGTTTTAGTGGGTTTACTACATGAAAGTGGGCCAAATTGATTCATAGGGTTTGTAACCTATTTATCCCAATAACAGATGCAGTGCATCTTCCTCCATGCATTTTTGCCTCAATATGCCACTAAATACCCATTAGATGGTAATGCATTTTGATCACTACTGCGTGGGGCCAAGTTTGAACCATAACATTAGGGTACTTTCCCACGTTACAAATGTGCACTGTTTTCCTCTGCAAGAAACTCAAAGAGTCAAATGCTGTGTGGATTTTGTCACATGGGAAAACAAAGCTGCGCGGCTTTGGCGCTGATCATGTGGAGGATGCCGAGCTCGATTTTCCAGTGACTCTTGGGTACCTGTACTGAGGCTCTTGCCAGAGGTGGCTGCCTGGGGGTATGTCCACACTCCTGGAAACAAGAGAAACTGAGCCACCATTTCCTTTGTTCCTGCCAGAGTGTTCTGGGACTCCCGGAGCAGGGGCAGCATTCCCTGAGCCAGTATTGCTGCTACCCAAACCTGCTGGACTGCCTGGGAACTGGAGATTTGATGTGAGGTGCGGAGGCTGGAGAAGCTGCGCTGCCCCATGCCTGGAACTGGGGGAAGCCAAAGATTAGTATAAAGAGCCCCGTGATACGAAAATATTGGTACTCAGCTCTTGGACTTGGGAACTTTGCCATCCTCAGATTTGTTACTTGTGTGCTGGCAAAGGCCTCACCTATTATGTGGTTAATCCATTACATTCTCAATTGCAGTAAGCAGCCTCTTGGTAGGGAGCATGTTCAGATTGTCACACTTGGACAAGCATGTCTCACTGTTATTGATTCTTGTGCTTTCTGCCAAGGGTCTGGCTGTAGACTGTAGTCTGTGAAACAAGTTTATAAGTTTTGCCAGTATCCAAAACTGGGTTTCTTGACAAACTGGCCATTGGAAATATAAGGTACTAAAGATGATGAGGTGTCCTACCTTCACCAATGTCATCTTGGAGTTTCCCTTGGCTTTCCTAATGATGGAGTAGTTCATAGAAGACAGGGAACTTCATTCTCCTATCATGCTAATACGGCCAGAGTTGCATTCTTTAAGTGATCCAAGAGAACAGTTGGAGAAGCATCATTTAATCAGTCTGTCAGATATCATTTTCTATATCATTCCCTTTTAGATTAATTGCAATTATTTCTAGCGTTGGTGGTTAAGTTGAATGGCTTTATTAATGTTAAAATAGTCTGGAAACCCTACATATTGGGTATAAGTCTTTGGATTAGGGGTTGTCTTTAAATTATATACCTGTAGAGTATGTAGCACAGCTGGGCAAGATTGTTTAAGTCACTTGTTCTCAGAGGATCAGGATCTGCCACTGGGTCCTTGGGAAAGTCTTAGGTGGGTTCCAAGGTGGTTTGGAGGATTCAGGACCCACCGTCCAATACGTGGGTGGACAAACAGATCAGGACCAACTGCTGCTGCTGAGATCAGCTCCCCCTCCCCCATATACTGCTGCCTGGCCACTCCTGGTCCTGGATTATTATTATTATTTTTAATGTGGGTCCTGATTTTTTAAAAAGTGTTTTGCTGACTATCATCCACAAAAAGGTAGATAACCCCTGCTCTAGGTGCTATAATAATACAAATATTAAATAATAATAATTATTATTATAAAACAAAGGTTGTACAGGGTGAAGATAGTTTCGCTTGAGCAGTCAAGCACTAAGGTGACACTACTGGCTCAGCTTTAAGTATAAACACCCCAATGTTGTGTTCCCAGACAGTTCTGATTACATTGACTTCCAACTTCCAGAAGTCAGAGTTTGCATTATCTGACAGTGGATAATAGCCAAAATGGTCAAGGTCTTCAACTTCTCACTGTTGGTCCTTGGAGTGGAAGACAAGGAATGGATCACTTATATGCCCTGTTTCTGCACATTTCTGTGAAGTATTTGGGCATGAACTAAATGACCCAGCATGGCAGTTCTTATGTTCTCATAGCTCTGATACTCAAATTGTTCTTCTGGCACAAGCCCCTTTGACATCAGTCATTCTGTGCTGAGTCCTTTGAGGTTCGAGCTGTTAGCTTTACAATTGTATGCACCTTCTCTGCCCCAGCTAAGTAAGAGCACCTTCTGCCATTTCTTCTTGTAAAAAAACATAAATTGTTTCTATAGAAAGTAAATAAGGGTTTCTGTCATTTTAGACATGCAGATTATTTCATGGTTGTCTCACAGAAGGCGAAGACCTTTTTACTAGTACCATTTCACATCTTCTGTTTTCCTAGTAGTGAGGAGAATTCAAGAAATACAGCACTTCACTAGGGATGGGCGAACAGATCGCGGTTCGGGTTTGGCCGTTTGGTTTGGCTGCGTTCGGTTCGGCAGTTCGATTAGTTCACCGTGTTTGGGTTTGGCCGTTCGGTTTGGCCGTTCGGTTCGGGTTCGGTCGTTCGGGAAATGTTTTGTTATGGGTGTTTTTGTTGTTTTTTATGTTTTTTTGGTTTTTTATTTGGTTTTATATGGTTTTTTAAAATTATTATTTGGTTTTTTGGTTTTTATATGGGTTTTTTAATTTAATTTTTTATCTAATATTATATCTATCTATCTACACTAAATCTAACTGCCAGATAGTTTCATTTCTTGCAAGCCTCTCCACCCCTGGTACCTGGAAGTCTGCTCCTCAGTGACTAGTACTACCCCTCCCTGTCACGTTCGACTTTCCAGTGAACCTTTTTTTGCCACCCGAATGCGATCCGAACTGACCGAACTGTTCGGTCATTTCAACGTTCGGAATTGAGTTTGGTTCGGCCAGTTCGTGTTCGGATTCGGTCATCTGAACAGGCCGAGTTTGGGCCGAACTCCGAACTTCCGAACCGCATTCGTCCATCCCTACACTTCACATTGTACCAACTACTTGAGTAATATATAGGTTAAAATCAAACCATCCTTACCAAGGGTGCAGCCAAACAAGACATTCCTAGGGCTGAAACTCAATATTCAGTTTTACTCAGTTTCAGCCAAGGATTGAGGTATTCAACTCATTTTTACCGAGTACTGAAAAAGCAAGTAATGGGCACAGTACTTGGTATGGTACTTGGTATTCTGAAATGTCTCAAGTGGGTACAGCTTACTTGAGTCTGCATTGGGCCACTGCCACGTAGCCTACTTTCCCATGAGCACATACTCTTGCTTTGTTTCTTCCTTACAGAGACAGTGGAGCCTGAGGGCAAGGGAGCAGCTTATGACTCACAAGCAGCCATGGCCACTGCTCCAATACCAGGAGATACACCACCATCTTTGCTTTGGGGGGCATGCTGGCAAATATAGTCCAGCATGGTCCCAGAGAGCCAGTGGTGGTGGAGGGCAGCATTACAGTGTCACTGGTGGCAGCCTCACCACTTTATTATTATTATTTATTATTATTATTTATTTTATTTATTTTATATTTATTTGTTCAATTTATACCCCACTCCTCCTGAACACAGCTCGGGGCGGCTTCCAACAATAAAAATACATTGTTAGACCCCTTGTCTCTCCCTCTGTTCCACTTCCTAAGTCTCTCCCCCAGCTCCTGTCTCTCAGATTGTAAGCCCTAGGGGCAGGGACCGTGTCTATTTTATTACTTTGTAAAGTGCCAGGTACACTGCTGG
>QEPC01014615.1:948543-972437 GCA_003113815.1 Sphenodon punctatus | reverse complement strand
TCGGACCTAATTTCCCTACGCACTCCTGCACGTGCTCTCCGCTCTTCCTCTGTCCCCTCCCTCACTCTCCCTCGTTTCTCCTGCTCACCTAACCGCCTTCGACCCTTCTCCCTCGCTGCCCCCCCATGCCTGGAACTCCTCGCTACCCACATCCACCTTGCCCCCTCCCTCCGCTCCTTCAAATCCCTCCTCAAGACCCACTTTTTCCTTGCGCCTTTCCCAATGCCTGCTAGTCGTTCCCCATATACTTACTGTCTTCCCTCCTCTGCAGACTGCTGCAACCAACCTGATTGTAACCAAGCCAAACACACACACCAGAGACTTCACATCCGCCTGAATGTTTGTTTGTCTTCTCCCCCATCTCTCCCACTGTCCCCTCTCCCTGTCTCCCCCTCCTTGTCTTTTAGATTGTAAGCCACAGGCAGGGACCGCATCTATTTCTATGTTCTGTACAGTGCCAGGCACATGGCTGGCGCTATATAAACGTTTATAATAATAATAATAATAATAATAAGAGAGGAGAGGAGGGGCTGCATGTGGTCGAAGTGACGGGTGCGATGGATGACCCTGGTAGCAGAGTTTTGGATGGAGATAAGGGGAGATTGTCGGCGCACCCCCCAGGAAGGAAGACAAGGACGCAGGCGCGGGATAGAACGGCCGCACTCTTTATTGATTAACTACACCAGAAGGGGGAAGGGGTAGCCTCTCCCTGCTTCCCTCCTTTAAGCTGGGGTCCTGTTAATTAACAGTTTCAACAACCAGGAGGTCCCTCTCCTATCCTAGCCAGGTGAACCTCGTTTGTTACAATTCTAACTGTCCCGGGCTTCCTCGAGTGAAGCCCGAGTGGAACCTTTCTTTCCCTCACTCCCCAACGTTAACTTGCCCCTGCTATGGTTCTGAGTCTCCCCCGGTCGGGCGGGTTGTTTGCACTTTTTTGAGGGGGAGAAACAAGGATGAGAGCACCATTACCCGCTGCTTGGCACATTGTCCGGCCAGTGGGTCCAGTCATTCGCCTCTCGCCCCTGGGGTGGCCATACGGTGGGCCGTACTATGCAGCTATGCATGGAATTACCCATCTCTTAAGGAGATGTTTCTGTTCCGCCTATAACTCTGCAATGTGTACCCTTTGTAACTCCCCTAGCACATTCCACCTCCACCAGAACCGCCAGCGTTGCTTGGATGATTCGCCGCCATTTCCTTACGCTTACTAATCACCTCAGCTAGCTTAGTCTTAAGGACCCCGAGAAATAAATGACACCCCGCATCAAGACAGGTGGACCCCATCGGCGCGGTATAACTCATCCTTATCGTGCCGAATATCATCAATCTGTATGGTCTCTCGTCCCCCCCCCCCCGAGCTTTCAGCCAGTGCCCTATCTCGTGGTTGACCCTCTTCCTGCCTCTGTCTACCCTCCCGGGGCAGTCGGCATTGGCCCACACCCTAAGCTGCAACATGTCAGACTATACCACCGTACTTCCCGGGAAACGCTCTTGCACCAACTTGAGATCAAGCTTCGCCCGTTTTTTCAGCCAGAGTCCCGTTGCTCTGGGCAGATTGTTCTCTCCCAAGTGTACGACTATAATTCCTGGGGGTGAATGTTTATCCAGTGCCTTGGACAGCGTTGGGAGCAGTTGCTCCCAGAGCATACCACGCTTACCCAGACAGATTGTTTCGGCCCACTCACTGAGGCCCAGCTGGGTGCCCCACCCACTGCGCACGACCATCTTTGTTGCCCAGTGAATGATGCTGTGGCCGACGAACCACACTACCGTTCTGGCCTGCAGACCTGCTGCATCTGCAAGAAAAAGCAAGGTTGTTTGGTTGTGACTCATTGTACCTGACCGCCCCCTCTGTCCCGGTTTGGTGTCTGACCCGCTGCGTTTGCGTATCCCTCGTGTATGTTCTGTAGGCTCGGGATCACTATCTCCCAATTTGCTGTATGTGCTGGCTGGGCAGTCCGATATCTGCCGCAGTGGATGCAACACCGATCCTGAATGAATGTGAACTGTACCGAAGAGGATCAAGGCCCAGCTCCCTCACACACATGCTGAGCACGGCTCCAAACTGGTATCGAGTCAGGGGGCTCCCATCCTCATGCCTAAATAGGGGCCCAGGGGTTTTGCCTTAAGTACACGGCCATGGCTCAGACCGGACAGATCACGATGTGGGTGGCGGGTTAAAGTTTTATCTTCTGCCCTCTTCCTCTCTGGTCGGTCTTTGACCATCGCAAGTGGAGTGTAAGCGCGCTGCCTTCCCACCCCATTTCCTGGATTTGGAGGGCCCTGGCTGACGTGTCCGTTCTCGAGTTCTGTACCAGTTTGCCTATCTGGAATGCCCCGAATAGGGCAACCCAGAATGCAGTGGCGAAAATCTGGATTTCACGGCCAGAGGAACAGACTCTAGGCAGTATGCCAATTAAGTGAGTCAACAACTGAGGAGTAATGGAAGCATGGCTAGCCTGAACCGGGGGGGGCTCCCTGGACCAGCTTTCTCGCATCCGGCTCATGAAGAAACCGTTGTCCGGGGAAGGATAACCTGAGGCCCGGCTAGCAAAGGCTATGGCCGTTACTTTTCTGGAGATGGTCCCCGGTGCCAAGCCCTTGCTATGCAGGGATTAGGCGAACTGAAGCATTTGGCTTTCAGGGATGGGTTAACCAACTGTTCTGGAACCTGAAATCCTGAAACTCAACGAATGCCGCTTCATATGCCTTCCTGGTTCAGGGAGCAAGGGAACCTTGGACTGTCTGAAAGAGGTCTAATATCCAAGGTTCCACATGTCGCTCAGGAACAGGTGTGGCTCCTCCCTGGCTTCTGGGGCAAGCAGGCGAAATTGTTCTGTCTGGAATCGAGAAAGTGCATCGGCTATGCTGTTGTTAATACGGGTACATGCTTGGCTAAGAACATTATATTCATTCTTAAACACCGGAGCACAAATATCTGGACCAGCCTCATCACCCTCTCTGATTTAGACGACAGCTTGTTGATAAAATGAACGACTGCCATGTTATCACACCAGAACAGGACTTTCCGGTTGGAGAAATAGTCCCCCCACAATCTCACCACCACTACAGTGGGGAAGAATTCCAGAAAGGTCAAATCCCAGATAATCTCTGCCTCCTCCCAGTCTGCCAGCCACGGAGCTGAACACCACCACCCCCTAAAGTATATCCCAAAACCATGCCCACCCGATGCATCGGAGTTGATCTGCAGCTTAGATTCCAGCAAAAGCCGTTGCCGACAGAAACTAATCCCATTGTAGTCTTGTAAAAAGAGGTCCCTGACAGCTAAGCCTCCCGCATCTCCTTCGTCACCCTGATGTGGTGATGCGGGGGACGTTCGCTTCCTATAAGAGCGTACAGACTGGATATGAAGGCTCTCCCCGGGGCAATGACTCTGCATGTGAAGTTCAGGCTACCTGTGAGCGACTGCAGCTGCTGAACGGTTACCTTCGACACCACCCTACAAGCTGCTATTGCGGTCTGGAGGGCCTCCAACTTACTTGCCGGCAGTTACAAAAGGGAATGCTCTGTATCTAGTTCAGTGCCCAAATAAGTCAATTTAGTTGTTGGTCCCTCCATTTTCTCAGGCGCCGGGGGACACCAACTCTCCCTGGCCACCCCCTGGAATGTGTGCAGCAGGTGTTCACACTGGTGTGCCCGCCCTTCCCGCAAAGAGGAAATCGTCCTGGCTCCGCCCCACCCGTCAGAACACCACCCATTTGAGCACTGAGCTGAACTTCTCAAATGCCGCACATGAGATAGAACATCCCATGGGCATCGCCTTATCAAAATAGAACTTGCCCTGAAATTCCATTCCCAGCAGCTTGAAGTCGTCAGGCTGGACCGGCAGCAGGCGGAATACCGATTTAATATCGCACTTTGCGAGGAGGGCCCGTAGGCCACAAGCACGCATCATTTCGACCGCCGAGTGAATGATGTGTACTTGACAGAGCACAGCTTGGGAGGTATGGTGTCAATCACCGACTCGCCCCTCGGGTGGGAAAGGTGGTGGATGAGGCGAAACTCCCCGGGCGTCTTTTTGGGGATGATGCCTAATGGTGAAATTCTCAGAGTGGGCATAGGAAGTGTATCGAAGGGGCCCTGTATCCTCCCTTCCTTGACCTCTGATGATTTTACTCTGAACTAGCTGCTCGTTCCCTCTGACTGATTTCAGGTTCCTAGCGCCCAAGTGGTAGCGGGGGCCTAAGGCTGGGATTTTAAACCCCAGTTGAAACCCCTCCACTACATATTTGGCGGTGGCGGGGTTGGGGTAGCCACGAGTGACTGTCTTTAGGGTCTCATGCTGTACTGGAGTTGGGGCCCTTCCCCACTGCAGTGCTAAGGGGGTACCGGGCTGGCCGGATGGGCCCTGCTTGGGGCCAGTCTGGCCTCTACTTGTGGCCCCATACTGCCTGAACTTGTTGCAGTTTGAAACAGCGTGGGAGCCTGCGCACTGGGTGCACACGTGCCTAAATTTACATGTGGAGTGAAAACATTTCCCCCCGTTATTGTAATCCCAGCACATCGGGCTGCCCTGGGAGGGCTTCGCTCTCCCACCCCGGGACCATTCACCCTGTGTGGAGCTCCCAGCCCTAGCGAGGACATGACCACTATCCGATGGAGGGGCGTAGGTAGGGCTGCTGATGCGCTTAAGCCACAAATCGTAGGCGTGGACATCCCACCTCAAATTAGGATTGTTGGCTGCCCTACGACGAAATGCCTCATCATAACGCAGCCACGCTCCCAGGCCCCCAGTATCATATGCCTGCTGGACAATGTCCAAGTACTTCACCAGCTCAACCCCCCCACCCCCCCGCTCAGGGAACCTGCAGAGGGTGACCCCCATATAGATAGTAAAGGCCACCGTCCAATTGGTCTAATTACACTCGGCCTTTGGCCTCTTGAATTTATTTTATTTTTATTTATTTTATTTAACACATTTATTAGCCATCCCCCATGCCAATGGCATCCCAGGGCGACGTACAATTCAGTAAAAACAACATTCAAAATAAAAATACTTAAAAATCCAAACAATTTAAAACCAAAACAGGGTTAGGATAAACAAATAAAAATAGAGAGGTAAGGGGAGAGATAAAATCCTAAACCCCCTCCCCCCCTCCTTCCCAAAGGCCTGGGTGAACAGCCAGGTCTTACAAGCCCGCCTGTATGTCAAAAGGCTTGGGGCCAGGCGAGCTTCCTCTGGGAGGGAGTTCCAAAGTCGCAGCCCGGCGACCGAGAATGCCCTCTCCATTGTGGCCCCCTGCTTAACACGGGGAACCTCCAAGAAGGCACACCCTGCAGATCGAAGGAACTACTCTGGGGCATGGAGGGCGAGGTGGTCCCTGAGGTATGAGGGGCCCAGACCATGAAGGGCTTTATAGATCAATACCAATACCTTGAACCTGGCTCGGCACGCTATTGGCAGCCAGTGCAGAGTCCGGAGCACAGGTGTTATATGCTCCCGACGACCCGTCCCCGTCAGGAGCAGGGCCGCTGCATTCTGCACTAGCTGCAGCCTTCAGACCAGGAACAAGGGCAGCCCCACATAGAGTGCATTACAGTAGTCCAGCCTCGAGGTGAGAAAGGCATGGATGAGGGAGGCCAGGTCAGACCCAGAGACATATGGATGCAGCCTCCGCATTAGATACAGCTGGTGGAAGGCAGTCTTCACCACTGCCTCCACCTGTCGATCCAGGCAGAGATCCGAGTCCAACATAACCCCCAGACTCCGAACCTGCTGAGCTATAGGAGGGTGGACCCCCCCCTATCAGGGGGGCCAACACCTCCCTCGCCCTCCCCACCACCATCACCTCTGTCTTATCGGGGTTGAGCTTCAGTCTGCTCCGCCACGGCCTCCAAACACTGGGATAGCAATGAGACAGCAGGGTCTGGGTCAGCTGAAAAAGAGAGGTACAGCTGAAAATCATCAGCATATTGGTGACATCGCACCCCAAACCCTCTCACGATCTCCCCCAAGGACTGCATATATAAGTTAAATAATAATGGAGACAGAATGGAACCGTGCGGAATGCCGCAGGACAAGGCGCTGGGGCAAGAAGTTTCAGCCCCGAGCACCACCCACTGGCTTCTCTCCGAGAGGAATGAGCGGAACCACTCAAGAACACTCCCGTCCAGACCCCCCAGGTCTCGCAGCCATCTCAACAGCAGCCCATGGTCCACGGTATCAAAAGCGGCTGAGAGATCTAGCAGGATAAGAAATGTAGAACATCCTGCATCCATCTTCCGGTGGAGATCGTCCACCAAGGCCACCAACACAGTCTCCATGCCATAGCCGGGACAGAACCCAGATTGAAATGTGTCTAGGAAACCGATGCCGTCTAGATGCGCCTGGAGCTGGATCGTCACCACCCACTCAATAACCTTCCCTAAAAAGGGAAGGTTAGAGACAGGTCGGTAGCTGGCGGTTCCTGAAACTCCCCCCACAAAGTTGGACCAGACAGGACCTCCGTAACCTCGTGTTCTCTACCCACTGTCCCCAACCCGGTGTCAAAGTCACTCTGAATCTGAGCGATCTTGACTGCAATGTAGGTGACAAACTCCTTACAGCGGGCCTGGGAAAAATCCCCATCCAGGCGGAGGGAGGCCAGACTAACTAGCCCCTGCACCATCCGGAACATCTCCGCTGGGTGTGACTTTGCAGATGCTATGAGGGCAGGAAAGAACTCCTTCTTTGCTGTCCTCAGCCTCAACACCCTATGGAGAAGTCGGTTGGAGTCAGAGCGAGTTCAACGCCAGCATTGCTCTAGCCTCCTGCCTACCTGTTTCATACACTGCTGCCCCTCGGTAAACCAAGGGGCCCTGCGGTGACGAGATGGAGGCAGGGGGCGTCTCAGAGCCACCCTGTCAATGGCCTCCCCCAGCAAGCTGTTCCAATGCTGGACCAGCTCATCGACAGAGTGGCTGTCCAGGTCCAAGGTTAATTCCCTCAGGACTTCTTGGAACCGCTGGGGTTCCATCAGCCTCCGAGGGCAGACCAATCTAACTGGTCCCATCCCCTTCTGGAGGTGATGCGTCGATAGACTGGCCTGAAGGAGATAATGGTCCGTCCATGACAAAGGCGTAACCCTAACCTCCCCCACTTCCAGACCACCCGCCTCAAGGCCAGAACTGAAGATCAGGTTGAGGGTATGCCCCCCCACGTGGGTCGGGCAGTTGACCACTTGGGACAAATCCATGGTTGCCATGGCGGCCATGAATTCTTGCTTCGCTCCTACAAGGCCGGCATCAGCATGGACATTGAAGTCCCCCAGGACCAAGGTCATGGAGGAGTTCAATGCCACCTCCAAGGCCAACCCTGCTAGAGCAGCAAGGGATGCTGCTGGACAGAAAGGGGCCCGGTATACCAGCAGTACCCCTAACTTGCCCCCAGCCAAATCAAACACCACATGGAGGGCCTCAATATCTACAATCTCCTGGACTGGATATCTCCTAACAGGCCAGTCCTCTCTACAAATAATAGCTACACCACCTCCCTGGGCGCCCGTGCGGGGCTGGTTATGCACGGCATACCCGGCTGGAACGAGGTCCGCTAAAGTTGGTCCAGCCACCTCGTCCAGCCAAGTCTCCGTAATACACGCGAGGTCCGCGGCCCCATCCAGGATCAAATCCCGGAAAATTGGGGCCTTATTTATGATGGACCACGCGTTTAACAGCAGCAGCCCCTTGCAGGCAGACCTTGGACCAAGCTCCTCCCTCCACCCCAGAGGGGGGACGGGACGCTGCACCTCCAACAGGCACCTAGGTGCCTGAGGGAACGAGCTATCCATCCCCGCGGACCATACCGTCCACGTCCAAGAACCACCCCATGGCTGCTCCTCCCCCACCATCCACCCAATCCCGGCCCCCTAAACCTGGCTGTTTGCCCAAAGGCCCCTCACCCCCTTCATCCCCCCTACCACTCCCCCCCCAAACCACCCCCCAATCCGCCCAGCCATACTGCTGCCACCAGGGGCCGGCACAAAACATACCCCCACCTGACATCCCCTCTCACAAGGAGTCGGGTACAACCCCCCCACCTGCTGCCACCAGGTGACCTCCCCACGCCTCTCCCTGCTGCCACCAGGGTTTTGCACCAGGACACCCTCCCTCCTCCTCCACCCGGGGCTCACTGATGTCTCTTTTCTCCCCACAGGTCCCTAGAAGTCCCCGGCCCAGCGGGAGCAGAGCAGTGGCAGCAAGCAGCAGTGGACCCCTCTCACATTCCTTTCTCTCCTCCCTCTCGTTTGGGTCGAGCATAGGGTCACTAAAAAGGAGCGCGAAGATGTCAATGTACTCGCCACTCCATATTTTTTCGCGTGTGGCCTCCAGCAAGTGCTCACCGAGTGAGGCCGAAATGTCAGCATAGCCCCAGCCAGGGGCCACGGCTCCTCCCATTGGTCACAGCATGGGGAAGCAGCATGTGTGCATCCTGTCTCTGCGCCCCACACTTGTGCGGCTGCCCTGTGCCTGTTGTGTGCATAACTCCTAGTTCTTTCCGAACAGTGTGAGTGGCTTCCATGTCTGTCCCCTCCTATAATAAGAGGGGGGACGACCGTGCTGCCCTCCCTGATAGTAGCATGACCCCGTGGGGAGGTCGATCGGGGTCCACCTTGATGACCCAGCCACCTCTGGCTCGGGGTCCCATTCCCATGAACAAGCACCGGGGATCTCACCTTCTGTTGCATCCATCTCGTATGCGGGTCCTCGGTAGTCGCTGCCACTTGGCCCCTGTAGTTGCCTCCTCGAGACTTTCTGTCAGGGCCTGCATTCCATCCCTCAGGGCCGCTATTTGCGCCTGCTGGTCGGGCGTAAATTCTTTCCGACATCGGCTAGTCTTGGGTTCGTCATCCCTGTAATGAGAAGGGATAGTCCAGTGATGCCCACAACCCCTGAGGGGTCACCTTGGTCACCTTGCGGTAGCCTGGGGGAACCCCTTCATCCGTGTTCCCACTGCCTGCGTATGCCTGCCATGGCTGGGCTGGGGGAACCAGTTTGGCGCTCTGCTTTGAGCTTTCCAGCTCCTCAATCTGCCTCTGGTACTCCCCCATCTGGGCCTGCAGTGATTTGTAGCATGGCCCCCACCCCCTCCTGCGGCTTATGCTGTTTGGGTCGCATGGCTGTATTTCCTCGCGGCGCCTGAGTAGGGGCCTTGTGCGGGACCTCCTTTTTCCCTTTTGGGGGCATCCTCCCAACTCCAATAACCCCAAACCAGGCGAGGGGGGTTCCCCCACACCATCCGGCGCACACCTGTTTCCCCTGTTGCCGAGGAGGGGGGGTTGGCCCAAGACTTAGCCCCCCAGGTAGAGACCCCCCACCATGTGGTACCGCCTCCCGGGAGGGGAGTAATAGGGGCAGTGGCTCCTGCCCCGCCGTCGAGAAGCAAGCGGCAAGAAACTGGGTCCCCAGTACGGGGCTGAGGCTGCGAGTCAGCGGGGAGGGCACTGGAGATTGCCGCTGGGCTGCACAGGCTGTGCTGTTCCTCTCCGAGAAGGTAGGAGCAGGGGCTAGCCAGCCGTGCCGCAGGAGGAGCAAAGTAGGGGGAGGGGGGTCCCCAACTGTTAATGGGGGGGCCGCGTGGGCCATGCTATCCCTCTCCAGGTAGGCACAGGCCGCTCTGTCCCTCTCCGGGGAGGTAGGGGCGGCGGTTAGCAAGTCGCATTGCCGGAAGAGTGAGGTAGGGGCAGGAGGTTCATCACGCTGTCCCAACTGTGCTGGCCGAGGATGGCCCAGGGACCCAGGCGCCGCAGTGGAGAGGGCCTTCGCTCCTGGCCTCTGCTTTGTGCTGCTCCCTCGCCCGCCGCCACAACAGACTGAGGCGGCGAGCAGGGGATCTAAAAAATGGCACCCAAGGAGTCCCATGTCTCACGAGAGTCCCGGGCGCCCAATCTGATACCGGGGCAACCCATCCCCGACTCCCGTCACGCGCGCTGAGGTACGGCCACCACATCCCCTCGCCTCCTTCCTGAGAAGAAGAGGGCCGGTGCCAAGCCCCCCGCTGCAGTGAACGCGGGGGGGCGAAAGGTGAGAACAGGGGAGGCCAGTGAGAAGGAGGTTACAGTAATCGAGGCGAAAGATGACTAGGGCATGAACAAGGGTTTTGGCAGAGGAGACAGAGAATGAAGCTTAGTCAGATTTTATTCTTACAAACTTACACCAAAACTCTACATGAGGAAAAATATCAATTTTGGAGAAAAGGTGGCAACTCCCAAGATCAAAACTGTCATTTGTTAACAAAATACGGGATTTAGTTTAGAAGATTAGGATGCCTCAGACTATATATAGAGATGTAGACAAAGTAGTTCAGATAATGTCTTGTATTGGAGGAACTTTTGTCTGTGGAGTGTGTAAGCTATGGGGCCACATACTCCCATCAACAGTAATAGGTTTAATAAAAGATAGCATCTGAACTACTTTGTTTCCATCAATTACATTTGGGACCAACACAGCAACTATCCTCTCTCTGAATATATAAGTATCCACAAATATTATAAGCATTGTTTGTTTCTTTTTCGGATAGCAATAGCTTTTACTTCCCTCTGGATCAATAAAATAGTTCCGCTGTAAACAGCTTTTTATTACCATAGACCTTATCTGTGTGTCTTGTGATCTTGGGGTACTGCTTTCCAGAATCTCTCTACCTTCTGAAAATGCTACTGAAAATATCAAATTGGTCAATGCCATGAAATCAATGTAATGGTGTCAGGCCAGTGCATGACACACAACACAACACCCATCGGTATCTAAAATAGATCCCACAGAAACGAGATCCATTTTCACCTTTTTCTTCAGTCTTCTTTCCCACTTTCCCATCTGAAACAATGTTCTGATGACCACTCTCCAACTGGTGCAAATCTCCATAGTTCCTATGATGTCAGTGAAGCTACTCTGACATACAACAACATAGAATCTGGCCCTCCCCTCCCTGTAAAAAAATATTGTTTTAGAATGAAGAAATAGATACCAATCAACTTCCATGTAAGTTAAAAAATCAAACTATGAATTTTGCGACTTGTGTTTGCTTATGATGCTACTTTTGGATCAGATCTATAAATGGTAGAAATCGTTATTGCACCAGTGAAGTCACTGGAACTATGCTGATTACACCATCTAAGGATCTGACCTGTTATACTGGGGTGAGTGCATCTCAAGTTCTTCAGTCTGTTGAAATTACCCATCCTTCTTTTTTTTCACATTAAAAAGTTTATTGTGTCTATTTTTGTTAAATCCTACTGGCCAAAATGCAAGATTACAGCTGCCCCAGGAAGCCTTAATTTATGGACTCCCACAGTTTTAAAGGAATTGAGCATGAATATATTTTAACTGCTTATCATAAAATTTCTATTTGTGTTTAGGCTTCATTCTGTCTCTCTTTTGGTCAGTCACCACTTGGATGTTTATGGAAAGATCAATATATATGCTGACCAAAGGGATTTGGCAGGGGCTTCGATTTGAATCACAAAAGTGATACATTATTGTACTTGGGGGGAGAGGGGGTGTTTTCTGCACCTTTCCCATAGAAAGATCAAATCCTATGTAAATAGTGTTTTTCCTATAATGAATGTTTCTTTTATTCTGCATTTTTGTATAATATTGGAAATTGTGTTTTTATTATAGGAGGCACTGGAAGGAAGCCAACAAGTTTTTCTTTTAACTTGATATTTTGGGCTCTGATCTTTGTTAAAACTACAATGGCATGTATCTAGTACAGTCAGAGGTCATTTCTATAGCTACTACAATTTCCTATCATTTCTGAGGAATGTTTGTTTTCAAAACAAAGAATTGGGTTAAAACTTAAGTATCATATTTCAGAACATATTTCAAGCTGAAATTAAGAATGCTAAAACCTTTCCTTTAAAGGTCAGATGTTATTTATTATTATTATAAAAAATGATCTGTGATTTATGAATTTAACTTCTCATAAACCTTCTTTGTAACAGAATATGCAGTCAGAAGCTTAACATTACATTGTTTTCCTTTGACAACGTATCCACGAGACCACTGCAGCTGTTCCTTTACTCACAATAGCAGATTAATTAACACAATCATATGCTGTTGGCTCCTACTCAATGAGTAGGTCTGCAGTGGGATAGATAGGTAAATCCTTTAAATGTGTATGAGATAAAGGATATACTATAGTAGTTTCATAACTAGCCAGTTTTGCTTCTGACTAGTCAGCCCTATCAGCAATGGTTCACTGACTACAGAAGCTGTGAGCTTACATTTCAAAGGCAGCCACACCTATTACAGAGCTATAATGCTCAAATCATTGCAAGACTCAAATATGTAAAAGCACAGGCCTCCTTAGAAATCAGCATATTCAGTTAAAATAACAGGCAATCTGCCTGAAGCATTTTCAGTCTGCAGGGCTGGCTTGGTTCTTCTATTTATTTTCTTTATTTTAAAAAAAAAACTTCAATCATTGCTTTCCTTAAATATCTTGCCCTGGCCATTACTCACTTTTTTTGCTCATTGTGCATTAGAAATAGTTTCAGGCAGCGGTCATGGCATCAGTTTTTAAATCCTTAAAGAATTTTTCATCTGTGTGTGTGTGTGTGTGCGTGTGTGTGTGCGTGCGTGTGTTAATGAACATGTGAGCAGCTAAATCTCCTTTTCCTAAACAAAGAGTCAGCAGCAGCATTGTAAGTATTTATATGGCAACTTCAGCTGACATTTTAGTGGATGTTAAAAACCTTTGTTACAGAAAATGTAAGGCTTTTTTTTATACTTTAGAGAGAAACATGTCCTTTTGGGGAACGAGGTAACCAGGCAATGAGTTCAACAGATTTCCTTTAAGACTTTCTGCTGACATCCACGAGCAATAAGAATTTACTTTTTGTTGTTTTATCCAGAACTGAAAATGTGATGAGTTTGACTAGATTAAGACAGGCTCATTTTATACAAAGTCTGATCTTTCAGTCTTTTTTTTTTTTTGCCAGCAAAACTCCCATTATCTTCATTGACGTCCTCTGTTCTTACTTATTTTAGAGGTTCTGTGCTTCTACAAATTATAGACATTCCAATTGCAATGCAGCGTGTAAACCTGCAGAACATACTTGACTTTTGCCTTGTTGGGATGGTAGGATCATACCAGCAGACCAAGAGGTGGGAGAAAAACTGAATTTTCAGTTGAGAACTTTTCATAACATCGTAGATGGAGGGAAATTGCCTAATGTTCCAACTATTATCTTCAAGGTATGTTGACACTGTGCAGATGACACTTAGGTCTCCTTCAAATAATTACTTCACAGCAGGCGAAGGAATACAGGATGCAGCCCATGCTGCCTTTCCCTACTGAGAAGCTGTTGCGTGAAAAAGCCCTTGGTGTTGATACTGCTCTTGGACACCCATGCAACCTGTGCAATTGCATGGGATCCCGAGGCAATGGGTGTAAACAAATGGATCACTGCTCTAGGGGTAGCAGAGCCTAACCTGCTTCACCCCCAAACTGGCTAGTCCTTCTGAACATCCCAGTTGCATCAAACATCTCGGAACGCCACCAGTGGAGCAAGATGACCAAGCCCAGGACACCGGCCCAGAGTGGAGCTACTGTCTGTCAGCTCAGCGGACCTATGCTGCAGCTTCACTCCTGGCCGGCCATTGCCCCGACAACACCATAGAGTTGCAGGTGGCCAGCCTAGAGCATCAGGCAATCTGCCCGCAACTCTGGTGTGTGTGTGTGGGGGGGCACTGTGTGGGCCGACCGTGGCTAGGGGAACTTGCTGGGTCCATCTAAAGTGGACCCAGGCATGAATGGGAGTGGGCAGATGCGGGGGTGCATCCCCAAAGCAGCTCAAGGGGCGCGCTGCCCCCATATCTGTCTAAAAACACCCAATGAGGTGTTGTGTTATCTGACAGGCCACACAACTATCTGCCATCATGTCTCAGTAGCTAGATGAGTGCTGCTGGATCACATGCAGAGGGTTGCATATTTGAACAGCCTGGCAAAAGATTAAAGGTGTCATTTCTTGGGATCAAACAGACCTGGATCATGTGATCAGGACTGGCTCAGGCCCTGGGACACTGCCTTCACCCATGTGCCACATTTTAGTGCAGTAAAATGCAATGCAATCAATACCTAATGTAGTTAATGCCTTCTTTGAAAATCATGAGTAGAACTGCTGGCCAGAATAGGTGATAAGGTCATGGAATGGAAAGGATGGGGCCAAAGAAGAAAGCTTTGCATTGAGCCATCGTGGCACAAAGAAACCCTGCCACTGCCTTAGCATTACTCAGCCAATATAGTTAGTCAGCACTGCTGCCTGGATATCCAGCTGTAGTTCTGATCATCAAAGTTCTCTGTCACTCCAAGATCCATTCACTTTAATGGAGCTTGCACCATGGAGGATGTTGAGTATTGGGCTGTGTGCATTAAAAAAGCACATGGATGAAAAGGAATTTACTATACCTTAGCCCAGACTAAATAGATAGGCAGGGAGAAGCATGGCGTGGAGAATCACCCTTTCTTTCTGTAAAGAACATTTTCCACAGAGCTCCCACCATCCCATCAGTGCACACGCTCACTATCTTTTAGGGCTTGTTTTACTACGTGCTCACTTAGCAACAGCTGCTTTCTTGCACCTCTGGTTAGCCACGTCATCATGTTCTTTCTTAGATGTGACTATAGCCAGAGCGATTCACGTAGTCATCTTTGCCAAGTTAGATTATTGCACCACTCTTTCTCTGGAGCATACTCACCAGCCGTCCCTATTTCCGAGGGACGGTCATTCTTAGGTACTGAATACCACTGTCCCTCTTTCAAGGACAAAGTCCCTATTTCAGGAAAGAGAAACAAAAAGACAGGTATTCAAACATCAGGCATCTTTCCTGGTTGCCTCCCAGGAAAAACACTTGAGGCAACCAGGATGATGGGGAGAAATTGGAATGATAAGAAAGTAAGGGGAATGATAATCAGGAGAGCTTCTATCCCTCTTAATGCACTTGGAATGTTGGAATTTGTGTGCGGGTAAGTTCCTCACCCTGGTGCTAGGCCCTAGATATTTTAATCTGGAGATCACCTCTCTTCTTGTGAAGTTTAGCAGGGATGTTACAAGGTTATTAGTTACCACCAGAGATCAGGAGGAGGAAAAGCTTTATTCGCCTTAGGGATGGGGTACCTCAGGCCTGGGGGCTCACAGCAGGTTTTTATGTGGTCCCTTTCCACTTCCTGGATCTGGCCCCTGGATCCAGTTTCTAACCTCAAGCACTGAAAAAATGCTCACAGTAAGGGAATAGAGATGAAGGTATGCTCTCAAGGCCAGGGAGCAGATCCAGGGCACAGATCCATGGTCTCAACCCTCCTTTTCTTGAGTGTGTCCTGTACACATGGCCACCCCCAACTTCTGTGTGGCCCTTGGAGCTTGTACTACATTTAAAATGGTAAAATTCCTTCCATGGGAGGGAAAAGGTCCCCCCTCCCCCAGAATAATGGCAGAGCATCAGAGGGTGATTTCAGACGTTACGGGGCCCGTTGGCCCTGTACCGAAATCACCCCATTCATTCCCCGCCGGGGTCACCCCGTCATGCCGTAAAGACATGCCGGGAGGATCCCGGCGGGGAATCTGGGAGGGGGCAGGGCTGCGTGGCGCAACGTGCGGCCGCCCGGCCCCGCCCCCTCCACACTCCCGCTGCCCGCCCTCAGGGGAGACGGGCGGGCGGCGGGGCCAATGCGGCCGCCGCGTCGGGCCGGATTCGCCACGGCCCGGGATCCCGCTGTGGCGCCTGGCCAGATGTTACTTTTTTTGGTCCCCGCTGGGGATCTCTTTGACCACGCTTCCCGGGACATTCCCCCGGCTAGCCCGGGAAGCGTGGTTCAAATTGACCCCATGTGGGTATTGACCGTGGCGAACATCTGGCGGCCGCCAAACAGACGTTCGAGACGCATTGACCACAGGTGGGTATTCACCGTGGTTCACTGTGATATCGTAACGTCTGAAAATACCCAGAGTTATACCTCTGGGTGAAATAACACTACTGACAAAGATCTTGCTGATTTTTAAAATTTAGCAGGAACAGTACAGCTCACTCAGTACTTGGTAAGGAAATCCAGCTGGTACAAAATTTCTGCTAGTGACATGGCACCTGAAATAATAATATGCACTGAAATAAAAGCATGCACTTAATATATCAGTCATGCAGGTAGTCCCTTTGAAGCCAATGGGATTCTGTTCACATGCCAAGTCAGGCATGTAAGTACGAACCATGAATGAGGGCCATATATTCCTCTGTCTCAGTTCTGATCCAGTGCTGTATTATGGGTGTTTTTACACGATACACCCCAATGCATGGACACACACTGTCCTTATGGGGAAGCACGTATGTAAATTCGGTACGTAGTGGTGTATGCTCCTGTGACCCATGGACACACATGGGGAAGTCTGAGAAAATCCAGAGTGCCCCACATGGGAATGGGGCAGCCATGGGGTGTGTGTGCTCATTTGAAGCACACACACACACCATGCCGCACCCGTACCCACTCCGTGCACCAACCATGGACACCCACACCCACCCGTCTCGTTTAAAAACACTATGGCCCTTTTTACATGGACACCGCCACAGGCCCAGGTGGGTGGAGATGGGTGGGTGCGTGTCGTGTCAAAAGGGCCTATGATGCAAAGGGCCATGAATTGTGGTAGAGATGTTGTCTTTTACATAAGACCTGGTCAAATGCCACTGCTGAATAGTGTGTCCCATTTCCCCCAAGATTATTATCCTTGGGGCTCAGTTTAAATAGTTTTGCCCTCCCTAAATTACTCTGTTCATTTCAGTTGCATACAGTTAACTCCCAGAATTTCTTTTATCATCTCTCACCTTGAGAACTTTAATAGCTTTCCAAGTTCAGGGAGAACACTTCCCAATACCCAATAGCTTTCCATGTTCAGGGAAAGGCAAGTTCAGGGAATTCCTGCCATTCAAAACCAGTTTCATGTGTCTAATATGAAAACAGGTGTTTAGGAACACAAAGGAGAACAATGACAGAAATCTTCATTATCTAAACCTTTTCAGTGTCCTTCCTAACGTTTGGATAACCAGATGTACAACATGTGCACTTAATCCTGCTGTTCTTATTCTAGACATGCATGTAAACACATACACACACTCACTGTAGGTTTAGCCTAGGTAGAATTTGCAGGGTTGGGCCTTTAGTTAGTTGTATCTGCCTTGGTTTCATGCATTAATTTTAGTTGTGATTTTTGGATAACACACACTTTGTAGTCATCATACCCTTTCAGTTTAATCCAAATGCCAAATGAAACTGAGTATGACACACACAACACCAGATTTCTGTGATAATATAAGGTTAGATACTTTAAGGATAACGTAAGGATGTGGGTTGGATTTTTTTAATGACTGAGAATAGTTGAGTCATCAGTGATGCCTTGAAATGGCAAATTGTTAGATTCCCACAATGATAATGGTTAGTCTCTGTCACTGACCTTTATAACACATTTAACATTTTATCACAACCTTCATAAGTTACAAGATGGGGTTCTACTGGCTAAGGGTTTCCCTGTCACCAAAACAAGGCATTGTACTACAGAGCAGATACAACCTTGCTTTAACGCTGCATTGAGTTTAACATCAATGAGCTTAGTACATCTAGTCTCCTGAAACAGGAAAATCATATTTAAATCTGATGCATCACTTTAACGGAATTTTGTACTAAGATTGTTTATAAAGTTGGCTTCCAAAATCAAAATAGCCATAAAATTCAGGACAGGATTGCAATAAAAAGCTACTGGAACATATAGTTTCCTCATTATACACATGGGCCTCTTGTTGGCATTAATAGGACTCTTAATACGAAGACCAATACGTTTACCACCGATTGCCAGCAAGCACGATACTTGCACAATTTGCATTGTCCTTTATTACTTGGGTATTGTATTTGCTTCCCAGAATCCTAACGAACATCACTGCTTGCTGCATCTTACTACCACTCAATGTCGTCAAAGGGTGTTAACACACAGGAAGGCAGCCAGAGCCTGTGTTTGATCCTTGGAGTCCCCACGCCACTGCCATCCCTGCAGGCAGCACTGGGAGCTTTTCAAACAGGCAGCCTCCACTGACCACAGTTCATGGGCTTGCACCAATCACTACAAATAGTGCTAGTACACTCCTCTCCCCACCTGGGGACTGGCTGATGGCTGGGCTGTCAGAGATCTTCAGTTGATTGCTGGTGCCCTCCCCTCCTCCCCCAGCTGTCAGGCGCTCTACAGGGACAACATGATCGCTCACACGCCTATTCCTCCCTCCCCGCCGGCTATCAGCTGAGAGGGGCATGCTAGCACTGTCTTTGATGGAAACGGGGGGGTCACGAACATGGAAGAAGCCTTCCTGACTGTAACCCTCATTTTCCTCAGAGCCGCCCCTCTCAGCTGATGAAAGGGAGAGGAGGGGGGGCGGGGGGGATAGAGTCGCGGAGAATGTGCCCCTGTGTCGTTCAGCTGTGCCCCAGAGCAGCCCCAGGACAAACATCTGGTGGCCACTATTCAGACAGACAGGTAAATCTGGAGAAAGGGGGGCCAATGAGGGTCAACATCTTGTCTCTTAAAACCCAAGCTGCGGCATCTAGATGCTCTGTTCTTTTGTTTCTTTTAGCTACGCTGTGCTTTAATGGGGAGCACTTGAAAGCTCATCAGGCCACCCCATATCAGCTCATTGAAGCATTCTACAGATAGCTATTGGGTTTGCAGAGAACTTAGAGTGGGACTCTAAACAAGGGTGGGGCGTATAGATATGGAGAAGGAAGTTGTGTCATGAACAGCTTGTGAATTTTATCCATTTCCAACTTCTTTGAAGTAGAGGGAGAAGATGGAAAGTTGTCTTCTGGCTGGTACTGCTATTGTGCAGGGAGACAGTATGGCCCCTGTGTTCCCCAACCAGAACTAGAGCAGAACTGAGCACCTAACCAATCAGGTAAACCCATTGAATCCATGGATTACTTGAAGGCAGCCTGGTGGGTACTAGCTTTAAACATAGGGAGGGTTGGGAGGAGGCGAGGCATGGCTTGGAAGGCAGCACAGGAGCAGTGGGAGGGCACTGTTCTGGAAGATCATCAGGCAGCATTGAGGAAGTGTGAGTGGGGTGTCTAGCCTGGCTTGGTCTCTGAGCCTGGCTACCTGGCTCACTGTGCATGGTTTATGCATGCTGATGATGAGCAATCACTGTATTGTCATCAAAGTGCTAACATTGATTATTTTATAATCTGTTGTTAGGAGCCAAGTGACAGGACTGGGCCCAGGGTCTTATGTCTTGGGGGGGGAGTCGGTGCAGGATCAGAGTTCAGAGTCCAATATGGTGCAGGATCAAGGTGCTGGACCCAAAGGTGCATGCCCCATCAGCACACAGACCAAGGGGGGGCAGGATCAGCACACGGACCAAGGGAGCAAGCATAGATGAGGCAAAGCAGGACGGACAAGTCAGACACAGGACTGGATGAGACACGGCAGATGAGTCAGGACAGATCAGGACAGATGCAGGTCAAGACAGATGCAGATCAGAACAGATGAACACAAGGCAGATAAAACAGGACTGAGCAGCGGGAGCAAAAGAAGTGGATTCTGGCGACCCGTCTCCTTATGGCGGCCCATCTCCTTATGGGGACGGGAAGGCGGGAGCACATAACACCAGTGCTCCGCACTCTGCACTGGCTGCCTATAGTGTACCGAGCCCGATTCAAGGTGCTAGTGTTGATCTATAAAGCCCTACACGGTCTGGACCCCTCATACCTTGGGGACCGCTTCGCCCTCCGCGCCTCAGAGCGATCCCTGTGGTCCACCGGGGGTGCCTTTTTGGAGGTCCCCCTGGTAAAGCAGGGGGCCACAATGGAGAGGGCATTCTCGGTGGCCGGGCCGAGGCTCTGGAATTCCCTCCCGGAGGAAGCCCGTCTGGCCCTAGGTCTGTTGGGGTTTTGGCGAGCCTGGAAGACCTGGCTGTTGGCCCAGGCCTTCAGAGGGGAGGGTGGGGTAGGAGGGGGATTGTATTTTTAAAACATGTTTTTAATTAATTTGATTGTGTGTTTTTATGCTGTAAGCCGCCCCGAGATGCCGTAGGCATGAGGGGGCGGCTAACAAATATTTATAAATAAATAAATAAATAATTCCAGAAGGGCTGATCAGAAGGGCTGGGCTCCAGCTGGCCCAAAGCACATACAAGGTCCAGGGGGTACAGAGCCAGTCCCAAGTTTGTGGAGACGTGAGGAGAAATATTGGGGCTGATGCTATGCCCTGCGCATGCCGCGTGCAGTGCACACATAAGTGTAACATGTGCGCAATGTGTCATTGTGCCATGCAGAACCCGTGCACATTCCATGCGAAGGGGGTTTGGGATTGTGGCCAGAGACAGTAACAGGAATGGTAGCAAGATAACTTTCCACAACAGTTGATCCTCCTAGCTTCCTGTGGTTTCTGGCTAGCCTTATATGCAGGCCAGCAGCCAAGCTGGGGCATGGAATGAAGCTGAGGGGAGATGTGGTTTGACTGGCAAGATGGAATGCCATCAACACTAACCCTGGTCCCTGGCTAGAGAGCCAACCACTATGTTCAGGGCCCCAAGGATGCTGGTTCAAGCTTGGGTCCTTACATCTGTTCTAGTACTTTCCCAGGTATTGAAATCAGGCTGACTGGTCTGTAATTCCCAGACCCTCCTTTTTTAAAGATGGGACAATGTTTGCCTGTCTCCAGTCTGCTAGTACCTCACCTGTTTTCCAAGAGTTCTTGAAGATAGTTGCCAGAGGTTGTGAGAATATTGGCCCTCACCTCCCCCCGGAATTCCCGGAAAGGGGGGTGGAGATGTTGAGGGCTTTGTCGCGCTCCCATTAAAGGAATGGCAAGCACAGGGTTTCTTTGCTGCAGCGAGTCTGAAGAGAGCCGACAGAGCTGCCACGGCCGGGTTGCCATGGCAACCGCAGCCAAAGCAGGAAGGCAGCTGAGTCAAGGCCGGGATGACTGGGCACCCAGCCCTGAGGACACAAAAAAGGAGTCTCACGAGGCAAGATTGCAGGGGACGAACTACTCCCCGGCGGGGAGGAACAGGTTAGAGCAACCTGAGAGCAAGGAGCACCCACCCACCCTTCCTCCCTTCCTCAAGCAGAGTTTGGCACTGTGAGTGTACAGCAGGCTGTCCTTTAAGAAGGCCAGGAAGGAATTTTTACAGGGACCCCTGATTGGCAAAATGAGGATCCCTGGTTTTTGCCTTACATACAGTGTTATTTGAATTTGATTAATTCATCAATTTGGTTATGTCGGGGAACCCGTATCTTGTCGCACTCTTGTGGGGGTCCAGTAATTCGTTCGGGTAAGTATTAGATTGAGGTCTGTTCAGTGTTGAAGACATCTCCTTACGAGATTGGGAAACGAATCCAGCGTAGAAGCAGGGTGCATCAAATGCTGGGTCATGCTACCTGGGACGAGTAAACTTGAGGGTACTAAGGGACCTATGTAGCCACGGGCCTTCTGTACTTCCTCCTGGCTTCGGTCCCAAGGGGGACATGAGAGTCCTCACTCACCCATGATCTACGTCATGGGTGGCGGGGAGGCATAGTTAATAATTAGTATGAGGTATGGACCTGAGGGTGCATCAGAGTTTTGCTTAATTACTGGACCCTCAAATTGCCTTTGGCTGATGTGCCACCCAGAGTTTCTGTTTCTGTTGAATAAAGAGTACAGCCATTAAACCCCACAACTTGTTTCCTTGCCTCATTCCGGGATGTGCCGACAACCTCCATGAGTTATTTCAGTATCCTGGGGTCTAAATCATCTGTCCTTGAAGACTTGGATTCATTCTACATAGACCCTTTTTACACGAGCTGTGGCTGCGTGGGGGGTGGGGGTGCACGCCGCAGCATGGACAACGCGTGCATGGGCACACCCCCACCCCCGACACATCCCGATCCACAGAGCAGCCTCCATTTCCCCTGGTTTCTCCATGCATGGGGATGTGTGGAGGGTGAGTGGGGATGCGTGTTTCATGGGAGCGCACACAGACCCCCACTCACTGGCCGTGGGATTTACATGAGATGGTACCACTCATGCCCACACAGCGGATCTCCGTGGGCATGAGTGGTACCATGTCGTGGAAAAAGGGTCGTACTCTGGTTCTCTTTGACTGCCTCTTTATCTATTTTGCCCTGCACTCTTTCCCCCTCTTTGTTCATACACTCTTTGTCAGACTTGTCATTGTTTCCTTTTTCTTATTTTTATTTCAATAGAAAATACATAGCTCGTATCTTCTTCTTCTTCTTCTTCATCATTATCATCATCATTTATATACCTGGTGCTTTACAAAGAATATGATGGTCCTTGTCCGAGAGCTTACAGTCTAAATGGGGGAGGGGAAACAGGGAAGGGGGAACAGAGGGAGAGACAAGGGATGTGACATTCATGAGGATGCGAAAGCTCAAGTACACATTCTTGGCTTGGTTACAGTAGGGAATATACAGATAACAGGTGGGGGATAATCCTGGGTGGGAATGGTTAGCAGGAGTTAGGAAGAGGTGGGTTTTGAGGAGGGACTTAATTTTTTTATTATTTTTTTTATTTTTATTTATTTAAAACTTATATCCCGCCTCTCCTGCCCAAAGACTTGAAGGTGTGGATGGTGGGGGCCAGGCGGATGAGAGCAAGGAGGGAGTCCTGGCTTGCGGGGCAGCGAGGGAAAAGAGATGAAGGCATTTGGGGGAGTGGGGGACAGGGCCAGCCCCAGGCATGTGCCACATGTGTGACTGCACCTGGCCCTGTGGGCCAGCCGGGGCCCCGCACTTGCCTGACTGGGCAGCAGGCTGCAGCCAGCTTCTCCTCCAATAAGTTATTCTTCCTCCCCTCCCTGGCTCCAGACCCCATCCCTCACCTGCCTCATCAGCAATCTGGGAGATAAGGCTGTTTGTTCACAAACAGCTCCTCCCCATGTGCTGATCAGAAGGTTGTAGCCTTGTAAAGAAGATTCTTCAAGATAGCTCCTAACATTCTCACAACTGGGTTGTGCACGCTCACCCTATTCAAATAATAGACCATATGATGGTCTCGCGCTCCTCTAGTATAAAAAGCACTCTCCCCCTCAGAATGACAGTTCCTTCCAACCCTTTCTAGGAATATAAGAAAAGAATTCCATGCGGGGCTGGAAGGGTGGGTGTTTTGAGAATGTTTGGAACCATCTCAAAGAACCTTGTTTGCAAGGTAGCAACCTTCTGTTCTTCGAGTGGCTCCTCACATATTTTTACATGGCTCCGCCGAGTGGGGAGTGTGTGGGTGCGCCAGTGTATGGATGGGGCATGCACACGGCTGCACACGCATCCCCACTCACCCACCACTCATTCACACCCACATTGTAACCACCGTTTCCCCCGGTTGCTCCTTGCGTGGGGACGAGGGGGTGTGTGTGTGAGTGGGGATGTGTGTTAGGCAGGCATGCACGTACCCACACTCACCATGGGTGCGTGCACCACGTCATTCACACAGGGATCCCCCCCACATGAACACACAGAAAGCTGCATGTTCATGGCTGGGAGAGGCTCGTGTAAAAAGGGCCACATTCTCGCAACTGTCTTACTTATACTATCCTAGGTAGTAATTTAGGATGTAAAGCAATATCTATTCTACCTTGGAAAATAAATCTGCAAATATGGACCTGAGATTATTATGGCTGCTATTTCATTAACTCTTCTTAATGAAGTTATTGCCAACAGGAATACTGTCTTTAAACCCGCACCCCATTAAAGTCTTCACCTATAAAGCTCTTCACAACCTCGCTCTCCCCTACCTCTCTGCACTTATCGCCCTCCATACTCCAGCCCGTGCACTTTGCTCCTCCTCTGTCCCTTCTCTCACCCTTCCACGCCTTCCCTGCTCCCCTAAGCGCCTTCGTCCCTTCTCACTTGCTGCCCCCCATGCCTGGAACTC
>QEPC01014615.1:944925-947614 GCA_003113815.1 Sphenodon punctatus | reverse complement strand
GTTGCTTGGAGTGGTGGAGAATGGGAATCCTTCCTGTCCAGAGGGAGTAAGTTTTATGTAAATTTATACATTTGCATAATTAGGTGGGGCCTAATTATGCAAATTAGCCCCCACACCAAGACTTTGCACATGGCCTCAGAAACCCTGGGGCCGGCCCTGGTGGGAGAGGGTGAAGGAGGGGATGGAAGAGGAGCGGAGTGCTCAAGCAGAGGTTTGGAGGGTGATCAGGGCAGAGAGGTAGGGGGGAGCGAGGTTGTGAAGGGCTTTGTAGGTGAATAAAAGGAGCTTGTGCAGAATGCGCTCAGGAAGTGAATTTACTGGTAGATTCTAAATCTTTAAAAGAGTCCTAATATAAACCTTTTCAAGGATGCTTTCAAATGTCATGAAATTGTGGCTTGAAGACCCACAGAAAACACCCCCTGGTAACTCTTGGGGAGTTTCCTTGCAGTGATTTGTGATATCTGAACTCTTGTACTACATGGTAAAAAAGTCCCTCTGATATTATCCAGGGCAACTTTTCAGGAACTACCATAATGTTTCTACATGGTGCAGGCATTTGGACCTCAGAAATCACTGTATAAAGAATTCCCCACAGGGTTTTCAGGAGCTGATTTTCATAGCCTTTTAAGCTACAATTTCATGGCATCTGACAATACAGACAATTCTAAATATGTTTTAGAAGGTTATAATATCTTATACACAGATGAGTTCCTGTAACGCAATGCTGCCTCTGGTTTGAAGCAGGTGACTAATGATATAAAACACCAGGTGATATTGGGTTTTGTCCATCATAGAGAATAAAACCCTGACATGAGGCTTCAAGAAAGATTAGCTGCTAGTGAAGCTTTATAAACCTCATGAGAAATACAATAAAATATCATTCTGTTATTGGCTTTATTTGGTGCAACTAGATGGAGTAGCTTTTTCAGCTAGGCACCTTGGTATTCCTGTGATACTATTTACATCCTGCTGTGTGGTCAGGAAACTGTATTGAATATATTCCACTGAAAGAAGTGATGATTGAATCCTACAGTAAGTTTGCTGAACTTGACGACATTACAGGGAAAGGACCAGTAAAAGCCAATTTAGCTTCATAGCAAACTTAGCAAACTGTTTGACAGCATACTGGACCTATGGCAGACACGTTTTGTTCTAGTTTTTCTAGCTGTTTTTGACAGGCAAATGACTGTATCTTTACTTAGAAATGAACTGTCACAAAAAGAAATCAGAGGGTGATTTCAGAAGTGACGTGGTGAATGTCCACCACAGTCAACCTCAGTCAAACGCGGGGGGAGGGGGTGTGTGAAAGCGCTGTGCATATCTGTTTGCTCGCATCCAGATGTTCACCACAGTCAAACGCGGCCCGGGGTGAAGCTAACCACGCTTCGTGAGGTCGGGGCGGGAGGAGGTCCAGAAGTGTGGTGAATGGTTACCACGGCAGGGGTGAATGAAAAGTAACTTCTGAATGGAAACCCGCAGCCACGGTGGAAGGAATTGACCCCAGCCGCGGTGCATTCTGCGACTCGAACCACGGTCCACGTCTCCACTGCATGTCTGTTGTGTTCCCCCGGCCCATGTTCTCTCTGATTGCCCCCGGGCAGTGGTCACAATCCTGTCACTTCTGTTGGGGCCGCACGTGTCACCACAGCCCGCGGTGAATCTGTTCACACCGGGGTGAGATTCACTGTGGTGAATTGGAACGCATCACTTCTGAAATCACTCTCAGTGTATGTATGGAACTATATGGTTGTATGATAAGACTCGGATTGTTTTTCATACAAATATTCCACAAAGTAAAAAATAAAGAAATAAGTCTTCAAACCTTCAGTATGAGCAATGATAAAGTTTTTATTTAATAATAGTACTTCTGACCTCCTCATTTTTCATTTCAGCAAGCAGAAGGTGAATAGATCTTGTATATCTGTAAGAAAGAGCCCATCTCCATTCTATTCATACCCACTTTGTCCACCTCACAAAAGGCCTCTGTACATGCAGCTGAAGAAATTATCTCTAAAGCTGAAGTGAGTAGGACATCTACCATAGGGAGCTTTCCCCCCTCTTTCATCTCATGGGATATAGGATTTTTAAAATTCAAGGTGTTTAGTCGTCTTCTTGTTCTTATCTCTGGAGCAATTCTCAACTTGATGGATGGGAAGGGAGTCAGGGCATTAAGAAGAAAGTGATCTGGTAAAGAGAGCATTGCACCAAGCTGCATGAAGGCCCAGTGATTTGATTTGATGCACGTCAAGAGATCCACCAGTTTTAAAAATTGAAGCCCCTTTTTCCTTCATTGGTCAAACTCTTCCCCTAAATAATGAGAAATTATGGAGTTCCATGTCACTAGATGAGGACAACCCTACAGAAAGGCTGATCTTGGCCAAACTCATTGAGGCTGCAGAGATACTGAGCAGAGTTATGGATTAAAAAGTATGGTAAAAGGCACAGTTTGGTTGAAATGGTTAAATACTCTCTCCTTTTCTTCCTCATTGGATCTCATTTTGTGATAACAGTGGCTGGCAAGAGCTCAGAACTTGATTTGTCAATACGAGCATGCTCAACAAACAAATGATTACCCTCTATATGAATGCATTATCATTAAATCTAAAATGAAAATATTACAGGCAAGAATTATAAGTAGAAGTTTATAAAACAAGGGTATCCAAAGGATACCCTTGTAATCCAGCATTTA
>QEPC01014615.1:919925-939925 GCA_003113815.1 Sphenodon punctatus | reverse complement strand
ATATGTGCAGATCCACACCTCCCAGTATTCCACGTGCATAAAGAGCGACAGAATCTTTTCTGTTTTATTCCACTTATTTTCTTGCAGTTCCATCTTGTCCTCTCAAGTGCTTTAGAAGACAATTGGGGAAGAGGTGCTTGTGGCTTGAATACCGGTCTCTCTCTCTCTCTCTCTCTCTCTGCTGAAAGAGGGACAGTGGGATTCAGCACCCAAAGAGGAAGTGTTCCTCCTAAATAAGAATGGTTGCGAGGTATGCCCAGGTTGTCTGACTGTGTTTCCACACATGACACCGGGAGGGAGACGGCCTGACCTGGCTTGGGAACATGCCGCCAACACAGTCCCAACTGGGTCCAGCCGTGGAACAAACATTCCCGTGGCCGGGCCACTGGGAAGGGCGGTGAACCACACCAATATGCAGCTGCCCAGCCCTGCCCTCATGCTGCACCTAGCGCCCCCCTCCCTCCCACCATGATGGGTAGCCATGGTGGCTGGCTATGGCAGCTCCGACTGTAATCCCAGAGGTCTCCATGATCACAGCCTGGGCTTGCAGAAGACATGCCTGGGAGCAATCCCAGGCAACATCTGGCAGTCCGGCCAACTAACATGCCTGTAGTCCGCAGGCCTAAGCGGGTCTCCATCACGTTTGTTAACACCTTGTGTTAGGTTATTCTGTGTTTGTTGTTAGAGAGGACACAATTTAAGGCATGTGTTTCTTTGTTGATTTCAACACAATCTAACACAGGCAGTTACTGTTCTTATTTATCAAATACATCTTTTAAAATAAGAAAGTCATTTTTCAGAATGAGATATTCTTCCACCAGCACTGTACTCTATTTAGTATACTCAACACACAGCAGGCTGGGATTTTCAAAGTGCCCCAAATCATTAAATTTCAATAAGCACCTAACTCAGTACAGCACAATCCTCAAACTGCAGCACTGGCTCCTGCTCCTTTCACTACAGTGGGGCCAAGCATTGGTGGGGCAGCTTTAGGCATGGGCTACTAGACTTCTTTGAAATCGCTGCCACAACTTTTGGAACCTTGACTCCCACAAGGGTTAGCCAGAGAACACGGTCAGGTGTTCCTTCCAACAGGGACTGAGCATGCCTCTAAAGTGCTCCCAGTATACTCTGAATGCTGGCAGTGCCGTAAAGCATAACTGCCAGCCTGGTCCCACAATGGAATTTTATTTTGAAACAGAAAGTATACAGGAAAGTTGGAAAGGAGCAGAATTCTCTACAGAACTTGCACAAAACCTCATCAAATGAATCTTTTGATCATTAAGTTTTATAATTAACATTTGAAGCAAGAAAGGCACAATTGAAGCTTTGGGTGGTGAGAACCTCTACTTATAATAGGCATTTATCTCCTAACCCCTCCTCTCCACCTCTGTTGGTTTGAATCTTGCTTCTCATGTTGAGTTATTGAAATAACTCTTGGGGACTGCTGGGGAGTACAATACCAAACACGATACCTTCCCTGCCCATATATGCTTTGCACCCTCCCACCTCTACCATCAAATCCCTCATAAAAACCTACCTCTTGCATAACTCCTCAGCCCTGTAGATTGTTCCTTTATGCTTCTCCTTATACTGTCTCATCCTTCATGATCCTCCCCTTCCTCACTTGTAAGTTACTAAACTTAAGCACGTGCACCTGTAGCTTCTCAGTTTTATGAATGCGTACTTATTCCTCCCTTTGTCTCCCTTCCCCTTGTCCATTCTAAATTGTAAGCCCCTTGGGGCAGGGACCTGTCTCTATAATATGATTGTATAACACTAGGAGGATGTCTAGTGCTATATAAATAATAACAATAATAATAATACTGGAGGTGAGTGAAAATTTCATTTCAAATAAAAATTTAGTTGCATATTGGGAACCCAAAAGTCAAGAGTTTGGATCTAAATCTAATCCTTGGATTACAGTTTATGGAAATTAGGGATGAAACAAATATTTGAAGAAAACTTTAAATTTGTCGTCTTCACCTTCTCGGGGTCCCCCGGGCATCTCAGCTGGCGACGATGAGGAGGGTATTCTCGGTGTCTGCACCGAGGCTATGGAACTCCCTCCTGACAGAGGTCTGCCTGGCCCCAGACCTTCCCTCTTTCCATAGACAGTATAAGACCTGGCTGTTCCGCCGGGCTTTTGTCGAAAGAGACAGGTGATGGGAGGGGTAGGAGGGGTGAGGGAGGGTTTTTAGCTCCATCATGGAGGTTTTATTTTAGTGCTATTTTTATACTGTTATTTGTAGTTTAGTTTTATTGCGGCCGAAGCCAAAAAGACATACAACACTTAACAGAATTCAAAAACAAAAGAAATCATTCATAAAAGTGATAAATACAAATAATTGAAACTAACACCACTAAATATACTAAGATACAGAACATAATATAGTAACTCCAAGAAATCACACAGAAACCAGACAAGGATCACACGACGTTACTGAACAAAAGTTCTTAAACTGCAAGAAAAGAGTTCGTTTAGTTAAGGCTGCTACAAAAAAGTGGGCTACCGCCAAGGTGACAGACGTGTTATTTGTATTATGTTTATTGATGTTGTTTTATTTTGAAGTTTTATAATATGTCGTGAACCGCCCCGAGCTGCAGTAGCAGAAGGGGGCGGCCTAGAAATCTGACAAAATAAATAAATCATAAATATATTTTTATTTGAAGCTAATTTGCTGTCTGGATCCAAAAAGTGAATTTTTTAAAAGTTCACATGAACAGCAGTTCAATGTTTGTTCATTTGTTTTCTGTTCATTCGTTGTTCAGTTGGTCATTGTTCATTTGTTTGTTGTTCGGCAGTCCTTTTTTGAAACTTGCAGGATATTACTCAGCTAGTACACATTAACATGAAGTTCAGAAAAGAATGAACAACAAAGTGGATGGTTGGTGAAAGAACACCAAAGGAACAAATTCTGAAAACATCGGAGTCACAAATTCAAATTCTGATATTCATCAATGTGCTCTAATACTCAAATTTAATTTCACAATTAAATTTAATTTCACAGTTAAAAAAACCACACTTTTGGTTTCAACTCTAGGAACCTCTAGAACGTGCAAGTTTGGTCATGATTACTATTTATCATTTCCATAGCACGTAAGTGCCTTCAGAACAATCCTGGGTTGTATGCCATTATTATTTCTGTTCTACAGATGAGGAACTGAGGTTGAGAGCTGATAGTGACTTGCCAATGCCCAAGGCCATCCAGTGAGTTCATGGCTCAGATGGGATTTGAACCATGCTTTCCTAAGTCCTCTAAGGTACACCGGCATGCACTAGGTTATACTAATGCCATTATGATTCTATTTCTTGATTCCTCTCTGAAAAACGACTATAAGAGCAACTATTAGAGCCTTTTATGATGATTTATTGTTTGAGGTTTGGGCATCTGCCCAGTAGGAACTTGACCAAAACCACAGTCTCCCTTTCCCTACTGATAGCCATCAAACAGATCTTAGGGGGCTTCTTTTGATTATTAGAGACCTGTGTTGGCTTTGAACCTGCGAGCTGTAGATGGAAATCAAGCAAATATTTTGATGCTCATCTCATCTACAATTCCACTTTGACTTTTTTAATGTGAAGCACATTTGATCAAGGATATGGTGTACAGCATTTAGATCCTATAGCATTAACAAATACTAAACCAATATAGTGATATTTAATACAGAATCCCTATCTTTAATTTAATTTATTCTAATATATGTGGCTAAAATGTAGCTCATACTGCAGTTTTGGATCATAGCTTAGATTCCAAAAATTACTTTCATCAGAGGTGGATTATATTCATGCCTTATCATACAGATGAAACAATATGTTCTGATGTCATTTTTCTCTAAGGAGAAGTTAAGGGATAGGGGACGGATGTTTTGAGTACCAGTTTGAACAGTTAACTTTATGTTGGTTCCAAAAGGTTTTGCCTGTGTGATCTAGGTCTGGAAGTCAAGGATCAGCTTGATGAGACAGGTGTAGGATGGATCTGGGATGCAGGAATGGCAGGGCAGGCACAAGGGTGGTCTGGGAGCAAACATGGCAAGGCAAGGACAAAGTGGGTCTAGAGGCAGACAAAGCAAGGAAAGTTGAGGCACAAGTAGGACTGAAATGAGATATCAAGATTACTCAGTATCTTGTCAAAATCCTGGTGCTTGGCTCGTCTTAGGACAAATCAAGCATCAGGATACCTTTTCCGAGAAAAAAATATATTAAAATAATCACTCCACATGTGCAAAGTGGTCTCTTTCGCTGCCATTTTGGTTGGGGGGGCATTTGCGCATGCACAGTCTGCTGCCCTTAACCAAAATGGTAGCACCACTGTCACCACCATTATGGTTAAGGGAGGTGGCCATTTTGGACATGTGCAATGATTTTTTTAAAAAAATAAATCATTTCTTGCTGAGAACTTGTACTGAGACGAGAACTCAGTCCTGGTATTTGTCATAGCGAGAAATGCTCATGAGCAGCAATTTAGCTGCATTTCACCCCTAAGCTGTGCATCAGCAACAGACATGGCAAATCCTTTTGTTTGGACAGGAAGAGGAAGTTATAGAACTGGTGGCAGTCAATTAGCCATCTGCTGCCAGTCACCTCAGCCTGTTTGATCTGAACTCTGGTTCAGAGGCAACAAGAGTGTGACCCTATGGGTATTTTCAATCGTTACGAGAACACGATCAACCACGGACAATCCTCTGTGGTGGCGGATGGTCCCGTAACATCTGGTTGCTCACCGCCAGATGTTCACCACGGTGAACCATGGGCGGTGAGCAAAATAACCACGCTTTTGAGGATGGTCCGGGCACCATCTCCGAAAGCGTGGTTACTTGAGCCACAGCCCGGAATCAGCGGACAGTAATGTCTGTTACCGTTGCCAATTCTGGGCCGTGACCCAGACCCCGAGATGGAATCGCGCACAGCGGCAGGATTGGCCGCTGCGCCCGCCCGTCTCCAGGAGGGCGGGCTGCTGGGGGAGCGTGGGGGGGGGGGGCTGTGCGGCCGCATGTTGCACCGCGCAGCCCCTCCCCCTCCCCAGATTCCCTGCTGGAATCAGCCGGCTCGTCTGTTGACGGGCCGTTCTGATTCTGGCCGGGAATCAGAAAGGTGATTCCGTGACGGGGCCAATAGGCGCCCCGTCATGTCTGAAATCACCCTATGACTTTTTGGGCCTGGGTTTGAGATACACTCTCATGAATGGATGGACTTGTGAATACATGCCCTCTAAACACCAAGAAGGCCTTTGCAGATCTGTAGTTTCACATTAGACTTTTTTTTCCCCAAACTGTTCTTTCCAGCAGTACTCTTACTTTGGAAGGTCAGCAGCAGCAGCAAGCTCGTCCCTGGCTGATTTGCTTATAAGAAATTTTTAGCTTAGGTACCAATATCAGGACTGTCAAGGGTGCTAGTGGTAAGGTAGAAAAAAATGAATCCAGGGATGAGTAAAAAGGAGGAGGTCACTTTCTAATTCATATACACACCTGATATATGATTTTTATTTTTTTTAAAGGCCAAGAGTGTTCTTTAACCTGACCTGCCCTGCCCTTCACATTTGGAAAAAATGAAGAAACTAACTATGATGCTGAATACACCTTTACTTTTTTAGCTTGGTGCTTTACAAGCTTTAGTTAACCCTGTGTACTGGTCCCTTTTGAAATTTAAAAAAACAATAAATGACTGAATTATTTATGAGACCAGGGTTGCGTCTTTGCATGCAGAGTGACTGTTTTTCACAACACTTTTCTGCTCTGAAATTTGAACAAATGATGTGCAAAGGAGGGCTACAGGAATTGATGTTCAGACTGGGAGTCTTTCTTCCACCTCTTGAAGGAACTGGACTCACTTTAAAAGGTTTTAGTCTAGTTCTTTACATTGCAAAAGACACAATGCTTCTAGGTAGCCTTCACTAAGCTAGTTCCATCAGTGAAACCAACAAGTATGGAGATCCAAGTGCCTTTTTATTTTTACAGTTGGTTAGGGTTGAAGACCTTTGCTGAGAAAGGCTTTACTGAGACAAAAATTAATTAAAAACACCAGCAAATATTAGATTATAACAGCGCTGAAAGTAGAGGTGAAATGAGTATCTGAAAACGGTTATACTCATTGAATTTCCAGTGTCTGAATATACTTGAAAATATCGGGTACTAATTGGCACCCAATTAAACCCAGTTTGGGTACCCGGTGTCCTGGAATGCCCCAGAATATCGGCTTCCCATCCTGGAATATTGACTTCCAATCCTGATTGTTTTGGTTTTCTGTCTCAATTGTTTTGGTTTTCTGTCTGAATTTACAGATCGGTAACTAGAGTTACTGATTTCCTGGGTATCTGGGTAGCCTGTTGGTGATCAGGAAGCCTGTTGAATAGCCCACATGGTACTAAAAAAACCAATTATTATCTGCACGTACCAAATTAGGTCCCCATTTCAGCTCTAGCTACAAGTCTTTCCCTGAGGTCACCTAGGCCGCTTTTAGACGAGCGGCGCTCCATTTCGCGTCGGCGGCGCGCATATTTTGAAACCTCTGCCTGGTCTAATTACTAGACAAGACGGAAGTGGCTTAATATGCGCATATTACGGCAGAGGCGCATTTTTTAAGTGCGCGAATTAAATACCTAATCGAGGTATTTAATTCACGCACTTAAAAAATGCGCCTCCACCGTAATATGCGCATATTAAGCCACTTCCGTCTTGTCTAATTAGACCAGGCAGAGGTTTCAAAATATGCGCACCGCGGACGCGAAACGGAGCACCGCTCGTCTAAAAGAGCCCTTAGTCTTCTTTAAGCATCTGGATTTAACAGTCCTCTGCTGGTCTGGCTTACCCTGTGGCCAGAGTTTGTTGTGGTCATTGGGAAGCTCAGTTTTCTGAAACCACATCTAGTAAGCCTTCAGTTAAATCATGGTAGCAACTTCTGCCACTTTGCTTGCCAGACTTCCCTTAGATTCAAGCAGTGGTTACAACTAAAGCAGCATTGCCCTAGGAAACTCTTGAGGACCCTGCAGTAAACCTTGGAGCTGCAATCTTTTTAACCTGCCAAAAGAGACAGAAGACTGTCTCATCTGGTATTGCAGATGCAATTATTAAGTTGAATCCAAGGAACTGATGGCGGATTGACAACTCTTGACTTGATATCATAAGTCATCACTTTCAGAGATGGATAACAGAGATGGAAAGTTTGGATAACAGATAGAATGTTTAACTCCCAAAAAGCCATCTCGGGGGAGGGGGGGCATGCAGGGGTGGGGGGGGAAACGTCTTCTAGGAAATAAAAATTGCAAACATTATAGGTGTCTTACCAATGATGCTTTCCCACACAAAATAACACACACCATCCACTGGACAAAGGAGCACCCTGTGGAATGCAGTGCAAAGGGTACACAGGAGAATTAAGGAGCCCAAGTCAAGAGGTCAAGAATTCAGAGTCAGACTGGGTTGAACACTAGGAAGTAAAGATAAGCCCCTCTTGAAAAATCAGTCTGGCCTCAGAAAGGGAGTCTAGGAGGAAACCTGAGTAAATATGGAGCAATTGATTCAAGGGCATACTCCTTTTTTGATAAATCCCCGGCAACTCTGAGAAACTCTTAAGTAGCAATAGCCTTCAAAGTATAAGATTGGGACTCAAGTATGGACACAAAGGGTCGTTAGTGCTCCACGTTTTCTAAAAACTCACCTGGATCCCTCTACCCACCTGAATGCCCAATATTGTTCCCTTTCTGTGTCTTTAGAAATTCCCCCAAGCCTGTGTTGATACTTTCTTGCTCCTTTCGAGACTCCCTGGAACCCATGTTTATGCTTTCCCGTTTCTCAAAGATCTGCCTGGAACTTTCCTCTTGTCTAGCCCTGGATGCCTTTGTAAATCCCTTTGTGACTCTCAAGTACCTATTGTGCCCGCTCCCAGATCCTTTGTCCAACCCTCTATAAATGCCCCCTGTCTCCCCGGGTAAGTGAGCTACTCTTGGATGTGGACACGTGCAGACCTCTCTGCCCGTGACTACCCCAAGGGGATCTCCCAGATTATGGTCTGCCCTGCCCTCTTCTCCCTGATCACTGCTGGATCCATGGGGTGCCTGTCCCCTTTGGCAACAAGAAAGGATAGGTAACTCTCAGCCCCTACTTTCTTCCCCCCGTTTCCTTGAGCTCTTCCTCCCTTTTGCCCTCCTTTCACTTTTCCCTCCGCTGCTTATGTTTATTTAGCCAGCCAGACTGGAGGCTTCTCTTTCTAAATCATTTAATAGTATCCTGAATTAGCTTGTGTGTGTGTGTGTACTTTGCACTCCCCTTTGTCTTTATTATTTGTTAACCCTTAATAAAAATACCCCCTTATTTGAAACAACCCACCCCTGTTTATGTCTTGTCTCTGAAGAGGGGTACCCCCCACAGGTTGTAGCGCACCACAACCTCAGACTCAATCCCGAACACGCATGGACCCTTTTTGATAAATTCCCCAAACTTGAGACTCAGCTTGATCACGGGACCTTCCCCCTCTTGGGAACCCCCATGATCACACATTGAACATAGGCAGGATTCAAATCCTGGCTTCCCAGGACCACACCCAGCACCATTTCCATGACACCACACTAGCTTTCTTTCTTCCACCTTTTGGAGAAGACTTGCCCAAGGCCACCCAGTGGGTTTATAGCTAGGTTGGGATTTGAACCCTGGCTGCCCAGGTCAAAGTCTAGCACCTTATCCACTATACCATGCTGGCTCTCAGCAGCTGCTTATCCTCAGAAGGGCTACAAATAATAAGCACTGAACGATGTAAACAAAACATATGTACATTTGTTGTACATCAAAACCATGGCCATCCTGACGTAACTTTAAAATCAAATTCTCTTCATTGGATAATATGTTAACTTCAAAACATCATAACTTAAAAACTACTTGATAGATTTTAAAAATTTAAACTCAGGAATGGACTAGAATACACACTTTTATTTTCTGACACTTAGCTTCCAACCCCCCAACAGAGAATCTAGGAGTCCTGGCTCCCAGCCCTGCCCCCAACCCACTAGCCCCAACTCCCCTCCCAGAGAACCCATGAGTCCTGACTCCCAGCTCTCCCCTCACTCCAACCCACTAGCCCCACTCCCAGAGTTCTAGCTCACAGCCCCCCTGTTCTAACCCACTAGCCTCTATTCCCCTCTCAGAGAACCCAGTACTCCTAGCTCACAACCTCACCATAATCTAACCTGCTTCCACCACTTCCCTCTCAGATAACCCAAGTGAACATGCTCCCAGCCCCCACCTCTGCTCTAGCCCATTAGCGTGCAGTGCCCTCCCGCAGAATCAATGGATCCAGGGTTACAGCGCCCCCCCCTCCCGCCAATCTAACCCATTATCCGGACATAGACTAGACACAGAAGAAAGATTCAAACATTTAATCTATGTTTCCCACCATGACAGCATAAAGGAACACATACATAAAACCCTACAACATGTACATACCTTCAAAAGTTCACTCTTCATTGGATAACATGAGAAATTCAAAACATCATAACTTTAAAACTACACAACCAATTTTCAAACTGCAAGCTAAAGCAAAAACTAGAATGCACACTTGAATTTCCTAACACCTCTACATGCCAACGCTGATAACTTTAAACACACATTCTACCATCAATAAAAACTACCAGAAAAGGAAGAAAAACACATCTGCCTCCACTTTTCAAACTTCTGTAACTTTTTTGTTTTTTATTTGATTTGCATTGAATTTGGACAGATTCTACCCCTCACCAATGCAACCCCAATATCATATTTCACAATGATAGGCTAAATCATCTCAATTTTATAACAAGTAAAATTTGCATGGGTTTAATAGACATTAGACAGTCCAACTCACCTAACTATAGAGGTGAATCTCCATAATTGAAGATCACTATAACTGGAGATTGTTCAAATGCAGGAACAAACAGATTAAACATTTAAAGCTATCTTCTTAAGACTGGAAGGTCCCAAATGTTGACCCTTGTTGTTTCCTTTATAATATATTTTGCAAGGTTCATGCAAACAGAGTGCTTAATAAAGCTTTAAAAGAAATATCAGCTTCAGCAGCCAAGTGTCATTCATGAAGAGGTCTTCAGTAACAAAACGGTTTGCCTGCATAATGGATAGGAAACATTGGAAAAAACTATAATTTAAGTGGCATGCACACAAAAGACTATTTTAAACAATAAAAATGAATTCAAAAGCTATGTATACTACCTTGACAGTAGCCTTTTAATGCAAAAGCAGCATTCAGGTAACCTTGGAAAATAAACAGCAATAAAATGGAAGACCTCAGGAGGAAAAAAAGAACATTTTCTTTAGTCGCTATAGTATAGCACATATGAAAACATCGCTCACTGTGATGTGTGTGTTAGGTGTCTTCACTGACACACTGGCACAAAGCAAGGAAAGAATAAAGTGGCAGACTCTACTTGCCAGACCATTGTTTTGATAAAGAGAAATTAAACTCTTAGGGTTTGATCCTTTGACTTTTTAATGTCAGTACAAATTCCACTGAATTGGATGGGACTTGAATTGGTGCTGAGGAGTAGCACTGGCACTAACAGCTGGAGAATTGCGTTGCCTGAAGGTTTAACTCCATAAGTAGGTATGTATGTGAAGTGATATAATGTGGAGTGTGTATGTGTGTGTTGTAGTTACTGAGAAGGTTGGCTTTCCCAAAGCCTGTGTGTTATATATAAAATAACGCATTAATACTGTCATTTTGTTTTGTTTTTTCTTCTAAGTTTTTTGTTTTCTTTTAATAAGGGAGTTCGTAGTTATTTTTATCGGGGTTAATATTATTAAAATTTGGCAGAAGTCATGGCCTTTCGAAAGCAGCAATAATGTAAAAGCTGATAATTGACACTTACTTTGTGCCTGTTTTCCTTTCAGTACAAATGCATATTTGCTGTAGAAAAATGCCAAGCCATATGTGTTTTTTATTTTAGATTACAACCAATGATACGTGAATATAGGTCCTGGCTGTGTTAGAAACCTGCTCCTGGAAACTTGCCCTGATGACTATCCATGATATCACCTGCTGTTTGGGGATTCCACTATTATGCCTTAAGTTAGTGGGTGATCAGGCTTTTGGAGTAGCCGGCCCATCCGTGTAGAACACATTCCTCCCAGTTTTTCAGCTTAGCTCCTCTCTACCCACCTTTAAAAGAAGACTTTTTCATTCTCCAGGTGCTTTTAGAGAGTCCTCTTGGATTAGAGAGTCCTCCTACCTCTCTGACCGCTCCTTTAATGTGTCTCTCTTCAACTCCGCCTCCTCCTCCTTCCCCCTCTCAGTTGGTGTTCCTCAAGGCTCTGTTCTTGGCCCTCTCCTCTTCTCGATCTATACCTCATCCTTAGACAAACTCATTGCCTCCCATGGCTTCCAATACCACCTCTATGCTGATGACACTCAACTCTATCTCTCTACTCCCTCTCTCTCTCCCTCTGTTCAAGCTCGTCTCATCAACTGTCTCTCTGACATCTCTACCTGGATGTCTCAACGTCAACTCAAACTCAACATGGCTAAAACTGAACTCCTTATCTTCCCCCCTCATCCTTCCTCTCCTTCCTCACTGTCAATAACTATTGATGGAGTCACCATCCTGCCTGTCCCCCAAGCCCGTAGCCTAGGCTTCATCTTTGACTCACCCCTTTCTTTTAAACCCTACATTGACTCTGTTGCTAAATCCTGTCGCTTCTCCCTCCATAACATTGCTAAGATTCGCCCTTTTCTCTCTGTCTCGTCTGCCAAAACTCTTGTTCATGCTCTGGTCATCTCTCGCCTCGATTACTGTAACCTCCTTCTCACTGGCCTTCCCCGGTCTCACCTTTCTCCCCTCATCTCTGTCCAAAACTCTGCTGCCAGGGTCATCTACCTCGCCAGTCGCTTCGACCATGTGCAGCCCCTCCTCTCTTCGCTTCACTGGCTTCCCCTTCCTGAACAAATCCTGCACAAACTCCTAGTCTTCACCTATAAAGCTCTTCACAACCTCACTCCCCCCTACCTCTCTGCACTTATCGTCCTCCATACTCCAGCCCATGCACTTCGCTCCTCCTCTGTCCCTTCTCTCACCCTTCCACGCCTTCCCTGCTCCCCTAAGCGCCTTCGTCCCTTCTCACTGGCTGCCCCCCATGCCTGGAACTCCCTCCCTGTCCACATCCGCCTTGCCCCCTCCCTTCCTACCTTCAATGCGTCTCCTTACGGGGACGGGAAGGCGGGAGCATAGAAATATGATCAAATTAATTAAAAATTCCATTGATTCAGTGGGTTTAAGCATGGAAGTAAAACTAAGAATGAACATAACTATTTTTCTTATAACAGGAACAATGGGGAATCTAAAAGCACAGATAACCGAAGCAGTGTCATCCATGTTTTATTAATAGAAAACTGAGAAACACTGGCCTTTTTTACACGAGATGCACCCACTCATGCCCACACAGATTTCGCTGTGTGGGCATGAGTGGGTGCCGCCCGGGTACTGCTCGTGAATGGGGGTGCATGCGTGCTCCTGTGACCCATGCACCGCCACCCAACTCCACCCATCACCCACTCACAAAGCAGTTCACCAAAACAGCCATTACTTTGTGACTGGGGGTGCAGATGGGGGGTGGAATCGGTGTGCACCTGTGTGCGCTACCCTGCACCGCACACTGGTCCCCCCCACACCGTGGCCTGTAAAAAAAAAGACCACTGTCATCAACTTGTCCAAAATGATAGCAAGACCCTTTTTATACGGGCACCCGTGCGAACGCCACGGTGTGTGCGGGTGTGGTGGTGTGTGCCCGTGGCAACACTGCGAGCGGTGGGTGCGTGTGGGTGCGCACTCCCGTGCTCCACCCACCTCCGTCCACCACCCACGCACAGAACAACGGGCGCCAGTGTCTGAAGCTCCATGTGTGGAGGTGGGTAAGGGTCCATGGGAACACACCCCCACGCACTGACCACCCACCGCCCAGCCATCCTCCTACCCACTGCGGCCCATGTGAAAATGGCCTGAGTTAGGCCCTTTTCACATGGGCGCCCTCCCCCCATCGCACGTGTGCGGTGGGCGGCACCCGTGGAAATGCTGCCCACAGTGGGGGTGCAGTGGGGGACGTCTGTGGGAATGGCACCCGTGGTGGGTGGGGGTGCATGTACGCTCCTGCACTCCACCCATTTTCACCTGCCTCCACCCATCACCCACGCACGGAGCAATGGGCTCCAGTGCCGGTTGCGCTGTGTGTGGAGATGGGTGTGCGCCTCTGGGAACGGCTGGACACTCACCCTTCCACCCACCCACCGCGACCCATTTTAAAAGGGTTTTAGGCCTTTTTTACACAGACACTCTAACACCAATAAAATGGGTGTTACATTTTATTAGACATGGTACAGGGCAACACTGCAGCCCTGCAACATGGGCTCTTTTCACACGAGATGCCTCCACCCAGTTTCGCTGGGTGGAGATGGGTGGAGGTGTCTGTGTAAACACCACATGTGGTGGGTGTAGGTGCGTGCATGCTCCCGCGCAACACCCATCTCCACCCACCCCCCATCCACGGAGCAATCGGCAGTGGAATCCGTTGCTCTGTGGGTGTGTGGTGTGTGGAGATGGGTGTTGTGCGGGAGCATGCACGCACCTACACCCACCACCTGCTGTGTTTACACAGACGCCTCCACCCATCGAAACTGGGTGGAGGCATCTCGTGTGAAAAGGGCCCATGTTACAGGGCTGCTGTGTTGCCCTGTACCATGTATAATAAAATGTAACACCCATTTTATCGGTGTTAGAGTGTCTGTGTAAAAAGGGCCTTAGTAGCAGAGCTCTTGATGGGACTCAGGGCATCTTTTCTTCCACTTCTGTTCTTGGTCATCAGGACCAATACATTTTAACAAACCCCTTTCTAATTAAGCAATACTCCTGAGTAGTGCTGAATTGAAAAGCTGTTCTGTCATGTCGGAAACACTACTGAGTGTTCATTAGAATTTTCAGTTCTTGAAAGTTTTGAGATTCTCTTGCTTTCGGAATTGCAGGTGATGAGTTTTTACAACTTCCATAATTTATTTTGGTACTTTCTGAAACTTCCCTGTGTTTATTACCATCATTTCCCAGTATTGTGTGCACTGGTGTCATCACTTTCCCAGCTCCCAGGCCCATGCCTTTTTCACCTCCATGTGATCTTCTCCCAATCAGGGAGGGATGGGGCGAGGTGAGAGTTGGAAGGAGAAGGCTGTGCCTGCCGTGTGGAGCTTGTATCTGCCATGCCTGCCTCCTCCTCCTGATACCGTGCCAGACATACCAGAATTTATTTATTTATTTATTTAAAACTTATATCACCCCCCTCCTGCCCAAAGGCAGCTCAGGGTGGTGAACAACACACGCACACACACACAAAAATCAACAATAAAACATTTAAAAATAAATCCACAAATTTTAAAACAAATAATAAAAACTCACCCTCCCTCCCAAAACCCACATCCCCCATCCTACCCCACCCCCTCACCAAAAGCCTGGCAGAACAGCCAGGTCTTACACAAACGTCGAAATGACAGGAGGGTGGGGACCAACTGAGCCTCCTCTGGGAGTGAATTCCACAGCACAGGGGCAGCCACCGAAAAAGATCTCACATCAGTGGCCACCCGTCTCGCCCGGGGAACCTCCAAAAAGGCCGCACGGATGATCTCAGGGGTTGCATGGGCACATGGGGAGCGAAGCAGTTCCGCAGACAGGCAGGGCCCAGGCCGTGAAGGGCTTTGAAGGTCAAAACCAGCAACTTGAACCTAGCCTGGTGCTTTATAGGCCGCCAGTGCAGAGCCCGGAACACAGGTGTCATGTGCGCCCTGCGGCCCGCCCCAGTAAGGAGACGGGACGCAGCATTCTGCACCAGCTGCAGCCTCTGGACCAGATTCTTGGGCAGCCCCACGTACAGCGCGTTGCAGCAATCCAGCCTCGAGGTGATGAAGGCATGGATGACAGTGGCGAGGTCAGAGTCAGAGATACGGCCGAAGCCGCCAGACAAGATGTAACTGCCGAAACGCACTCCCCGCCACGGCCACAACTTGAGATTCCATACTGAGCCGTGAATCAAGGAGTACCCCCAGAATCCGTACCTGCGAGACCATGGGAGGGCGAAACACCACCACCTCCCCCACAAGAGGAGATTCAACCACTCCCAGGCCCTCACCCACCAACATCACCTCCGTCTTGTCAAGATTCAGCTGCAGATGGCTCAACCTCATCCAAGCCCTCACAGCCGACAGGCACTGGGAAAATAAAGAGACTGCATGGCCTGGGTCGAAGGAAAAAGAGAGGTAGAGCTGAGCGTCATCAGCATACTGACGACACTGCATGCCCTGAAACCCTCTCACGATCTCCCCTAACGGCTGCATATAAATGTTAAACAAGAGGGGGGACAGAATGGCACACTGCGGGACTCCACACATGAGGTCCCGCGGGGAAGATGTACACACTCCCCCAAGACCACCCAGTGAGTTCTCCCGGCCAGGAATGAATGAAACCAGTCCAAGACCGTCCCGCCAGTCCCAGCACGGTCCCGCAGGCGAGTCACCAACACCTCATGATCGACTGTGTTGAACGCAGCCGAAAGGTCTAGCAGGACCAGTAAGGTCTGACGAACCTGGTCCAATGCCAGACGGAGATCGTCAACCAAGGCCACCAATGCAGTCTTCGTACCATACCCAGGCCGAAACCTGGACTGAAAGGGGTCAAGGAAACCGGTGCGGTCCAGATGTTCTTGGAGGTGCCATACCACAGCCCATTCAATAACCTTCCCTAAAAAGGGAAGGTTAGAGACCGGTCGATAACTGGCAGGAGCATCAGCATCAACAGAAGGTTTGTTGAGCAGGGGCCTAATCACAGCCTCCTTCAGGCATTCAGGCACCCTGCCCTCCCAAAGGGAGGCACTAACCACCTCAGCTAGCAACGGCCGTAACGTCTCCTGGCTGGCTTTCACCAGCCAGGACGGGCAAGGATCTTGTTCACAAGTAGTGGCACGAACAGATCCCAACAAGGACTCCACATCGGCAGGCGATACCATCTGAAACCGATCCCACAAAACAGGTCAGGACGTGGCATCCATAGCCCCAAAATGATCCTCTGCAATCGTAGCGGATGCGAGCGATCTTATCTACAAATTACTCGATGAACCGGTCACAGCGGTCACTGGATTGCTCCAGGTCCAGGCGGACACAGGCAGGACTGACCAAACCTTTCACCACCCGGAAAAGCTTCGCTGGATGTGACTTTGCAGATGCAATAAGGGTAGCAAAGAACTGCTTCTTTGCTGCCTGCACCGCCACAGCATAGGCCTTTAAACTGCTCTTATGCTGCGATCGATCATACTCATCGTGAGTCCGGTGCCACCATCGCTCCAACTGCCTGCTCTCCTGCTTCAAGCACCGAAAGCCCTCAGTAAACCAAGGAGACCTGCGGGAGACTCGGGAGGGCAGCGGATGCCTAGGAGCCACTCTGTCAATGGTCTCGGCCAGCAAGGTGTTCCAGAAGGCTACGAGATCATCGACCGAGCGGGTGTCAAGGTCCAGGGGAAACTCCCCCAGAGCATTCCAGAACCGATCCGGTTCCATAAGTCTCTGGGGGCGGACCAATCTAATAAGTCCTGCATCCTGTTGTGGGCTGACATGCGCCAGGATGTACGCCTTAAGGAGGTAATGGTCAGACTATGACAAGGGCTCCATCCCCGTGACTTCTACTTACTGACCCCCTGCCTCAAGGCCGGTGCAGAAAACCAAATCCAATGTATGTCCCTCCTCATGTGTGGGGCCACAGATGATTTGGGGCAGGCCCATGGTTGTCATGGAGGCCATGAACTCATGCCTCGCTCCTCCAAGATTGGTGTCAGTGTGGATGTTAAAATCCCCGAGGACCACTAATTTCGTGGTCCGGAGGATCACATCAGACACCAAATCAGCAAGAGCATGTAGGGATGCCGCTGGTATGTATGTACCAAAGTACCAATGTACCAAAGTACCAGGAAGAACTGAAAGTACTCACCAATGGGCATTCCCAAATGGGAACAAACAAATATGATGAAAAAATTGTAAATTTCCGCATTGCGGGGAAAGCAGCAAATAGCCTGCCCCATCTATTGTCATTTCAGTTCTACTCCTGAGTTTCAGAAAATGCTGTAACTGTTGGTCCCACCCCAGTTACTTGTAAGTTTCTTTTTGTCTCTTCCTTTGTACATTTTTCTTCTTCACAGTAAGTTTATATAGTCATGTATCACCAGGGTATGTTTTAAAATTTATTCTGTCAAAAATAAACATAAACTCTTCTATTTGCGGCTTCCTAGCATTAAATAGTGAAAACACTATTTCTGGATTGGAAGGTTTTTGTTTTTTTCTCAGCAGACTTATTTAAAAGGGTTACTTCTGTTTCTGAGACAAAGTATAAGTACAAGAGTTGGTCCATTTTTAGTGTTTTTTCCCCCCTCAAAATTATCATTTTTGCAAAAAGATTTAAAAATTATTACAAATTTTCAGTTCCAATGAATTGTGGTTTTTATTTTTCATTTTTAAAAATTGATTATTTTTTTTAGGTTTTCTGCTTAATACTGGAATTTTGTTAAGTGAAATGAACTGAAAAGTAGGGAAAATGTTAAACATAAGAACATAAGAAGTGTCATACTGTGTCAGACCAATGGCACATTGAGCCCAGCACCTGTCTCTGAGAGTGGCCAATCTTGGTCGCTTGGAGGAAGTACCTGACAGGTCACGATCCATTCCCTGTTGTTCACTCCCAGCTCCCAACAATAAGAAATTACATTCCCCAAACCTACCTGGCTAATAACTGCTAATGAACCAATCCTCCAGAAACTTCTCCAGCCCTTTCTTAAACCCAGCTCTACTACTGGCCTTGACCATATCTTCTGGCAACAAATTCCATAACTTAATATTCAGTTGTGCGTTGAGTGAAAAAATACTTTCTTTTATTTGTTTTAAATCTGCTACCCATTAGTTTAATGGAGTGTCCTCTAGTTCTAGTACTATTTGAGAAGGTAAATAACCGTTCCTATTAACTTGTTCCACACCACTCATGATTTTATAAACTTCTTCTATCCTATCCCCTCAGTTGTCTCTTCTCCAAGCTGAAGGATCCCAACCTATACAGGCTCTCTTCATAGGGCATCCATTCAACACCCTTTATCATTTTTGTTGCCCTTCTCTATGCCTTTGCTAGTTCTACTATATCTTTTTTGAGATGGGGTGACCAGAACTGATTCCAATATTCAAGGTGCAGTCGCACCATAGATTTATATAGTGACATTATGATATTTTCAGTTTTATTCTCTTTCCCTTTACAAATAATTCCTAACATTCTGTTTGCTTTTTTGACAGCTGCCGTGCACTGAGCTGAGGATTTCAATGTATTGTCCACAATGGGCTCGATCCCATGTCCTGCGGACCGTGTGCACGTGTGCGTACACAACCACACACAAACTGCGCAGATGCGCTTCGCGGGCACACACATGCGCAGGCACTCCGCGGGGCATGGGATCGTGACCAAGGTCCTTTTCCTGAGTGGTAACTCCTAACTTAGTGCCCAGCATTGTGTACATAAAGTTTGGGTTGTTTTTCCTTATGTGCATCACTTTGCACTTGTCCACATTAAATTTTATCTGCCATTTGAATGCCCAGGCACCCAGTCTCACAAGATCCCATTGCAATTCTTCCCAGTCCGCTCGTGTTTTAACTACCTTGAATAACTTGGTGTCATCTGCAAATCTGATCACCTCACTCCTTACTCCCCTTTCCAGATCATTAATGAATACATTAAATAACACGGGTCCCAGTACAAATCCCTGGGGTACTACACTATTTACTTCTCTCCATTGTGAAAACTGACCATTTTTTAGTTCTACTCTTTGCTTCCTATCCTTTAGCCAGTTACCAATCCACAATAGGACACTGCCTCCTACCCCATGATTTTTTAATTTCCTCAAGAGTCTCTTATGGGAGACATTCTCAAACGCTTTCTGAAAATCCAGATACTGTATATCAGCCAGCTCCCCCTTATCCACATGCTTGTTCACACCCTCAAAAATTCCAATAGATTCATGAGGCATGACTTCTGTAGCTAAATCCATGTTGACTCTTTCCTATTAAGCCATGTTTATCAATATGTGCCATGATTCTGTTTTTAATAATAGTTTCCACCATTTTGCTGAGCACAATCAGGATCACCAGTCTGTATTATCCAGGATCACCTCTGGAACCCATTTTAAATATTGGCGTTACATTCGCTACCCTCCAGTCCTTGTGTACAGTGCCAGATTTTAGCGAAAGGTTACAAAGTTTTAACCAACAATGAACAATTCTGAAAAAAGATGAATTCCCAAAAATGTCACAAGCTCAGAATAGGAAACACCACTTTTTATTTTTGAAAACTTCATCTGAGATAATAAAAATAGTGAAGCAGTTTTCATAAAATACACTCAAAGTCATTTGTCAAATAATGACAAAGGATCATGTTGGGGCTATGGATGCCCTGTCCTGTCCTGTTTTGTGGGATCGGTTTCAGATGCTATCGCCTGCCGATGTGGAGTCCTTGTTGGGATCTGTTCGTGCCACTACTTGTGAACAAGATCCTTGCCCGTCCTGGTTGGTGAAAGCCCGCCAGGAGACGCTACAGCTGTTGCTGGCTGGGGTGGTTAGTGCCTCCCTTCGGGAGGGCAGGGTGCCTGAATGCCTGAAGGAGGCTGTGGTTAGGCCCGCACCGGTTTCCTTGACCCCTCTAAGTCCGGGTTTCAGCCTGGGTATGATACGAAGACTGCATTGGTGGCCTTGATTGACGATCTCCATCTGCTGTTGGACCAGGGTCGTCAGACCTTACTGGTCCTGCTAGACCTTTTGTCTGCGTTCGACACAGTTGATCATGAGGTGTTGGTGACTCACCTGTGGCACTGTGCTGGGATTAGCGGGACGGTCTTGGACTGGTTTCATTCATTCCTGACCGGGAGAACTCACCAGGTGGTCTTGGGGGAGTGTATGTCTTCCCCCCAGGACCTCA